>OX104065.1:1958640-2056275 GCA_944474145.2 Dicrocoelium dendriticum | reverse complement strand
TAAAGTCTCGTCCATGGTTGAGGAACCAAGGAGTTGTTGCATCTCTCGTAGCAGGGTTGAAGGCAGTTTGTCGCTCAGCTGCAGATCTCTAAAATGCTGTTGCAGTCGAACTTTCTCAGAGGGCATAACACGCTTAATCGTGGCCTCCTTGAGAGCCTCATAGCGGTTTTCGGTCTGAGAAATGATGACATCACGAACCTGCATTGATATCTCCTTGGGGAGATAGGACAGGAGTTTGCAATACTTCGCGTAGTCGGAAGTGATTCTGTGGTTATAAAACTCAGCCTCAAGAAGAGGGAACCACAAAAAAGGATCCATGTCCCAAAAAGGTGGATCAGAGAGAGATACAACACTAAGTAGAGACTTTACCTTATGGTCTACAGATTCCATGGCTTGAAAAAATGACGCAAAAAATAGGCTACCGTATGCAAAAATAAAACCGGAAAATATGAAAAATAAATGGAACGAGCTCACCGGAGAAAAGTTCGAAATATCCGGCGTTGAGATTGTTCCGGATCCGGGGTCACCAATTTAGAGGGTTGCCTATTCCGGAGCCCAGAGAGCGATTCCAGAAGACAGATCGAGTTGCAGGGAAACTTTTATTGGTTCAGCAAAAGATTCCCTGTTAACTAGCTATAAACGAACGACACCGTGTACGCTCTAGCTAGGGAAACGGAGCAAACACAGCACACAGAGCAGTTGCGCGTTGCAACCGAAGCGAGCGCCAAGCAAAAATGGCGATGAGCAAGTAAAGCCTTCGAACTCAGCAAGCAGTTCAACAAACCACACCGGTTGCCTAGGTGTACAATTAAAGAATTTTGGTTAGAATTTTACACAGGCAAACCGGGGAATCTCCAGACTGCTACATTATGACATACATTAGTATGAATGGCCGTACTGTTGAAAGCTCTCATTTCCTTTTATGTTGAGTTCAACTCTAGCAGTAACTACATGCACCCAGGAGTGTGAATGTTCTGCTGTCACGTATAAGCCATCAGCATTATAAAAACATAATGTCATAACAGCTGAGAGTACAACTAAGGGTACGATAAATGGCAACGATAGTAACACATTAGCAGTGTAACTTGGTAATAAACTTCGAAATGACTGAAGTTTGATCGCACAAAAAGCATTGTGAGAGAACCCGTCCACAAATTCAAGGAATCTGATGATTAAGTTGCTGCCTCATAAATCTACTAAAGTTGTTCATGTACAACAACTAAATCGGTCTAAATGGCATTGTGATTCATCTGAATAAAGAACAAATCTCGCCCTTCGCTCTCTGTTTTAGCGTACGCAATGTGATGAGTTTTAGTCTACATAGATGTTTACGATAAAAAACAGCACAAAATATTGTGCCAGGAGGTCTGTCAAGTAGTTGTGAAGAACATGCAACCAAACATTCCGCCTCTACTCCTTACTGATGCTCAACGAATGAACTATTGGTCAAATCTAGCAACACGGATTGACAGGACATGCCGTTCGGTGAAACCACACTCAGTATGGTGCAATATTTAATGTTACCGTTGTTTTAACCTCCAAAACGTCCACTTGTTTTACCCACGGCACTTCCGTTGTCACAAATGGCGTTGATAACTTGTTGCACCCTTTCTCGTTCCTGTTGATTCGCTTCTTATTTTGCTAACCTGTATGTATGTATGTAATCTCAACAGTCTAGTAACTAGACATAGAGCCAAGAAAACCATGGAAATCAGTGTATAAGAGACAGTCATTGCGTCATAATCGTCATGGCATGCTAGTTGAAGGTGGGCAACACACTTCAGCTAATATGCCGCAAGAAAATGGAATATTTTGACAAAAATACAGAACAAAACATTTTTAGTTTGTTTGTCACACGCCGGTTTTTTCTCTTTTTTTGTCATTTCAATTTTTGTAGAATTAAACATGTGAATCAACACAACACTGTACACAATTCTTCCATTGATTCCGGTTGCGGGCCATGTCTTCAAGTGTCCTAAGCCATTGGCACTCGCCATCTTTGGGTCCCCATCCTGGAAGACGTACGGGTCCAACAGCGGCTAGACACGACGTCAGCGATTTCATGTGCTGCCGCCAAGTGGAAGGCTGACCACCACGCGGTCGCTTCCAGCCAGGTCCTTGACGAGCGAATAGAGCGCGACGCGGTAGACGCTCAGGTGCCATGCGTAGGACATGACCGATCCATCTTAACTGGCGCAACAAAACCAGTTTGTTGAAGAAAATACTTGCTAACCTGTACCATACACGTTGGGTTCAGTCGCCTCCAACTTCTATACTGTCCCATATTTGACACGTCTCTTACATGTCATTGATTACTGAGTAGTAGCCTAGGCGCCACACAACAATTGGTGACCTCGGTCCAGGACACGCCGCCCGTCATTTTGCATTTTCATTTTGGTGAGCTCGTTCCAGTGCCTTTTTGATTCATTACATGTTACCCTTTTGTTTTCACACCAGCCGTAAATATTTATTCATTTCTCTAGATGAATATTTCAGAGGATAAACCATCCACGTACATGGCTATTGCCATTGAGCTAATCTCCCCACCATTTTGGGAGAATGACCTGTTATTAGGACTCGCATTTTTGGAATCCACTTTTCGCAATTGTAAAATTTCTTCTGCTTCTGCTAAATCTCACTAAGTTATGTCTCCGCTTCCTCAACTTGTATCCTCCCGGGTGAGAGATATCATAGCTTGCCCACCTCATGATGCGAAATATGAGACTTCAAAGCATGCGATCATTCATCGAATCACGCTCTCTGACAAGGTCCAACTACAGCAACTGTTTAGGGATCTGCCATTAGTGGACAGAATGGCTTCAGTCTTGTTACTACAGATGCAACAGCTCCTAGGCACACCCAGCATCGACGCTGGAATTCTCCGCGAAATGTGGATGCAACGTCTCCCGGAAAACACACAGGCCATCCTTGCCGTGGCAAGCGCTCTGCATCTCCCAGCAGTTGCAGAACTAGCCGACCGTGTCATCGAACGGTATCAGCCAATGAACGAATCTAGTGCATTCACTCAACTTCGCCTCATCGCAGCCCCAACGAAATCCGCGACTAGTGAGCCGTCAGCAATGGACGTTTTATCATCGCAAATAGCGCAGCAACAACGCCAAGTCGAGAAACTCCATCTAGATTGTAAGCAGCGCAGCCACTCCAGCGCATCACCCCGTCGCACGAAGCGCAACAACTTAGGCTTTTGCACTTACAACCCGCGTTTTGGTGCTAATGCCCGTAAGCAGGGAAACTTTCAGGCCGGCCCGTAATGATCATTGTATATTGTGGATAAAAGAAGTCGAAACTTGACATGTCCCGCCGAATGCTCAGTTAGGAGTGAGCAAAATAAGAGCAAAATGCAAGCTGAGAACTTGCCGATTACAACATTCCCGTCCGTTTTACGCACTAACCAATTTTATCGTCTATGGTTTCCGGGCAGAAAATGAAGTGGGTTAGTTTGGTTTATGTTCTGCTGTCTGTATTTCTTGTTTAGATTACGTGATATGGCCAGTGTACTGTCGATACGTTCTTTGAACACGGTTAACCTGGGGCTAAAATAACAGCTTCTGAGAGGGTACTTCACGTGTGGCAAACACTCAGCGAGAAGGTTTCTTCGGCACTCCAACTGACTGCATTGTTCGGTCAATTTGAGAAGATGATCTCTTAATTGGCTGTTGTGACAGCTTTAATAGTTGATGGCAGGAGTGATGAGTGTTGTGTAATAGTTGGTGAATCATCATTAGGTCACCACGCAAATGGCGATAACGTACACTGAAAATGCCAAGCACTCTGAGGCGCTGTTCGTATGACAAGTGGCGCAGCCCCTTGACATTTTTGGTCGCCCGACGTTGTGGAAGCTCCAAGACCGTGAGATCCCGCTTTAGCCATGGGTGCCATGCTTGAATTGCATATTCAACATGTGGGCGTATATAAGCGGGAAGTATTTGGCGGAAAACCGACGGTTCGAATTGTCCGAAAGCTCTCCGTAAAAGCCCTACGATTTGGATCCCCTTCTTCGATGCCTTTTTGGACTGCTCCGAGCAGCCGAGATCTTCCTGGACCAACACACCGAGATCCTTTTCGAGAGAACAGTGTTGCAGATCCTGGTCCCCAGCTTATATGTGTGAACCATTCGGTGTCTTAAATGGAGCACTCGACATTTAGCCACATTGAAGAAAAGGCGATTTTGGACCGACCATCCATAAATCTTGTCAAAGTCGATTTGAAGCTGGATACGGTCTTCTGGAGCTCTGATCACTCGCCAAACTTTGATGTCATCGGCGTAGAGTAAACAGTTTGACGCAATTTGACTCACTAGATCGTTTATGAAGACCAAGAATAGACGGGCCCAATACCGAACCCTGTGGCACTCCGCATTCGACGTGAATTGGGTCTGACATGGATTCACGTACTCTCACCTCCAGACGCCTGTGCGAGAGAAAATTGCAGATCCACCCGAGGAGAGGGTCCCCAATGCCACATCCTTGAAGTTTGGCGAGAAGGATACGATGGTCCAACCGGTCGAATGCCTTAGAGAAATCAAGGTAAGCCACATCAACTCCTGCACCAGCGTCCACAGTTTCGGTCCAGCTGTCTCGTGCTAACAATAGATTGGTTGTGCACGACCGATTCTGGCGGAAGCCGTGTTGCTGCTGAGCAATGTAACCAAAGCCGTCCAGATAAGACATGAGTGCGTCGGCAATGATAGCCTCCATAACTTTTGAAAGAACTGGCAGTAGAGTCACTGGTCGATAATTAGCTGGGTCGGAACGACTACCCCTTTGTAAATGGGAGTTATTATTCCGTGTTTCCACATTGCAGGAACCTGCTGCTCGTCAAAACAGTGTTGGAACGGCCGCGCCGAAGCTTCAGCTAAAATAGTAGCCGCCACAGCAAGCGTCTTTGAGTGGATGTCGTCAAATCCTGAACTGGCGTGCAGGCGCATGTATAGCAGCTTTCTCCTTACGATGTTTGCCGTAAAATTTATATACTTAATTCCTTGTGTGGACACCATAGATTCCAAAGATTCCGGAGACCGCGGGATGCAATGAAACGTTGGTGCATATTGTTGTTGCATAACATTCGACGCTTCTTTAGCAGTCCGAGTTAGACCATCCACTGTTTGAAGAGGGGGAAATCCACTTTTCACCTTGCGGAGGCTGTTCACGTGCTTGTACAGAAGCTTAGGATTTGCTGTTAGTCGCTCAGCTAAAGCATGTTGATAGGTTACTTGTCCTCGCGCACTAACGGTTCAATTGTTACGGTGGACAACGTATGCCTTCCAGGTAATCAGACTCTGATCGGTTTTGTGAGTATACCACGCCGCGTTGCGCATCACCATAAGTTTGCGTGTCCTACTCCGTATAAACTGATATGAACTGATAGTCTTGGTTTTCTATGGTCCACTAACTAGGGAGTTAAACTTACTGACGAAACGTTCCCAGGCAATATCGGGTGCACCCTCGGTTAGGAAACTCCAGTCGGTCGCTTCAACTAGTCGGGTTAATGTCTCGTAATTGGTTACGGTTCGCGTTGTTTGAGTTCGGTCCTCTGGATATTCAGCATAGCAAGTGTACATGAAATGCAAAGTCGCATGATCACTGCGGCCTAGAGGAGTATTGATTAACACTCTCTCGATCATTGGTTCTTTAGTACTGAATATTCGGTCCAATATGGATGGCCTGTTTTTCTCCAGAATCTGACGGACGAAGTGACGTGGTCATAAAGCGGAAAATCTGAGACCATATCTTGCAGGTCTGCTTTACATTGTTCACCTGGTGTGGCCTGGGATTCTAGAGCATGTAAGTTGAAATCGCTGGCGACTAGAACGTGACTGTACTTCCTGATTATCATTTGCCGCAATGCATCCACCATGTTGCAGTTCATCTCAGGTGTAGACGATCGGGCGCGGTAAACCACAATCACTAAGCCAAGATCGTTCCCTCTCAGCCAGAAGCTGCACCCAATGGAGTTAGGTACACTGCTTTTCAAATCGTGTGTGAGTACGCATTACAGGTTGTTACGAAAGTATTGTTCTACCCCACCACTTTTGCTGGCTCGATCATTCCGGACAATGGACATACCTGTTAGCACGATTTCGACATCAGTTATCTCACAACGCAACCATGTTTCCGTGATAGCCATGAGGTCCCAAGCTGTGGACGAGTGTCGAAGTCTTAATTCAGCTAATTGCTGATTAGACCTTGGGAATTTATGTACACGCATGAGAGCTTCTCGGAGACCAAAAGTGTGTTGGGTGGAATGGATGAAGCAAGTTATTTCACGCCGAACGATGTAAGGTCAGCGGCAAACCTTTTTGAATGGGTTAAAGACTTCGGAGACGAATTTGGTATATATTCAATTATCAGATGCCCCGGATCCAGGTGTTTGCTCGAGCTCTGCTGTGTCCCGCTGGATGTTATGACTACTGTTGAAACCGTCACCGAATCAGGTCCTACAGTTGGTGTTTTCAACGTAAGTTGCGCCTCCACTGATTTGTCATTAGAAAGCGATGATGTTGTTGCTGCTTTCAGACGAGTTTCTCTTGGCAACCTGATACGGAAGTTAGTCCAGTGCTTTAGAAGAGTTTGTGTCGTTAGTTCTGATTGCAACACCAGTTTCAACAGCTTAGGACTACACAACTTTTAGTTCGGTGATAGGGAGATCCTTGTCAACGAGGTGGCCACGACATTTTTGAGAGAAAGACCCTCAAAGATATAGTAAAGCCATTGCTCCCGGTCGTGTCCCTGCGCATGGTCGGAAGATGAATCAGTAAGCTCAGGAACACCGTGAACAATCATAATTTTCTTGGCTTTACTTTTTCTGTTCCTTTCTCTGTTAGTTGGATCCGACGCAAGTGCTTTCCACGGGATTTCAAGTAGTATAGGCACTCTATTCGAGGCGTTTCGGAGTCGAGTCGTAGACAGCAGAACGGCCTCTGTCTCGTAACCGTGTTCAGTGTCATCCGAAGAAACCGGAGCTCCCCGTAGTGAAATGCGTTTGGGTGACGCTAGATGCGTTTTAATATCCTGGGATCAGTATGCACACTGATTTCCGTAGAGATGGAACCCCATTGATTAAGATGGTCTGTCAGCCTACCCTTAACTGTACTGGATATGGATTCGGGACATTAATGCACACAAGGTGCACACAAGGCACCATGGTTTCGCATGGTGGCTATTGGTGTTGGAGCCTTAGTTTCCGGTGCTTTTGGTAAATTTGTGAACGGCACTGTTGGCGGCCATTCGTGCTGCGACATTTTAATTTCCTCTAGTCCTGTCACCAAGATTACCGGTGCTATTTCCGGTGTTTGCTTGGTGGCAACTGATGCGTATGCTACCTGCTTCCTCACTATGGCTGGTTGACTGCAGCTTAGGGTCTCAAGTATAGCGAACAAATTACTAGGTGTAACACACTGTACAGAAATTGAAGCAGGCACGCTGTAGACAAAGGAATTAATTACGGGGCAGTGAGAGAGATAAGGGAGTTGATGCTGATTGAGACTGAGTCGTCGGGGTAAAGTTGGGAAGTCTGGCGCTATTTTCCGTCCTGAATGGGAAATTCAGGGTGGTATTTTCACATATAAGTGCAGGTCCTTTTCCTCGTATAGGTGCAACCCTGGCGCACACCAGCTGCTCGACTGCTTCTGTTAGTTTTTCACACTTCTTCAGTAACACAGTTAGAAAACAACTAGGATAGCACTGCATACTGGACAGAACAAAAATGGCTTCGTCGTGTTTTTATCAACTGCGTTCAAAGACATTTTGTGTGACAGGTTTTCAAGCAACTGCTGCAAACTAGCGCACTCTTCACCAATGTAACATACAACTCACACTTACTTTTAACGTGAGACATGTTCGCCGAGGGCATGAAGTTGTAAGGTCACGCGTTTGTCGGATGATCAGTTAGTGCAGCTTCCCGCGTCAATTATAAGCTTGAGTCAGCATGGCGCGCTGCTGTCAGCGATGATCCCATGTAAGCACACGTTACGGAGTTGGTCAGTTGATCGATCGATGTTAGGCCCGGTCGCTTTGGGACCTAGTAAAAGTATCTAAACACAACGCTGAACACAGATTGACTAACGGTGCCAGTAAAGCCCAAACTCGTTTTATCTATATAAGCGATTATGATTCCGAGACTCAGTTCTTAGTTGGTACCGGGACGGAAGTCTACGTCATTCCCCTTATGCCAGGTGAGGCAGTTTCTGATTGTCGACAAGCCTAAGTGCCACCAATGGCACGCCAATAGCCACTTAAGGTCATCAGTCACTTACCCTGGACTTATGTTTTCGACGCACATTCAGCTGGATATTCATCGCTTCCGCAGTCCCCTTGGCCATCATCGGCATTGACTTTCTCAGGCACTACGACCTCTCGGTCAATGCGAAACGCCAGACACTGTAACGAACCTCAGTGTACGTGGCATCAGCGTCGATATCACATCTATGACACCGGTCTACGTCTTTCCCGACCTCGCTAGACTAGGCCAATCTCTTTTACCTTATTCCAAACATGTTCAGCCAATGAACGTAGCTTTGCCCGTGGCATCCCTAGTCACGCACCACATACGGAGGACTAGCCCACCTGTCTCATGCCGTCCAGGTAGACTATCTCCCGAGAAACTTAACATAGCTAGTGTGGAGTTTGAGCACAAGCTGTAACTTGAAATAATCCGCCCTCCCGACAGCCCTCGGTCCTCTCCACTGCAGATGGTCCCCAAGAAATCTGGTGACTGTTGCCCCTGAGATGACTGGCGCGCAATCAACAGGTTAACCGTCCAGATAGGTATCCCATCCCATTTATGCAGAAGCTTGCCGCATGTATCACAGTTAAGACGATCTTCAGCAAGATCGATCTGGATCGTGTCTAGCAATAGATACCTGTAGAAGAAAATGACATTCCTAAAAGAGCCGCGAAAAATCCTTCCGACTTGTTTGAATTTTTAAAATGCCATTTAGTGTGTGCAGTGCCGCACAAACCTTCCAAAGCTTTATCCATGATGTCAATCGTGGTCTAGACTTCGTTTACTCCCACCTCGACGATATGTTAGTAGCCAGTTCATCAGAAGAAGAGCATTTCGAGCACCTTCGAGCACCCTTCCAGCGCTTGACCCAACAGTCACAGTCAACCCGACTAAGTGCGAAGTCGGCAAGTCAACGGTAGGATTCCTAGCCCACCTCGTTTCGTCGTCTGGTGTCGAAGTCCTATCTGATAAGATCAAGGCAGTTAAGGACTTCCCAGGTATGACTTCGTTCAAGCACTCCAGTCAATTTTGTGGTTTGGTCAACTACTATCATCGCTTCTTTCTGCACTGCGCTCAGCTCATGCAGCCTCTGACTGACATACTTAGAGGGAATGCACGTAAGTGCGCTTTCCCTGACACCGCACAGATAGCCTACACCGAGCTCAAGGATGCTTTCTGCAACATACCTCTCCTCGCCCATTCCGAATCGACTGCACCCTCTTCTATTACAACTGGTGCCTCAGACGTGGCGGTAGGAGCAGTCCTTCAACAACACGTTGGTGGGCAACGGCAACCCCTTGGGTTTTTCTCCAAACGTCTGCAGCCAGTGGAATCCAGCTACAGCACGTTTGGCAGAAAGTTGCTCGCCATCTACCTAGCTATTCGCCACTTCCGGCACACATTCAAATGCCAAGCTTTCATGCTCTACGTATAAAATTAGCCCCCTATCTTCGCCTGAAACTCTGCCTCCAACAAATATTCATCACGAAAAACAAGACACCTAGACTTTGTCATGCAGTTCCCTACTGACGTAGTCATGTCTCAGGTGTCGACAATCCCCTCGTCGACGCTCTCGCAGGCGTCAACCATACTCTCCAGTCTTTGCCCACCGTCGATCTTGCCGCCATGGCATTGACTCCGGCTCAAGATGGAGACATACAACTGTAGTCCACGTCGTTGCATGTGCAACATGTTCCTCTCCAAACCACGGAAGGAATCATTCTCCGTGACACTTCCACAGATTCGCCTAGTCCCCTCGTGCCTGTCTCCTTCAGACGCACCGTCTTTGACACACTGCACTCACGATCACATTCCGGTATCCGTGCATCTTTAAAACTGGTCACGGAACGTTGCCTTTGGCCACGCGTAAACAAAGATGTTCGTACCCGGCTTCGGGCCTGCCTTCAATGCCATCGTTCCAAAATACATCGTCACACTGGTAGTCCCCTTGTTCAGTTTCCATCCCGTACTCGCGATTCTCGCATGTAAATTTAGGTCCTTTGCCTCATTCACCCCGGTTCGTATACCTTCTTACAACTTTTGAGCTTTTCACCAGATGGCCAGAAGCCGTCCCCGTAACAGACTGCAGAGCTGACACTGTTATCCTAACCTTCTTAGATCAGTGGATTTCGCACTACGGGTGCGTATCTACCATCATCACTGTCCGAGGAACGCCCTTCGAATCTTCACAGTGCGATAGGTGCTGCAACAATTTAGGCTGCCGCCACATTTATACCACAGCGTAACACTTAACAGATAACGGTTTAGTTGAAAGCTTCCACAAACAGCTTGAAGCCTCGCTTTGCGCTTCCTCCGATCCTAGCTGGAACGAAAAGGTTTCGCTCGTACTTCTGGGCATTCACTGCAGCATCAAAGCTGAGTTGCAATGTGTACCAGCAGAGCTGGTTTACTGCACAAGGCTAAAGTAATCAGAAAATTGCTTTGAACCCCACATCGTCGAGTATGTCTCCGCCTAACTTTGCGTACTCCCTAGCCTAACGCATGTGTTCACTACACCCGACTCATCCCCGTGAGCAGCCCAAAGATGTGCATAGACCCATTAAAATCTCTGCCTGCACTCACCTCTTCCTTCGCACCGACGCAGTGCGGCGTCCTTTTCAGCCTTCCTACACTAGCCCTTTCAGAGTCCTGCAACGGACTCCGAAACATTTCACTTTAGACCAGAATGGCCACCGAACAACGGTGTCCATCGACCACGTTAAAGTGGCTGTCCTTGAAGAACTGCTTTCAATCCATCCTGATGCACCTGCACCTACGGTGACTTCCCCAGCACTAGAAATCCCGAAACCTTCCGTTCCCCATGACCCTCAACCTAACCTACCTCAACCCCAGGCAACCGAGTAACGCGGTAGACAAGTCAAACTTCCAGTCCTTTTCACAGATTTCGTAAAGGTTTGAGATTAGCATTAACACGCCTTTTAGATATTTAGTGGTAACCGTACGTTTCATCCACAAACTTTTTGGAAAATCCAAGAACCCCCAAACATTTTGAAAAGCTATAAAGCGTATTTACTACTATCATGAACGCCGTGTTCCTTCTCCGGCAGAATGCCACTTCCCCCGATCCTTACCGATCCACTCTGAGTTCTAACTTCCAGAATCTCCAAAACGGAAACTACCAAGGCAACCTTGGAGTGACTCGTCAACAGGCTGAATGCAACATCCGAGTGAATCGCCAGCCGGCTCAATTCCCATTCCTGACTCAAGGAACAGTCAGTCGCACTCGACCGCGGACGGCCAGGAACGGATTAGTCCCCAAAAGCCTGGCTGCGCGTTGCCGAGGAGGATGTCCAGATATTTTCGTGGGACGAGGACTGTGGAATGGTGTGCGGTGGGGGAGTGACATCTCCCAAGAGCACCATCGGTGCTGAAGCGCAGGGAATGTCCTGTCAGTTCTTTACTCGACAAGCCAGATATTTTAAAGTCCAACCAGCACATCCCAACAGTCCACCGATGATGCAGTCTATAGAAATGAAGAATGAATTTATACGGGTTAAGAAGGGTTGCTTTACGAATCCCTCGGATAGTTGGTGGGGATGTCGCAATAAAATTATGGCGATAAGAATAATAGTAGAAAGCTAATAAGTTAAATATGAAAATAAGGACTCATTGTTTGTTCCTCCCTAGCTCTGAGATCCGCTTAGATTCACAGCATCCACTGTTAACATCAACTTATTCCATGGTAAACTTCCGGTGTTGGATACAGACGTAGCGTTAAATGACAAAGTGTAAGTGGATGAGTACGTCATCCAACCGTCTGTTAAATACTGTTAGTGTCGATGTAGAGACGACCGATAATGGGAGAGCATTCCACGGGTGACAGACATGATTGGAAAAGAAGTTGCTGCGACACTGCAGACGGCAATACTGTACAACCACTTTCACTGAGTGGCCCATCTAGATTGTATTGGTGCTGAGTCGCAGTAAAGTGCGGCACACATGATGTGCCTCTTACAGAATCAAGTATGCCATAATCAGATTGCCTGGTAGTCTGTGATAGCTTCCACTGAATACTTCAGTCGTTGCAGCCTCTCCTGGTATAAAAGATTGCGCATTCCAATTATTTTCTTCAGTGCCCAACGTTATGGCTACTCCAGTGCATTAAGGTCGTATTTCAGCCATAGATGCCGGGCTTGAACTGCGTATTCGACATGGGGCGAACATACGAACTGAGCATTTATCGAAATATGGTGCTGTTTGTTTGTACAAATGCCCGGTCGCAACAGTCCGACGGGTTGATTCCCAGTCTTCGAGGCCTTTCCGCATTGCCTGGAGCAACCCAAGTTATCTTGGACAAGGACACCTACGTCACGTTCGACAGCTGATTGTTGCATTACCTTCGTTCTGATCAGGTATGAGTAGCTGCTCTGATGTCGGATAGAAAGTACCTTGCGTTGACACACATTGAAATGTAGTAAATTTTGGGTTGACCATTGATATACCGTATTTAGGTCTCTCTGAAGCAGTTGCTGGTCGGGGTTCGTCTGAATCCTGTGACAAACATTAACATATTCGCTAAACAGTAGAAAGTATGAAGCGATTCACTGTGCAAGGTCATTAACAAACACCATAAACAAACTTGAAAATATAACTGAGCCTTGCAGCACACCACACCCGACTTGTAAGGGGTCCGATAAGGAGCTTTGAACTCTGATCACTGGTTGCCGTTGAAGTAGAAAGTTGCCAGTCCAGCTTAAAATAGGGTCGCCGATCTCGTAATGCTGGAGCTTGGAGAGTATCCGATGGTCTAGATGATCGAAAGCTTTCGAAAAGTCTAGGTAGGTCACATCAGTGCCTTCTGTAGCGTCAGCTGACGCGGTCCACGTACTGTGTGCGATTAATGAATTCGTCGTGCTTGACGGCTAACGGCGTAAACCGTGCTTCCCGAGCGTGATGATATTACAGTTTTCAGATAGCCCACCGGTGGATCGGCAACAAGTGGTTCCATGACCTTGGAGATTTTAGGAAGAAGGGATACTCGACAATAATTGGAGGGCTCAGTTTTGCTTCCACCTATGTGAATCCGGGTTATTATTCCAAGCTTGCAAATGGCGGGAAATTGTTGCTGGTCCAAGCAGCGATAGTAAAACTGCACCACAGTCTTGCCAGCTGGCTTGCTGATACTTGCAGTGCCCCTGGACGACTGGTATCGACACCGCGTGAGTTGTGTTTGTGTAGAGACGTCAGCTTTTTCAATACAGCCTACGCGGTAAAAGTAATCTGGATTAGTCCTGGCGAGGAGGAGACAATGGTTGGAAAGTCTCTTGGTAGCAAGACCCTCTGAAACGTGGGTGCATATTGCATCAGCAGCGCGTTTGCTGTTTCCACAGCTGTTCTTGTTGGGCTATCAGCCGTCTTAAGTGGAAGAAATCCTTGCCTCACCTTCTGCAGATTATTGACGTGCTTGCGCAGCAGTTTTGGTTAAGACTGCCTTTTGCGATGTTCTGCTGATATGCGGCTATGTCTTCTATTGACAGTTGAGTGCAGTGGCTACGTTGGGCAACGTATTTGTCCCAAGTTTCTGGTGCTGGATTTCTTCTGTACACTCACCAGGCTGCGCTGTGTACTGTCCTCCATTTTCAATTTCTGCTCCTAACGAAAGAAACTGATTTACACCTACTGCAAACCCTTATTTCTAAAGACTCTGCAATCATCTGACTGAATTTGTCGACTAGATTGAGGCAGGCGACTTCCGGGGATTCTTCTTCAAGGAACGACCAAGTTGTAGCGTTGACGAGCTGGACTAATCGATCGTAGCATGTGATGGTTCGCACAGTCTTATCGTTCTCACTCCTATATTCCGCATAACGGACGAATTCGAAACGGATGACTGCGTGATCACTGGGACCCAACGGGCAGTCCAAAACCAACGCATCAGTCATATGCTCCTCGTTGGTAAGCACAAGATCCAGTATAGATTGCCTGTTACCCGCTCTGAACCAAGTGTGCAAAGTGATGGGATGGTAAAGAGTAACAGTAATTACTAGATCTTGTAAATCGGTTCTGAATTGTTCTCCGATCGTGGCAGGGGCTTCTAAACAATGTACTTTGAAATCACCCATGATAAGACTGTGAGTGTACTTTTGTTGTAAACCGCACCTTAAAGCAGCCGCTAGGTAGTAGTCGGTTTCGGGTGTTGAGTTAGGGGCGCAATACACCAAGACAATAAGGCAAGCGTCCCTGCCTTTTAGCTGCAACCGGCACCAAAGAGAGTCGGGGTACTGCGGGTCTGAATGCACCGCGTATTCACATGGTAAGCCGCTTCGGTAACACAGAATTACCCCACCTACTTTGTCCTGTGGTGGAGCTGTACGCTATCGGACATGTCCCCAGGTTGCGCATTGGGGAGTGCCTTCCTTTTAGAAGTAAATGTGAACAAGTCTCGTTTGCCTTGTAGGCGAGATGAATAAGCACTCGTGGACAATCAGCGGCAGCGTAGCAGGGCGTAAGGAGTTCTGGGCTGGTTACCGAGTTTTCTAACAATTACCACAAGAGCTCGTACTGCGCCGTGTCAAGGCTAATATGGCCGGCTATATGGTCACTGACCACTCCCTTCTGTAACCAGAGGTAAGTAATTAAGAGAGAGCGGATGAACAACCTTACTGACCACCGGCTTCTCTGGGAATGGCTACTGAACACAAAGAAGGCGAACGAGCCACCCGGATGTCAACGGTCGTCGTTATTCACCCAGCTGCCTTGCAGGTTAGGTCTTAAGACCAAAGACTCGGAGTGGGGTCCCTTAAGTCAACCCTCTTCCTCGGCTTGAGCTAACGGAAAGATTTCTGCCCACACAACACATTAATTTTCTAAACTTTCCAAATCCCTCCCTTCTCGTTGTTGTTAAATATGTGTTGTGGCACTGCCATTTGGACATTGGTCAAGTGTTACATAATAATAAGAAATCCTCCTTTTGTGAGCCTATAGTTCCGGAGTAGCGACATGCCCGGTAGCAATAATTCAGCGTCCATCATTCCCGTGTACAAGTAGGTCTCGGTGATCCTAATGACATTATGTGAGATGGAAGCTTGCCGATGTTTCAGTTTTGCAAGTTTATTAAAAAGACCCTGAGGATTCGTATGCAGGTTGGCCAGTATCTCGGTCTCTAAGAGCCCACAGAGGGTAAAAGGGGTCAAGTGTGGGAGAATGCTGACCGATGGGAGATCGGCAGTTACTCAATTTTTTGATGGGATAATGATATCTGCAACTTGATTCGGCCAAGATGCGTCCCATCCTTCCTTTAGACTTACGTCATATTCAAGTGAAGCAGCTGTCAACGTAAGCAACGGTGTAGTCGTCGGTATGTTTGCTGCTTCAGATGCTTTGATAGTTAAATTGTGCAAAGCTCCTGCGACCTTTAACCGAAGTACAGAAGGAAAATTTTTCCGATTTTTCTGCCATCGGTCCATAACATCCGTTGCTTGTTGTTCTGACTGAACCGCAAATTTTAGGATTCTAAAGCCGCATCCTCTATAAGTTAGTGAGAGGTATCCTGGTGAACGATACAGCCCCAATATCATCCACAGAATGTGTTTCAGGAATGAACCGCCCCTGTACTAAATCTTGCTTTCCGGTCTCTTGAACATCGTTAATAGGATCTTCTAACAAGTCATGTTTGAAGATGGTGTTTAGAGGATCTTGCTTGTTTTGTCCCTACCTGTTGTTTCGTTTTGATTTTTGCGATCTCCAAGGAATATCAGGATAGATGAGTATCCAACAGGATACGTGTCTTAGCGTTTTGCGAATAGCAAAAGTTTTCTCCCTCGGTGGAGGATTCGAGATTTGCTCTAATAAGTCTGTGTTCTCCATAGTGTGCCGAGTTTGCATGACGCGTAATTCCTACTAGGTTTATGTGCTTGGCTTTGACACTCATCAAGATGCACAATGAATTCCATTAGTCTTGATCGTCCTACAACTTATCCCGCAATCTGATGGCTATATATTCAGGATATTTGATCATACAACTGTCTGGGCACTATCGTTGGAGCACATTTTCGCTGCTCAACAGTGCCGTGTAATCGTTTGTTCTAACCTACTGCTAACTGTTCATTGTTTACTGTTTGTCCCTCTGTTCGCGATAACGGTGTTTACAACAGAAGATGCCGCGACGGCGGCCTCCCAGATTAACTCTGCAGCAATCTCTGCATATGTAACCGATGTTCCGGAGGCTTTTTCTCGACAAGAGATATGTGAGCTACAGGTACTGAGGGTTAGTTTTCGGTTGCTTCATCCTTATTAATGCGAGATGTCAGGTCCAGCGGAATTATCTAAACCCGACGTTTCGATTGGTGCCTGATTTTCTTTGTCATGTGTAATGTTTGACTCTCGTAGGTAACGTCAGTTTTCGCCAGACGTTCTACCAACCTTGGGGAAGACAACGGATATTTGGACGCTGCTGCTTGCAGCCCAAGGAAGCGTATTGCGAAGCATTCCCTTGCCACGAAACCGATACGCTTCCGTGGTGCATACATGCTTCCATTGAATTATTCTTATCTTTTATCCGCTGCTCTTCTTCTGTTGTTAACTGGTCGCACTTCTGAACTAGGTTAAGCAAGCACTTAACGAGTGGGATGGTGAAGCACGCAGTGCGGAAACCAATCACAGCTTATGAGCTATTTCACACTCGCACCTGCTTTTGGAACTCATTTGCACATTTCAGGTGATATCATTCAAACCGTGTGAGCAAGCCAAAACTAGTTTAACTGTTCGATGGCAATCTCCTAACTCACGGATGCCTTTCGATTGGAACCTTCTCGGCTTCGCATTTCTGCTATTCTACGTGGTGTATTTACATGACCCAGTGGGATTGTCGACATTCTGTGCTTTTCCAGCTTTGAGAGCGACGCACCTCGGTCAGTCGAGCATGGTGGTTGCAAGGTCAAATGGGCGGTCGGCGTGGTCGCGCGGTCCGTGTGATGGTCCATGCAGGCGCAATGGCTGACTATGTCACAAACTACGGGAGTGCTTGGAACCTGTTAACTGGATCTGAACACGGCACTGAACACAGATTGAGAGATCACAAATGATTCCACAGCTGCTTTGAGAAACGCTGGATCGGAATAAGCTTAGGCTTTTCGGACTGTTTCAAAACTTCTGTATCGAATGATGTCACACAGCAAGGTAATCGGCTCAATGTGCTTGAGTTATCCGCTTACGCTTAAGCACGGATGACAGTGAAAATGGTTAATGAGGCACGGACTTTAAATGCAAAAGATATTTCCATGTATGACGGATCCATGTGCAAGGCTGATAAATCCAATTCAAATGAGCGTACAGTTACAACACCACGAGAGATTGGAGAGAGGATAGAGAGGAATAATGCAAATGTACAACGAATAATGATCTACCACGAGTAAAAAAGCATTTTCTTGATAAGTCCCGTAGGATGGTTGGAGTAAAAATAAAAATTTGAACGATCAGCGAATAAGTAAATCGTTATTTCAAGCGTTCACCGATTTAAATGCACTATTGCAAAAAGATAGTTTGAAGTGCGATTGGGATGTGCACACTCAAAATAGTGTGGAGAGCTGTTATAGTTCAGTAAAAGAGATATAAAATGGAAACAACAACGCTCACTCGTTTGTTTCTTCATTTGTCAGATGTGGCGTGTGCATCCAGTTTAGCCACATCCAGGCTAAGCACATGGACATTTTTGCAAGTATCCTCACCGCCGCGTTGCAGAGAGGGCCGTTAAGCACATTGTTAGGTTTGCGTTATTTCGTCCTTCAAGAGGAACGGACTAAATCAAATAATGCAAGTTTGAAAGTTGCATCAAGGCGCTTTTTGAAAAGCATTAATGTAGGGGCAAGAAGAACGTGAGTCGGAAGGGCATTCCAGTAACGGAACAGACGGAGGAAGAAAATGTTGCATCGACAATCAAGTCCCCTGTAGTGCGTAGCCAGTTTGAGCTGATGGCCTCTCAGGTTGGTATTTTGGCTTAGCTGTAACAGATTGCAACATGGGTGCGTTGAGTTCGTCAGTATTAAGTAACCATGATTAGCTCTCCTCGCTGACGTTGATATTCACCACTGTACAATCTCAGGGATTATAGTCTGATTTGGTAGGAGAAATGAAACAATCCTCTAACGCGTTTGGTCGTTCTACTTTGTGGAGCTTCAAGTGCGTCGACGTCACGCTTATGCCAGGGAAGCCAGGTCTGGATCGCATATTCCATGTGAGGCCTCACGTAGGCGTTCTGCATTTGCGGAATGATTGATAGCTCAAAATTGCCGAAAGCCCTCCGTAAGAGTCCACGATGTTGACTTGCTGTTTTTGATGCCTTTTCAGGCTGTTTTGAGCAACCATTGTCGTTTTGCATGATCACTCCAAGGTCGTTTCCTTGAGAAGCACATTCAACTACTGGTCCCCAAGTCGATATACCTAAATAAGCTGATGGCGTATGCTTACGACTTTGCACTTGGTGACGTTAAAATGGAGCAGATTATGGTATGACCATGCATAAGCCCTGTTGATATCGCACCGCAGTGTCATGTGATCTTCCCATATCCTGATACCATGCCAGATTACGATATCATCTGCAAATAGCAAGGAATTCGACTGCAGTACACTGGCAAGATCGTTGATGGATGTTAGGAATAAACTTGTCCTCAGTACCGATCCTTGAGGCACGTCATACTGGACGTCAATTGGGTCGGAAGTGGAGCTGCGGACTTGCGCATTCAGCTAACGTTGAGCAAGGAAGTTGCCGATCCAACCGAATATAGGATCACCGGTTCCATAGCTTCGAAGCTTGCGCAGGAGAATGAAGTAGTCTAAACGTTTGAACGCTCACGAGAAGTCCAGGTAGACCACGTCGACTTCCAATCTGACATCGACTGACTCTCTCCAGCTTGCTCGGGTTAGCATCAAATTTCTAGTGCAGGATCCATATCGGCGGAATCGATGTTGCTGTGACACTAGGATATTGTTGCTCTCAAGATATCCCGTAAGCGCCTCTGCAATTATACGTTCCATTACTTTGGATAAAATTGGGACAAGAGTGATTGGAAGGTAGTTCTAGGGCTCCGAACGGTTAGCGCTTTTATACTTCGGAGTGACTATTCGTGTTTTCACATTGTGGGAACCGGCATTTCGTCGAGACAACCCTGAAAGAACCGAGCAAATCTTTCGGCAAGGTTCATGGCCGCTGTCTTCAAGGCCTTTGGTTTGATGTCGTCCACAACAAGTGAGCTGTGCACAAGCAATGACATTGGCGTTTTCATCATACTGGCTGCCGTGAACGACACGTGGTTTAACCGTGGTGGCGATGGAAGCTGTGTAAAAAGCGGATGAAATGATGATCCACTCCGAAAAGTATGAATGAAGTGTTAGCGAAGCACGTTGGCTGCATCTTGTGCGGTTTGCGCAAGATCATGTGTTGCACGTAAAACCGGGATCCCACACTACTCTCTGTGGAGCTTGATGATGCGTCTATACAGCAACTTGGCATTTGCACTGGATTTCGCCGCTAAGTTCTGCTAATGGTGGAGTTGGTCTTCGCAGATCAACTTGACATAGTGGTTGCGTTGAGTTGTGTAAGCACTCCAGGTCAGACTTAGTAAGAGCGCCAGGCTGAACCACTTAAGTCTACGCATTTTCTGGTACGACTCCTCAGGAACACATTCACTTGATTCGGATGAAGGACCTTGCTTCCTGACGCATTTGCCACTAGTTCAGTGGACTGGGTGACGGACAACATCAAGGCAACATCGGGCGGCTTCTTGACCAGGAAGGACCAGTCGGTTTTTTGAACGAAGTTGGACAGTATATCGTAATGTGTAACGACATATGTTTCTACGTTGTTCTCACTGATGTACTCCGAGTGACAGATGTAACGAAAGAGAAACGTTGCGTGAGCGCTAGGTCCAAGTGGTGCATCTATGGTCAAAGTATTGCCCATTAGTTCCTCGGTGGAGAGTACAAGGTCCAAAACAGAGGGTGTGTCACTGGTTCGGAATCGTGTGGGTGAGGTGATATGGTTGTAATGAATTCCAACGGGGTTCACCTCTTGCAAATCCGCTTTGAATTGTTCGCTTTGCGATGCTGGAACTTCGGTTGCGTGCAGGTTGATCTTCCTTACCAGAAAGACATGACTGTATGATCGTGTGAGGACTGGTTTCATCGCAGAAGCTAGGCGTTGACCCATTTCCAAGGTGGACATTGGAGGATGGTAAACTATTGCTAGTAAACACACATCACCATGTCTTAAGAGCATACGACACCAAAGCGTATCGACGACTTTCGTTTCGACATCCTCAAGGAGGTCAACGTGCAGGCCGGATCAGTAATACTGGAGCAATTCTCCTCCTACGCTAGGTCGATCGTTTCCGATGGAAATCATACCGGGTAGTGCAATCTCAGCATCCGTGATCTCCGTGTTCAATCATGTTTCGGTAACCATAACTAGGTTCAAGGCGTGGAGACCTGACGAATACGAAGTTCGGTTGGCTTGCTGAGAAGACATTGTGCATTGGTATACAATCAGGTAAGGGAACCGGTTGTCAGAAGCATGTTTGTGAATGCTGGTTCTCGGTGAGGGTCTATGCCGACCATAGCGTGGTCGGCTGCCGGTCCTTTTTAGGTAGGACCGATGACACAGGCCCTACGGCCAGTTCAGGCTGTTGTCTGGAGCTCACAGCGCCAACAAGTAGGTGACAATCCTGTCCTGCTTTAGCTGTCAGTGCGTTTGGGCATTTTTTCCTTTCTGAGCTACGCGGCGACAGAAATGTATTGGTAAGTTATTTGCTCAGTGTTACCTTGTCTATCTGTGGTCCGGTGCCTATCGCTTTTATACCTATTTCGGATGGCAGTAGTTTACGCTTCTTGTGCCACATTTTGATCATATGTTCTGCCATCTGTTTGGAATGCGGTGATAGTTTCATCACTCGAGAACCACACCCTTTGTAGTTAGGTGATGGCGGTAACTTTGATGTCGAATTTGCGATAACATATTCGAGTGAGAATACTTCACGAATTAAACGCCATTCATTCCAGTCATACGCTTTGACCTCTAGCTCGCTTAGTGACTGGATCTCGGGGACACCGTGAACAAGGATAGATTTCGCGTCTTGTTGTTTACGGAAATCATCCGGATTTTTGCCTTTCTGGCGTTCGCTTCAAGGAACATCTGGAAATATTCGTACATTGCATGTGGCGGTACGGAGCAGAGTGGCTGACAAGAGAACTGCCTCTGCATCATTGCCTGTCTGAAGTGTTATCTGGAGTAACCGCGGTTCACCGTACTGTACGCAGTTTGGTTGACGGACGAGACGCATCATACTGGTTTAGCCTGAACTCCTATTAGTTGACATAGGGAGTCCCACTGTATTTAGTCATCTAGTATCTTAGCTTTTATGTAGTTCTTCCCAGATTCAGTCACATTAGTGCATATAAAATTTAGTGAACTATGGTAGTGTTTCATGTTCTCATTTTTGGAGCGACCAGTGGATGCTCACTTCGGGTGGACAAATGATGGGGTCTTGAGTCCGGTGGTGGTATTAGCAGTAGTAACTCGTTTGGCAACGGGCAGCGTTACGATGGGAGATGCCTCCGTCATATGGGCAGCAACAACGGACGCGTAGGTTGTCGGCCTTCTAACAGCGTTCTGTGTGGCGGTGTTTATGTTGAAGAATGTGTGGCGAACGCATGTTTATGAGCAAACGCTAGCGTCCGAGTGGCTAACTCTGGATCTTTCCTCTTACAGTATGCTGAATTGGAGCTTGATGTTGAGCATGGAGTTCGAGGCACTGATTTGTCTGGTTCATGTGGACAGATTTCACGGCTGCTGCCTGGTAAGCAGTCTTTGTCAGCCTATCTCACTTTTGCGCCCACACAGTTATACATCTGACGAGTGGAAAAGACGCACACTCAGTGCAGAACCAGAGGGAATCAGTCGTACTATTAAGCTTTTTTATATGGCTGAGACTAAGTCGAGTACATCGTGAATGGGAGTATTTTCTGACGTTTCTGAACTCTATTCCAAATCGCACACGTTTTACACAGCTGTCTACACCATAACATACGTTTAATTTGAAGGGTTTGGGCTTAGCTCTCCGTGGGAAACCAGTACGTGTTATTGCGACTGTCAGATCTGCGGAAGCCGTTCGTTGCAACATATGCACTGCTATGCTGAATCCAAACCAACTGGGACCGCCTAGCGAGCGGTGACGTGTAGCGAGCCTGAAGTGAAGAACACAGGGAAAGCGTTTGTCGTAAGCTCAGTAACTGAGACGAATAAACCGGTATTGGAGCCATCAGGACTGACCCAAGCAGCCAAGGCTAAGCTAAGCAAGTCGTGAACTAGCAAACAAATCCTAATTTATCAGAAATGGACGAAGCAACGTGGAGAAATGGGGTAAAGCATGCCGGAATTAAACGGTGGTGTAAGCCGGGTGGGCATGGATTGGTTTGCGAACGGACCCCAGACAACGTGCTGCGCCTGGCAAACGTATTTTTACTTGTGCTTTGATTAACGGTTGTCGCACCAATAAAGATTGTGTTTCCTCTCCGAATCGTTCTGTTTCAGGAGCACTTATCTCCAGAACGAGCTTAAGAAGCCACAACACGGCCGCTGTGTTTCTACACACTTCTGTGGAGAACAAAAAGAATTATGTCACCGTGTGTAGCTTAGGTAGCTCGAAACAAAACCCCCGCCGGTCCATCCATCAGGGATTGTCAAATACCTAGTCGGCATCATAATTTTACATTTATCCTCTAAGGAACTGTAAAGACGTGACAACGGACAATATCAAAATGCGTGATTCAATGGAAAAATGGAAAACTAGTATAATACGGATAAAAAGCTAAGGTTTGACTAGTGCAGTGGGTGTATGTGGGAATAACGTTAGTTCAGTAAAGTTAAACAAAAGAGAAACATGAATCTGTGGACTCACCACATTAATACTTCAAAAGATATTGAAGTGAAGAACTTGCAACTGTGGAGGACAACTTGAAATTTGGCCGTCAAACGTCGGTTGTTCATTAAACAAATCGTTCCATCACAGTGCAAACTGGAAGGGTGGATACGAGAACAAACTGGGTGATCAGAAACAGCCTATGCGTAAACAATGGACGAAATCATGTTTGAGCCAGATGACATTTATGACAACTTTGCTCGCGTGCGCTGTGGTATTTGATGGCGTTTGTCCTTTTTCATTAGGCAGATCTTTAAAGTATAAAAGTGTGAGGTTCGCTAATTGCACGAAGTGAATGTCTCGCTACTTGCCCACATCGAAGTATGAATAGGTTTTGAGCAAGAAACGTTGGTGCGGCCAGGACCACCGTAGCAGGGATAGCGGATTAAACTCCGCCACAGTACATCAAATTCAAATTCAAATATATTCTGCAATTAGAAGGAAATCTTAGAAAGATGGGCTGTTGGTTGGACTCACTGGTTGGAGTCATTGACACTGTGGGTGCATCACCTCGCAGACTACTTCAGTCCCAGAATATGCAGGTTCTCGAACCTGATAAATTCTGCAGTTAGTTTCGTAAAACATTTCGCCATACGATCAAACAGCCACCGACGATCATATACCGGTTTGACTGATGTCCGCTTCGTCAACATTTTTAATAATCTACCACCTGTTTGAATGTAAACCAAACTCTTAGTGATTTCCATTCATTACAGTTAGGAAGGTCTATATAGCGTATATTGAAGCACTGTCAGAGATTAAAATGCCTTAAGATCACCTTGTCTTGGAATTGCCATCGAATTTTGAGTGTTCCATCCGCATCGTTGCTAGGGACTTCAATAGGGGTAACACAGTGTTCATTAAAATTCTGGGTGTAACCAATTTGATGAAATTTCCAAACCAGACGCAACGCATGTTTGGTTAAACTTTAAACTAACAAACATAAGCTGTTTTCCAAACGAAGGCGTGCCATATTTTGCAAATCGGAGCACTGCGTTGAAAAGTTAAGCCAATGACTTAGTGTTGCTATGATTAGAAGGCCATTCAGAACTGTTAAGCGGCGAAACTGTTCAACAGAAAACATTGCAAAGCTCAAATTGATGCTCCATTCAACTTACTTATCAAATATCGCCAATAAAGATCTGTCAGCTCCATGCGAGTACTTCACAACCACATTTATTACCGTTTCATTCGTTATTGCCACACGGAGACCTTCTATGTTCGGGTTGATAAATTTTCATATCCAAACCTAAAGCAACCGAGAAGAAAGCACGAACACTTTGCAAAATATGATATCTGTCCAAGTCTAAAGTCTGTTATTGGCTAAAAAGGGTGAGATAAAAGTTTAAGCTATTTAAAGAAACTCGAGAATAAACTATTTATTTATTTATTTACATTAAAGCCATGACCTGTGGAGATGCTTGAAAAAAACAGCTCCGGGGCGGAATGACATAAGCACCAATGTAGGGATGGATTAGGCACGCAAAAGTTGTTCGATTGCAGCGTTGTAAATTCCTTTCAAATAAAATGTTATGTCGCAAGCTACATTACTTTCCTCCTCGTTCTACAAGTAGCAGACCTGTAGTATTTCGTTGCGAAGGCCAGTTTACAATCAGTTAGTCGCGTGAAGTTAGGGGTATTGTCAGCTGACATATTACCGTTCTCCAGAAAAAGGAGTATGGTCAGTATAGTATTGGGATAAAAGTACTTAAGATTAACATGTTCCACAAGGTGTTGAGTTCAGGTTCAATCACGGCAATCGCGGCAATCAATTCCAATCTTTGCACCTTGCAAACGGTGTAATTGGGTACCACGGCTTTCCGATTGCATCAACGAACCACATGGATCATGCTGATCTTGGTGTATGGATTGACACCAATGTGCCTCCACCTCGCATAGCGAAGCCTTGTATATCGAGTTCACTTAAGCGGATTTTACCCATAGATGAAAATAACCGCAACCCACTGACTCCTATCAATGCGTTACGTAATCAACAGCCTATTAGCGACATGATGCAGAGGACACAACCTAACTCTCCAGCTCCCACAGGCCACTGCAGTAATCATGGACTTTTTCCCTCAAACCATTTTCTAGAGGGCCATACTCAGTCTCAATCCTCTACGATGTGGCCACTTCTAAATCATTTCCCACCGTTGTCCATACGCGCGCTTTTTCAACAATTTCTAACCTGGGTCCAGGCACACGGCTTGAAACCCCAGTGTTTATAACCCAACCTAAACAATCTTCCTCATATCTCACAGTTATCTCAGTATTTTTGATAAACATTCCTTCTGTTCACTCTGATTCACACATCACGCTCGTTTGTTTTGGTGAATAATCCTGAGATAATATTTATAACTTAATTTTGGTGCCATAATGGCATGTCTGACAATCAATTAACTTTTTTCGGAGACAACAAGTTTATGAGAAATCGGCCTGGTCGTCGAGGTGGTGGAGGTTTGAACACCGTGAACATGAGGTTGAAATGACAGGTTCTACTAGTAAAGTGCATATGTGACAAACGAGTGGAATGTCAGTGTGAGTCCATGGCCTCGTAGTCTGTTGCTATGACAGCGTTTTAGCACCTGATAGCCGAGTGATTAAGGCGATCATCCTTAGGTCCCTGGTCAAACCCCGATAGCGATCTCTGAAGACTCCTAAAATACACAAGCATTGTTCGCAAGATTAAGGGCTTTACACTTTGACGCAATGGTTTACCCGATGTAGGGTGATTTTCGAAATCGTGGGAATTTGCTTCAGTCATACTTGAATGGCTTATTTCACGTGCTGGCTATGCATGCATAAAGCAGCTGCGCGAAATAACCAGGTCTACTTGACGAAAAGTCCTTTTCAGTGTTAGCGCAAATCGCTCCGACCAGCCTAGATTTTCCTGAATTCGTACAACGACATCCTTTTCCTTTGGACAGTGCTAGAGATCCTCTACGCCAAACTTATAGGGGTGAACCATTTGGTGTTGTAGATGGAGTGCCCCACATCCACTCACGTCGCACTAAAGATGAATGTGGACTAAGCAGCTATGCAACTCGTCGCGGTCACGTTGAACCTGCATGGAAACTGTTGTTGTGATGAGCCACTGCCGAGGCTCCATGTCGTCTTCGTAAAGCAAATATTGTGAAGTGATTATGTCAGTGTCAATTCAACCTTCAAGTACAGACCTAAGACGTATTCTACTCGGTTTGTGTCAGACATTTGTATGTGTTGTATTTAGCCTGATGGTGAATTAGCGAACAACGAACAATGATATATTGCAGGTAAAATGCGATTGCTTTGCAAGTCAAGTAGGATGGTTGAAGTATTAGCAAACATAAGTGTGAATCGTCAATTTACGCGTCTAGCGATTCAGACGCCCTTCTTCATAGAAACATTTTGGAACGCGTATTGAATTGTTACTTTCGAGTAATATGGGAAAGGTATGTCTTAAGAACCAAAGAAACGACAACGCTTACTCGTGCGCCGCTTTCTTGGACTGATGTAATTGATGAATGCAGTTGTAGGATATTCGAATGAAATTCCACAGCAGCAGGGTGTAAGTAGTAAAGCACAAAAACTGAGAATGAGCACCGTTTGTTCACGTTTGCTTGACGTAGACATTACTGATTATATAGCGTAATTAAGTGGATAGGCGAATCATCTAGACGTCTTTTGAATACCGTTAGATTGGGGAAGAAACAATGTATGTGAGAAGTGTTCCAGTGTTGGCAAACACGAAGGGAAAGCAAATTCCGGCGGCATTCCAACCGGCTGTATTGTGTGTCCAGTTTTAACCGGTGTCCTTTGAGTGTGGTGTAGCGATTCAGCTTTAGTGGGTGACAACAAAAATGGTTTGGATTACTGAGGACCATATAAGTCATTATCAACCCGCCACGCGGGCGTCGATATTGTCCATTGTAGACCCCGAGGGTTTTCAGCCTCAATCGGTAAGGGAGATGAAACAGGCCCATTACCTTCTTGCTCGCCCTTCGTTGTGGCAGTTCAAGAGCGTTAAGGTCTTGCTTTTGTCATGGCTGCCAGGCGTGGATGGCATACTCAGAATAAGGCCGCACTTCGGCTTTGAGCATTTGGGAAAAGATGGAAGGATCAATGCGGCCAAATGTCCTCCGCAAAATGCCAAGGTGTTGGTTAACTTTTTCAAAGGCTTTCTGGGTCTGACGGGAACAGCCCAGATCTTCCTGCACTATCACGCCTAAATCGAATTCCGTTGAAGTGCACTGCAATATTTGAGCCCTTTGTCTGTATTCGCAAGTGTCTTTATGGCGTATGCTCAAGAACTTGCACTTCGACGCATTGAATTGAAGCAGGTTCTGAGTCAACCATTCGTAGACCCTGTCAAGATCATCCTGAAGTGATGCATTGTCGCTGGTTGTTATAATAGTTCACCATACGTTGAGATCATCAGCGAAAAGTAAACAGTTAGAAGCGGTTACTTTCGCGAGCTCGTTTATGTAAATCAGCAATAGTCGTGGACCAACTACTGAGCCCTGGGGCACTCCGCACTTAACATCGACCGGGTCATAGATGACGCCGCGAAAACTTACTTTCAGGGGTCGTTGAACCAAGAAGTTACTTATCCAACCAAGGATTGGGTCACCAATTCCACAACACTGCAACTTGTGAAGGAGGGTACGGTAGCTCAGACGATCAAATGCCTTTGAGAATTCTAGATGTACTGCTCATCACCAACGCCGCTGGGCGATAGTTGGCCGGATTTCTGCGACTTCCCCTCTTATAGATGGGTGTAACGATGCCTTTCTTCCAAGTTGTTGGCACCCACTTCTCATGGAGACATCGTTGGAATAACTTGCAGAGTGGGTCCGCCAGGTTTACTGCAGCCAATTTTAACGCGTTTGGATGAATATTATCAACGCCAGGAGAGGTATGTTCGCGCAGGGCAATTAGCCTTTTCCTAATATCCGCAGCCGTAAACCTGATGCGGCTAAGTCCTGGTGGTGGTACAACGATCGGGAACAGGGTATGCGGCGATGTCGTGCTCTGGAAGTTCGAGTAGAATTGTTGACATAGGGCGTTGGCCGCCTAGATGACGGTTTGTGCTAGTCCACATGACGTGTGTAATGCAGGAATTCCTCGCTTCACTTTACGGAGCTTGTTTACGTGTCTGTACAGGAGCTTAGGGTTTGAAAGGAATTTCTCAGCTAGATTCTGTTGGCGCTATATTTTATTTTTATATACCATGTTTACTCAGTGATTCCTTTGGGTAGTGTATGCTTCCCATGTTTCGGCACTCGGTGACTCCTTGTATCTTCATAAGAGAAAATTCCTCGTGACGATACAATTCGGTGTCCTGCTGCGTATGAATGATTTTACTGTCTTCGCTCGCAAGGCCTTTTCCTAGAAGCACTAGTTACCAATATATGGAATTGGTGAGCAAAATCAGACCAGGCGATATTGGGGGTTCGTTCTGCTATAAATGCCTGTTTTGTAGCATTTATAACTTTGAGTAGAGCGCCCTAATCCGTAGTGAGTTGACACTCCTCTGTGTTTTCTTGAAGAATACTCTGCATAGCAGACACAATTGACCATGAGCGTTGTAACGTCGCTACGGCCTAAAGCATTCTCTATCGATAAAGTTGCGATCATAAGCTCTTCATTGGTGATTACAAGATCCAGGACACGCGTTTTGTTTCCTGTCCTGTAACTTGTGGGAGATGTGGTGCGATTGTAGATTGGTATTCCAGGAATTATCTCCTGTAGTTCCATGTTGAAGTGTTCGCTTATACAGGCTGGGGATTCTATGGTACGAATATTGAAGTCACCAACCAGGAGAATGTGGCTGTACGACTGTAAGAGAATGGTCTTCATTGTGGAGGCTAGGCGATTGTCCATTTCCAAAGTAGCCGACGGAGGGCGATGCACCACACACAACAAACATACGTCCCCACGGATTAAGTGAAGATGGCACCAAAGCGCATCGACAATCTGAACCTCTGGATCATCGATGAGATAAAGGTGTATTTCGCTGCGATTATAAAGTAGTACTCCACCTCCTCTACTTGGTCGATCGTTGGGTAGAATAGACATCCCAGGTAGTGCGATTTCTGCATCAGTGATCGCTTCATTCAACCAGGTCTCGCTTATCATAACAAGGTCCCTTGACATCGAGGCCTGACGCAGGCCGTCAGTTCACTTAAAAGACCTTGTGCCTTGGTATAAAAATAGGAGAGTGATTCATAGGTTAGAAAGTTAGTCTTGGATGTGGAAAACAGGTTTGCGACTTGGCCGACCCTCTTGTGGACGGCCGCTACTAGTTTTTTGAATAGTCTTAGGCTCACTAGCTTTACTTGAAATAATTCTCTGCACCATGCACTCAGGTTCATGATGATCCTGACGGTCACTCACCTCCTGCGGTGTCTCGCCGGATGTTATGACTACTGTCAGATCAGTCTCTGTGGTGGAATCTGCAAAAAACGGTTGTTCCCACTGAGTTGGTTCTCACTATTGAGTTATCAATACCCTCAGGTCGTAAACCTGCCGCTTTTAGTCGGATTGCTGTTGATAGAGTGTTCCGGAAGTTACCCCAATTCTCTAGAATTGTCGGTAAAGTTAGCTCAGATGGTAAGAACAACTTCAGCAAACTAGGCCCACAACCTTTATAATTTGTTGAAACGGCCATCCTTCTCAGGATGGCAGTAATGATATTTTCTAAAGACAGCGCCTCACAAATGTACCGCAATTGCTCCAGGTCATGTGGCTGAGCTCTTTCAGGAGATGAAGCATGAAACTCAAGGATACCATGAATAATGATGCTTTTCAGCTCGAGTTTTTTACTTAAATATTGGTGGCTCATATCATTTGGACCTTCATTCCACGGGAACGAGCTACGTGCTACACGGAATTTTCATTATTGGAACGGGAATTAATCACCAGCTGAAAATCCGGAACATTGCGCCTCCAATATCGTATTTAGTGTTATACCGTATTTCACGTGTATTAGTGTTGATACTGAATCGCATAATGGCACTTCCAGACTCGTGTCCAAAATGAGGTTGCTGATGCAATATGGTTGTCTAGAAGCGTGCAACGAGACAATCGCTCGCATGCTTTAGGGAAGTTGAGGTAAACAACATCAAGTTCTACACGAACATCCACTGCTTCGCTATAACTATCTGGCACTAACAGTGGATGGATAGTGCACGCTGGGCGCCGGCGGAAGCGATGTTGCGCTTGTGCGACGTAGTCTACTTCACCAAGGTAAGACATGAGTAGGCTGGACAAATGACTAGTGAAGGGATGAATGTCTCTTAAAATTAGGAAGAAGAAGTGAAGCAACATACCGGTTTGATGGCTTGGCATTGAGGCAACACTCGGATCGACGACTTATGATGATACAGCAACTGATGTGAAGCTTTGGACTTGGAGTTATGTTCCATTTGTTGTTGCAATATGGGTCTAAAGAAAAAATGCATCAATTACACCGAACATAATCCGTGTACTTGGGCGTGGGCGTTTGCATGACCAAGGTGGAGATTGGGTACCGAAATCCAGTAAATCGCTGAGCATACGGTGTATATTCAATATACCGAGGTCACCTTCCTCAGTCACAATTCGAACCTGAGCAAACACCAGGTCAAACTAACCATTTACTATAATTGACTTGATTGTCAAAACAACCTGATATCTGAAACACGCAACGCCCGTCCACCTCGTTATTCGTCCTCAAGTATAACGCTTTCCAAAACCCTTGACGACACGTGCGTTATACTTCAAATGGTCCCCATGAGTAAGAGGACGAAACAACTCGAGTATAATCATGTGCCCCCTCGTCATTTACTCACAATCGGGCAAACAAGGCTAACATCGGTTTTCATGTATAACGCTTGGTGGGTCATTTAAAGCTCAAATATCTCCACTTGTCCATGTTATTTTGTTGCCTTCGGTCCCATAATTCCCACTTCAGACATCCTACGGGAATTGTCAAGCAGGCGCGCTTATACCTGTCATAAATCATTCTTCATTGCGTCACGCCCAGTCACTGCGCTATCACTGTCTGATATATTGCTTTGTCGCGACTCCGAGGACGTGTTCTCCCCGAGCAACCAATTAATTTATTATAGACTAGTTATTGTTAAATATACCGGAAAACAATTTATCGAGTTCTTCATCGGCTGGGGTAAACGCTAAGCGACCGGTTAGCGAAATGACCTCCAGCATATTTCGCACGATCGTAAGTAGTTAACAATCCAGCGACACGTGATCAGCCTTTCGCAAGGTTGCATTAACTGCTACTTAATTGACAGCATGCTGTTTAATGTCACACATTTAGGAAAAGGTCTTTCATCATTATCACTATCCACATCTATGTCAACCTACTAATGCAGCTGAATCGTTGTCGCTTTGGTTTTGAGTGAACTGGAGTGGGACTTAGGTGAGCGAATATCCGTGACCCAGTTTGCGTGCCATTCCCGACCGTATATCGCACTGCATGACCATGGATATGAATTCCCTAGACTCTGAGATGTTTGGGCCGTTACCAGTTGGTTCAGTTGCATTCAAACGACTAATGGATTACAACAGTAGAGGAAAAGCAAAATACTCAGACCTCCTGTGAAATACGCTCAAACTGAAGCTAAGCTCTGTTGGTGTGCAAGCTTTAAGTATGTTGCCCTTCACCGCATTTGGATATATAACACCAAGATGGACCGTTAACTGAATATTGGAGCACTGTTGAATGTGTCATAGATAAACGAGACTTATGAGCTTATTATCCTATCCCGCGTGATGCAAAATAAATCCGTGCCGGTAGGTAAGAGACGTGTAAACAAAGACATTTAACTTTCTTTTGGATTTATCGAGTACAATAATCACCCACAGTCTGTCTTAGGCAACAAAGTTCTTCCAAACAGTTCTATCGTGTCTGCTAAAATTCGGTGGCATTTCGAAACAATGCATAATGGCTGCAGAGAAGGAAACACGGAGTACTTTGAACGCAGGCGAGATGAACTGTTGTACATCCAAAAGTACTTGCTTCACGCGTCTCAGACTGTAAACGAGACGGCTCCTGAAGCATCGTACTTAGCTAATTATAGTATCGCGCTGGTAGGAGAACATCACGCAACAGCAGAGAAACTTATCCGGTTATGTGCAGTCGAAATGACTAGGTGCATGCTGGATGTAATGTCAACGAGACAACTGTCGGTAACACCACTGTCAAATGATACCGTATCTCTAAGAAGTAACACACTTACTACTTTTGTTACGGATGCAGTAATCTCACGCATAAGGTATACGTACTTCGCTCTTCCAACGGGTAGGTCCACAGGTGTGGCACGAATTTTCTTGCCTATCGCGCTTGTGAGATACCAACACCTGCTAACACTGGAAGAAGACATGCTATTCAGTGTACCTATACCGAAAAACCAAAAGGGCACAGAGATGTTCAGCATCGCGAATACAGTTATGCAAGAATACTATGGGGCAACTGCATCGATATTTTCACTGATGGTGCCGAAGCCATGACAAGAAAGATTGTTGGTGTTATGACAAGAATAAAAAATGTTGCGAGGACCTGCACAAATTGCTAATCTATTCTTCATCGACAGGCTCTTGTCGTAAGAGAAAAGCCGCCCACTCACAAAACTGTCCTTCATGAAGCAGTGCAAATAATTAATTTCATTACATTTCGGTCTCAGAACAGTGGGATGTACAACATTCCGCTTGACGAAATGGGAAGTGTTCGCACATTTTTACTGATTCTCACAAATCTCAAATGGCTTACCCGTGTCAACATACTGCTGCGTTTGTCCGAAATTCATGCAAAAGTCTTCGCATTTTGCAATTGTAACCATTTTGATTTAATTTTCAGATGACTGTCGGAAAGTGGTTAGCAAGGCCTGACTGTTTGTCAAATATTATTGCTGAAATACATGACGTAAAGCTAGCACTGCAAAGAAGATCGGCTACCATTTTCACTGAAAATGATAAAAATCCAAATTTCAAAAAAAAATATTGGTTGCTTTCTGTTAACAATGAATATCTTGATATCATGTTAGAAACATCTTTTTGGCGTTGAAATGCCAAAGATGCAGGGGACGTTCGACAATGGTAGAGGGTAACTCCGTTATACACTCAGGATGCCGCACACTTTTCCTAAACTAGTGGTTACGGCATGTTCTATTTCTTCGCCGCATGGAATGCGCTCAATCAGCTACACCGAAACTTGTTACCAACACTGCAGGAAACAGCTGTCATGGTAACGTACTCGAATTACCTCCATCTCCAAGGGAACCACAACAGGACCGGAAGCAATATCAACTGGAATCCACTGTGCACCTCACTTGTTTTGGCCCCACCATGATTTGCAAAAACCAACAGTAAAAGTTACTGTGTGATATATCAGTGGTGTTGAAGTATATATATATATCGAGGAAGTGTATAACAGTAGCATGCTCTTGTTTCACATGCTGTACCATTGGTTGGTATTGGTTCAGTGTTACGTGAGCGCGTGCTTCAGCTAAAACTTCCTCGCAGAACTGCTGTCCTCACTCAGTCTTGTTCAGAACGCCTGCTGGAGCTCTTTGGAGCATTTCGCAACATCACCTCTTCATGGCTTGTATATCGTGTGCCTTAATAATAGCTTAAATCCCTTGAATTTGCTTTAGATGCGGTGAATACGGTGGAAGTCGCAGCAGTCTTCCCGGATGTGTAAGACCACTCTTGAAAAATACGCTCCAGATCAGTGTGACATCGGGCGTTATCATAAACCAGAACACAGCTGTCAGACAAATGTCTAGCATTTGTATCAGGAATCTGCCGCAACCATTGCGAAGATCTTTCCTTGCTGTAACTGCCCATCGGGACGGAATACCCCAGCAATACATCCGCAGCCATTACGACTTATAAGGTGCAAATTTTGTCCCCCACTGTTCGTTACCTTACACTGTGCACGGCTACCGCGTGCCGAAGGACCCTTGTTCATGCGCAAGACAGAGTGCAGTTTGTCCCATCCATCCATACTGCACGACGTCCTTCATCCTCCAACTTCATCTGCATCAGGACGCAAAGCTTCCTAAGCCTATTGTTTTCCATGATATTCATAGATCCGCGTGTTAAGTGTAACATCTGCGTTGTCATGACCCGACTGTCTAAGTAGTGAGCGATGTTTCTGACGCTTACCTCCACCACGAACGCTTCCTTCAGTCTAACCGACGAGTTCCAAACGTAACTTTTGGCTCCAATGCCACCCATTCAACTAGGCAATCAACATGACTCGCCGACGGCGACCTTCGACTAGTCACAACAATAGTTCTTTTCGGCTCATTCAATTCCAATCTTCTAATCCAACTGAAATAGGTCTTTACGTTTACTTGTAACCCAGATGCAACGTTCTTCCAGTCGTTGTCTTCCACATAGGTCTTTATTACAATAATAATCTTCGCCTCTGCCGGATGATGGGTGCACGTTCCCCTTCGCACCATCGCCGGTAACCTAAACGATAGGTAACAAAATATAGAAGGCTAATTAAAGACAAACCTTGCGTCGTAAACCGATTCCTGTTGAAAACGTTCCTTGTCGCAACGTATACATCTCTCTGTTCAACGCTTGGGAAAACCAAAGGCGAAAAGCGGGCTGACCAGATGGCGAATATACTAAGAATTGTTATGTTCATATCCAAGTCTGACTGAAGCAATCGCAGTGGCACCTTGGTGGCAGGCTTCCACTCCCATTTGCAATGTCCGTTTGTTGTCTGCTGATTTCGCATCCTCGGCAACACATAACATTAGCCGCGACTCTTGGAGCATTAACAACGTTTGCAGGTTAAACGTGTCCGGCCGCTTTAGTAGGTTGACCCGTCTCAAACCCATTAGCTGGTTCGACGCCCGAAAGGTTTTGTAACATGTCACTATTGGGACATCATGGAACGACGTTCATATCGCATACCCGTCTGAGTGGGTGATAGACAGCTGACATCTGTGTTCTGTTTTGTTATATTGCCCCATGTCACGCCATTATTTGAATTACAAGTTGTTGGAGTACACAACCTGAGCTAAACATTCCTCGAAGCCATACAAGTAGTCTGTTCCCATACTGGGTACTGGATAGGCAAATCGGCCGAATGCCGGGACGTAATATAACAACGCGAAGCACGGCCTCCTTGAGCGAGCAAACAAGTTAGCGATGACCCGGAGTGCATTCTGTCTCCGCTGCCCATCTGTTACGCGTGAATGTACAAATGTGAAGCACCATGAAGAAAGACTCACTAACGTTTTGGAAAATACTTGGAACAGATCGAGAACCCATGATTTCAGAAAGGTTTGCAAACAACCGGTTGCTATATATCGTGGAGGACGTTTCGCTTTTGACACAAAAGCTTCCTCAGGCGGAGTGAACAAGTCGAGGATTGGTATAGCACTTATAGCGAACTGCAATGATAATCGCGACGAAGGTGATGTAGGCAGAATGCCAATCACGTTACAGGTCAACGCATCATCCTAAATAGTGCATGGAACGGTCATAATTGGTCGGCGTCACAATGTCATACAGGTAAGCCCTATAAACCATGGGTGCGGGGATGATGTGAGGTTCCTTCTCTGCCCTGGAGCCGTCCGCCGGCGCTCGTCAGCCTGATCGGGTTAACACAGCTCGCCACACGCTCGAAAGCTCTGCAGCGTTCATTTTATTCACGCAGTTATTCATTTTGCTATTCTCAACTGCCTCAGCAGTCAGCCTCTTAGGAGTCTATCCCAACAGCTTTCTAACGATTTTAATGTTATCCAAGTCGATCTCATGATCCGTAGTTATCGAGTGATTCGCTACTGCCGAACTCAATGAACATTGATATATTACAGTTAAAAAACGATTGCTTTACAAGTCCCGTAGGATGGTTGAAGTGAAAGCAAACAAAAATGATGTGGAATATTGGTAGCTCGGGAGGCTTGCTCAGTTGTTGTGGAGTTCTCCGAGCTGGGCAACTTGGTTGCAAACGTTTCGCCACCATTCGAGGTGGCATCTTCAGTGCGGGATTGATAGCAGTAAAGTAGCAGTAGCTGGTAGAAAGCAAACCCAATAATGGATGCTGTCAGCAGCCACTCCGTTCCTTATATAGGCATACGTGGCTATCACTTTTGCCTCGTTCTCATTGGTGAATGCTTGTGTTCAGCGTTTGTGCTCGAGTCATTGTCATTGGCTGCGGAAAGCTTGTTGCGATGTGGTTGGGAATATCGCGCCCGGATTGGTGCAACGGGTGTGGGTGAGTAGTCTGGGCTCATATTGACCATGCTGTTCATTGTCCGTGTGTTGGATTAGCTTCTTTCGGACAACGGTTTTTGATCCTCTTGAACTCTCGCTGTCTCAGCGGTTGATATATTGGATCGAGGTCGACATGCATGTTGATTGAGTTCGTGGTTGAGAACCAGGCTTCGAGAAACTCCCTCCCTTTTTGTGTTTCTCCTTCGGTCAAGATCTCTACTTTGTTCCAGTCGAAGCTATGTCCCTCTTCATCCACATGTGCTGAAACCAATGGGTTTGCGTAATGGTTCTTGCACGCTCTTTGGTGTTCATGTATCCTGGTGGACAGCTTCCTTCCTGTTTGTCCCACATAGTGCTTTTCACAGTTTACGCAGTTTATTCTATATATGACATTCTGTCGTTCTAGTGCCTCTCGCTTTCCTTTTGGTTTTGACAATGTTTTCCTCAGAGTGGCGGTTGGCTTGTGGGCTACCATGATATGATGTTGGTTGAACAATCTGGCAGTCATTTCAGACACGTTCTTTATATACGACAGAACTATACGTTTCGCCATAGCTGACGTAGGTTCGGTTTTTGAGGGCTTGCGATTTAGGCATCTTCAGAGGAAACTGCGTGGGTATCCGTTGCGTTCGAATGACCTGAATAAGTGTTTTTCTTCTGCTCGTTTCGCTTCTGTCTTACTGCAGTGAGTTTCTATTCTATGGAACAGTGTCCGCACACAGCTTATTTTGTGACATCTTGGGTGGTTGCTGTTGAAATTCAAAATCTGATCGGTGTGCGTGCTTTTTCTGTAAACTGAGGTTTGCAATTCGCCGTCCATTGTCCTGGCTACCAGCACATCCAAGAAAGGAAGTTTGTTTTCCTTCTCTGATTCCATGGTAAACTGTATGCCGTCCATAGCGTTGTTAAGCAGTTGTTGTGCAACCGATACTTGACTACGTTTGAGTATCACAAACGTGTCATCGACGTAGCGAACCCAGAGTTTCGGATTAATCATTGGCAGTAGATCGTCTTCCAATTTTTGCATGACAATCTCTGCGATGAGTCCGGACACAGGTGATCCCATCGGTGCACCTTTCAATTGTTTATGCATTTTCCCGTTGAACGCGAAGTAAGTTGAGAGACATAAGTTGAGAAGTTCGCATACGCTTCTGGTCGTCATGTTCCCAATCTTCCCTCCGCTGTTGTCCAGACGTTCTACGATGGTTTCTTTGGCCAGCTGTAAGTTGACGGAAGTGAATAGGGCGGTTACATCGAAGGACACCATGGTTTCATCGTGTTCCATTCGTAGGTCTTTGAGCTTTGTCAAAAATTGTTGGGCATTGTTTATGGAGTGTTGAGATTTACTGAATAAGTGCTTGAGGCGCCTCCATAGTTCCTTTGCCAGATGGTAGGTGGGCGTGCCTGGAAGTGACACAATTGGTCTTAAGGGTGCTCCGTCCTTGTGTACTTTAGGTAGTCCATAGAATTGTGCAATGTTCGAGTCGCGAGCCCTCATTTTTTCTCGTTCCACTTCCGATATTTCGTTCGACTTCTTAAGCTTCGCCAACACTCTGTTTATTTTGTTGGTTAGTTGCGACGTTGGGTCATTCTCAATGCTTTGGTAGGTTGTAGTATCGTTCAGAAGCTGTTGTGCTTTCTCGGTGTAATCTGCTTTGTCCATAATTACTGTCATCCGTCCTTTATCAGCAGGTAGGATAACAATTGATTCGTCAGACTTCAGAGCTTTTATTGCTTCTTTCTCTTGTCGGGATAGAGGGTTGCATTGCTTTAAATGCGTCATGCCTGGGACGACTGTGTATCTGATTTGTTTCTGTGTTTCGTCGTCTAGTCCGTTGGACTGCAAAGCGCTCTCAAATCGTGACAGAAACTCCGTAGTTGTCGCGTCTTTGTAGTTATAATTTAGGCCTTTGATGAGAATTTGTTGTTCCGTACCACTGAGTGGCCGTTTTGACAGGTTCCTGAAAGCAAACATAAGTGTAGATCGTCAGTTTAAGCGTCTAGTGAATTCAAGTGCCCCTTATTCATAGAAACATTGTAGAATATGTGCTGAATTGTTACTGTAGAGTAATATGGGAAGTAATATGGGTAAGACTGGTCTTAAGAACAAGAGAAACGACCAAAGCTTACTGGTGTGCCGCTTTCTTGGACTGGGGTAAATTGAGGAAAGCAGTTGTAATATATCCGATACTATATTCCACAACAGCAGTGTGTAAGTAGTGCAGCACTAAAGCTGAAAATGAGCACCGTTTGTTCGCGTTTGTTCAACGTGGACATCTCTGATTATATAGCGTAATGTAAGTGGAGAAGCGAATCATCTAGACCTCCTTTGAATACCGTTAGCGTGGGGGAAGAAGCAACGTATGTGGGAAGAACGCTCCAGTGTTGGCACACACGAAGCGAAAAGAAATTCCGGAAGCATTCCAACCTGCTGTGTTGTGTGGCCAGGTTTAGCTGGTGTCATCTGAGTGTTGTATTGCTATTCAGCTTTGGTAGGTGACGACAAGAATGGTTTGGATTCCTCGGGATCATATAAGTCATTATCAAGTCGCCACGCAGGCGTCGATATTGTCCACTGTAGACCCCGAGGGTTTTCAGCCTCAATCGGTAAGGGAGATGAAACAGGCCCTTTACGTTCTTGGTCGCCCTTCGTTGTGGCAGTTCAAGCACGGTAAGGTCTTGCTTCTGCCATGGCTGCCAAGCGTGGATGGCGTACTCAGAATGAGGCTGAATGTAGGCGTTCAGCATCTGGGAAAAGATGGAAAGATCGAAGCGCCCGAATGCCCTCCGCAAAAAGCCAAGGTTTTGGTTAGCTTTTTTGAAGGCTTTCTCGGCCTGACGGGAACAGCCCAGACCTTCCTGCACTATCACGCCTAGGTCGCATTCCGTTGGTGTGCGCTGCAATATTTGATCCCTCAGTCTGTATTCACAAGTGTCTTTATGGCGTATGCTCAACACCTTGCACTTTGTAGCATTGAACTGAAGCAGGTTCTGCGTCGACCATTCGTAGACCCTGTCAAGATCATCCTGAAGGGCTGCATTGTCGCTGGTTGTTATAATGGCTCGCCATATCTTGAGATCATCAGCGAAGAGTAAGGAGTTGGAGTTGATTACTGTCGCGAGATCGTTTATGTAAATCAGCAATAGTCGTGGACCAAGTACTGAGCCCTGGGGCACTCCGCACTTAACGTTGACCGGGCCATAGATGACGCCGCGAACTCTTACATTCAGATGTCGTTGAACCAAGAAGTTACTTATCCAACCGAGCATTGGGTCACCAATTCCACAACATTGCAGCTTGTGAAGGAGGGTACGGTGGTTCAGACTGTCGAAAGCCTTTGAGAAATCCAGATATACTGCGTCAAAACCTACGGTCTCAGTCCAACTAGATCTGGCAAGCAGCAAGTTTGCAGTGCAAGATCGGTTCTTGCGAAACCCATGTTGCTCTTGTGCTATGATATTTCGTTCTTCCAAGAAGTTCATCAGAGCTTCGGCAACAATCGCTTCCATGATATTGGAGAGCTCCGGAACTAGTGTTATCGGGCAGTAGTTGGCCGGATCTGTACGACTTCCCCCCTTATGGATGGGAGTGACGATGCCTTGCTTCCACATTTTTGGCACCCGCATCTCATTTAGGCATCGTTGGAATAACTTGCAGAGTGGGTCTGCCAGGTTTACTGCAGCCATTTTCAACGCCTTTGGACGAATATTATCAACACCGGGAGAGGTATGCTCGCGCAGGGCAATTAGCCTTTTCATGACATCCGCAGTCGTAAACCTGCTGTGGCTGTCCTGGTGGTGTTACAACGATTGGGAACAGTGAATGCGGCGATGTCGTACTCTGGGAGTTCGGGGCGAATTGTTGACGTAGGGCGTTGGCCGCCTGGGTTTGCGTTTTGTGCAAGTCCACACAATGTGTGTAAAGCAGGAATTACTCGCTGTAATTTGCGGAGGTTGTTAACGTGTCTGTACAGGAGCGTGGGGTTAGAAAGGAATTTTTCAGCTAGATTCTGTTGGTGTTGCATTTTATCTTCGCGTACCAGGTTTACGCAGTGATTCCTTTGGATAGTGTTGGCTTTCCATTTTTCGGCACTCGGTGACTCCTTGTATCTTCGCCAGAGTAAATTCCTCGTGACGATACACTTGCTTGTCCTGCTGCGTATGAATGATTTCACTGTCTTCGCTCGCGAAGGTCTTTTTTTAGAAGCACTAGTTACTAACGTGTTGAACTGGTGAGCAAATTCAGACCAGGCTATATCGGGGGATCCTTCTGCTAGAAATGCCCAGTTTGTAGCATTTATCAGTTTGATAAGAGCGCCGTAATCCGTAATGAGCTGGCATTCCTCGGTGTTTTCTGAGAAATACTCTGCATAACAGATGTACTTGAACATGAGGGATGCATGGTCGCTACGGCCTAAAGTACTCTCTATCGATACCGTTTCGATCATAAGCACTTCATTGGTGAATACGAGATCCAGGACACCCGCTTTGTTTCCCGTCGGAATCTTGTGGGAGAGGTGATGTGATTGTAGAGTTGTAGCCCACTGATTATCTCCTGTACTTCCATTTTGACGTGTTCGTTGATACAGGCTGGGCTTTCTATGGTATGAATATTGAAGTCGCCAACCAGGAGAATGTGGCTGTACGACTGCGAGAGGATGGTCTTCATTGTGGAGGCTAGGCGATTGTCCATTTCCAAACTAGCCGACGGAGGGCGATACACCACCCCCAACAAACCTGTGTCCCCACGGCTAAGTTGAAGACGACACCAAAGCGCATCGACAATCTGAACCTTTGGGTCATCGAAGAGATAAAGGTGTAGTTCGCTGCGATTATAAACTAGCACTCCACCTCCTCTACTTGGTGGATCGTTGCGTAGAATTGACATCCCAGGTAGTGCGATTTCTGCATCAGTGATCGCTTCATTCAACCAAGTCTCGGTTATCATAACGAGGTCCCTTGACATCGAGGCCTGACGCAGGCGAAGCTCCGTCAGTTTGCTTAATAGACCTTGTGCGTTGGTATAAAAATAGGAGAGCAATTCTTAGGTTAGAAGGTTACTTGAGGATATAGACAACAGGTTTGAGACTTGGCCGACCCTCTTGAGGTCGGCTGCTACTAGTTTTTTGAAATTGTAATAGGCTCGCGAGAATGACTTGGAATAACTCTCTGCAACGTTTGATCAGGTTCATGATGATCAGTAATTAGAGCCATATAGTCAGACTCGTTTCTCGGTTGCCATGTTATTCGTCTCTCGTGTTCTGCTCTGCATGTGCTAGCTCTTTCGCGGTTTGGCCGATGTACATGTGTGCGCAGTCTTTGCAACTAATTTTCTAGATGAAATTGTTTGTCCAATCATCGGGAAGTGGGTCTTTCATACGTCAGACAGTGATAGCTCAGTGACTGGGCTTGACGCAATAAAGAATGATTTATGACAGGTACAAACGCGATTGCTTGACAATTCCCGTACGATGTCTGAAGCGGGAATTATGGAACCGAAGGTAACAAAATAACATGGACAAGTAGAGATATTTGAGCATTAAATGACTCTCCAATTGTTACACATGAAACCGATGTCAGTCTTGTTAGCCCGATTGTGAGGAAAGGATGGGTGAGCACATGGTTATACTCCAGTTTGTTTGTTCTCTTAGTGAATCGGACCATATGAACTAGAATGCACGTAGGATAACGTGTCGCCAAGTGTTTTGGAAAGCGTTATATTTGAGGCCGAATAATGAGTTGGACGGGCGTTGCATGCTCCGGATACCAGATGGAAGTAAAGGGGATTTTGGCAATCAAATCGTTTATGGTAGGTGGCTATTTTGACCTCACGCTTGCTTAGGTTCGGATTTTGAGTGAGAAAGCAGCCCTAGGTATATTAAATATACACCGTATGCTCAACGTTTTACTGGATTTCGGTACCCAACATCCACCTTGGTCATGCAAACGCCCACGCCTTATTACACTGATTATTTTTGGCGATGAAAATTTATTAGAACGAGATTGCAACAACAAGTGGAACGTAACTCCATATCCAAAGCTTCGCGTCACTTGCTGTAGCATCATAAGCAGTCGATCCGAGTGTTGCCTCAATGCTAAGTCATAAAACCGGTAAGTTGCTTCACCTCTGCATCCTATCTTTGACCGACATACATCGCTTCACCGGCCATCTGTCAAGCCTACTCATGCCTTACCTTGATGAAGTTGACTGCATCGTGTAAGAGCAACATGGCTTCCGCTGACGCCCAGCGTGCACTACCCATCCACTGTTAGTACGAGACAGTTTGACCGAAACAGTGGATGTTCGTGTAGAACTTGATGTTGTTTACCTCGACTTCTCTAAAGCATGCGAGCGGTTGGCTCGTTGCACGCTTCTAGGCAACCATAGTGCATCAGCAACCTCATATTTTTCACCAATCTGGAAGTGTCATTACCCGATTCAGTATCAACTACAATACACGTGGAATACGGTATGACACTAAGTACGATATTGGAGGCGCGATGCTCCGGATTTTCAGCTGGTGAATTATTCCCGTTTCAATAATGAAAATTCAGTGTAGCAAGATCCCCGTTTTCGCTAATTCACCATCAGGCTAAGTACAACACACAAAATATTTAACACTAATCGAGTAGAACACGTGTTAGGGCTGTAACTGAAGGTAGAATTGACAATGACCTAATCACTTCAAAATGTTTGCTTTACGGAGACGACATTGAACCTCGTCAGTGGCTGATATCTATAACAGTTTCTATGCAGGTTCAATGTGACCTCGACAAGATGCATAGTTGCTTAGTTCACAATCGTGTTTAGTGCGACATGAGTAGAGGTGGGGCACTCCAAATACAACACCAAATGCTTCACACTCATGGGTTTGCCGACGATGATCTTCAGCACTGTCCAAGGGAATACGATGTCGGCTTACATATTCAGGGAAATTTTGGCTGGTCGGAGCGATTTGCGCTAACACTAAAAATGATTTCGGATCAAGTAGACCTGGCTATTTTTAACACTTGCTTTATGCAAGCATAGCCAGCACGTGGAATATGCAATTCAAGAATGACTGAAGCAAGTTCTTACGATCTCGGAAATTCCCTATATCGGGTAAACAATTGCGTCAAAGAGCAATGCTACTTATATTGCGAACAACGCATGAATACTATAGGAGTCTTCAGAGAACGCTATCGGCGTTTGACCGGTGACCTAAGCATGATCGCTTTAATCATTCTTGGTATCAGCTGCTCGAATGTAGTCATAAAAACAGAACGCCAGGCCACGGAATCAAACTGACAGCTCACCCGTTTGCCACTTTTTCAATTCACTTCTAGAATCTGTTATTTCAACCTCAAGTTCACGGTGTTAAAACCTCGTGTCGACAATGCGCTATTGGCGCTATGCCCAGATACAACACACGTGAGTGGTACTCACATTCAAAAACGAAATGATTAAGGGGTGCTCTTCCTCTACGCGATATTAGTGTGAAAGTCATTGGATAGTGAGCGGCGCCATATGACATCTATTTACTTATTTACGATGGTCGTTGTCGTCCTCCGTAGCTCAGTGGCCTCAACCACATACTGGGAACGGTGGAGCTGCGGGTTCGAGTCCTACCATGGTCAGATGTATTGCGCACTGTGGACTGTTCCCGGAAGGATGAAACTCGAGCACGGTGCGTTTTCGGGTGTGTGTCGGCTCTCTGGGTGAGTCTAGAAGTGACGAATTTCCACCAATAAAGTGGTATCAGCCCACACCCGCTTCTCTGGGGAAATCGAAAGCGTTTACACTTTTGAGCGTTGCAGGCGGACAAACTTTTCTCGGCACGTGTATTGTTTTCACTTCTGCTATTTTATGCTTGTTTTTCTTTGTTGAAAAACTGTACTTTTCACCGGGTGAGTCAAGTTAATTCTAAGCGTTTTTCTCCGCGCTGAAACACTGACCATACTCTTTTGGTTAGAGAACAGTAATGCACTAACTGACAATACCTGCTGATTGTAATCTAATCCTTTCGTAACAAAATTTGTAGCCCTGCGTATTATCGGAACCAAGAGAAAAGTACTATGGATTACGATCTAACATCTCAATTTGAAAGGAATCTGCAATTCTGCAATCAAACAACATTCGCATGCCTAATCCAACCCTCCATTGTTGACTATATCGCTCCGCTCTGTAGCGGTTCTCTAAGTCGATAAATTTGACCACTCTGATACTATGTGGGCGAATTGTTTGGGTTAAAATTATCTTCTTCCCCTCGTTCTGCTTATACCTGTGGATCCGTCACAACTTATATTTCATCTCGTTAAGGAAAAACTTTCGTGGAGCCAATTGTGTCTTTTCCGCTGTGACGGGTTTCGTTCCTCTCCTTATGTTGCTGGCAACTTGACTTGGAGATCAAACGGTCACTTATATCAGGACTTTAACAATCCGATCGAAGTAACCGGAGGGCTCTTCAAAATGTGGCAACCTATTTGAGCCTCATTATTGGAGTTCTTTTTAGTGCAAAGCCAAAATTTTTCACTCTGTTCCTCTGTGATTCACCTGTGCCCAAACCTCAATGAGACATGACGTTTGCTCACTAATATAACGGGCTTGCTTACTCCCGCGAGTCCTTTCAGGTTGGAAGCCCGTGCACCGGACATGTTCGCTGCGCGCCTGTGTTCCCCTTCCCTCAGGGACGGTGCTGACTTCGTTTTGCCTGCGGGCTGAATAGCGCATCCCTACGACATCCCCATTGTCCAACGAGAGCACATTATGCACTGGTTGAGGACCGGTAAGTAAGATCTCATTTACCGACCTTTAGAGTTGCTGCTCTCACGTAAGTCTAGCAATTTTCCTACCTCACTCCAAAAGCGTGAGTATTCTGCGTCATAGGTCTAGTCCCAAGACTATACCGAATTCTATTGACTGTTTGCCGTTACTCGCGCAATGCGATGGTAGATGCAAGTCCTGTGAGTATCGGACGATAGCTGATTCACCAGGAATGCAAGGGATTGCGTCAAGGATGTCAGTAAGTGAAAAAATGGTCTGGTATGCATCATCAGCAAACGGCTGATGACAACTGATCGGAAGGCGTCATCTGCCATTTTGCTTTTTTTAAATCTTAGTCAGCCAGTTCTAGTGACCTTTTGACTCGTTATTCTATCCCATTGTTTTCTCGCCTGTTGTAAATTCTTATTCACTTGTCCTAATAAATGGGTCGCAGTATAAGCCGTCCACTTACATAGCTAGCACCATAGTGTTACCCTACCAACCTTTTTGGGTGCCTGAGTTTTTTTATGGTTCGCACACTTAAAACACGGTTTATAAAATTACGGAATTTCTACCGGTTGTGTTAGATATCATCAATTCATATCTCAGCTTCCCCAAAGTATATCCTCACAGGTGAGAGAAATCATACCTTGCCCCCTCATGGTTCAGTATATGAAAAGCATTAAGCAACGTAGTATTCAGCGAAGAGCACTTTCTGACAAGGTCCGTCTGCAGCATATAGTTAGGGATCTGTAACTAAGAGAAAGAAATCTCCCAACATTGTGGCGAGAAATGCAACTGCATCTTCGCGCGATCACCGTTGATCATGGGATTCGTCGCGAAATACCGATACAATGCCTAACTGAAAGCATTCAAGATCATGTCCTCCCTGTGAAGCAAACATGGTGAAGTGATTATGTCAGAGTGTCAATCCAACCTTCAAGTACAGAACAAACAAGTGTTCTACTCGGTTTGTGTTAACTATTAGTAAGTGTTGTACATAGTCTGATGGTGAATTAGCGAAAACGAACATCCTGCTAAACTGACTTTTTATTTTTGGAACGGGAATAATTCAACAGCTGAAAATCCGGACCACCGCGCCTCCAATACGGTACTCAGTGTCATACCGTATTCCACGTGTAATGGAGTGGATATTGAATCGCGTAATGGCACTTCCAACTTCATGACCAAAATAAAGTTGCTGATGCACTATGGTTGCCTAGCAGCGTGTAACAAGGAAACCGCTCACGTGCTTTAGAGAAGTCGAGGTAAACAACATTAAGTTCTACACGATCATCCACTGTTTCGGTCCAACAGTCGCGCACTAACAGTGCTCGGGTAGTGCCCGCTGGGTGCAGACGGAAGCGATGTTGCTCTTGCACGATGCAGTCAACTTCAACAAGGTTAGACATGAGTAAGCTGGACAGATGGCCAGTGAAGCGATGCCTATAGGTCAAAGTTAGGATGAAGTTAAGCAACATACCGGTTTAATGGCTTGACATTGAAGCGACACTCGGATCGAAGGCTTATGCTTGTACAACTAGTGATGCGAAGCTTTGAACAAGGAGGTATAATTCCCTTGCTGTTGCATTATTGGTCTAAAGGAAGAATGCTTCACTATCCCGGAACATAATCCGTGTAATTAGGCGTGGGCGTTTGCATGACCAAGGTGGAGGTTGACTACGGAAATCCATACGGAGTCTTTTCAATGTACCGAGGTCTCATTCTCAGCCAAAATTTGAACCTGAGCAAACCCGAGGTCAAACTAGGCATCTACTATAATCGACTTGATTGTCAAAATCACCTGATATCTGAAACACGCAACGCCCGTCCACCTCGTTATTCGTCCTCAAGTATAACGCTTTCCAAATGTCTTAACGACACGTTATCACACGTGCATTATACTTCAAATGGTCTATTTAACTAGGAGGAGGAAACAACTCGAGTATATCCATGTGCTCACTCGTCCTTTCCTCACAATCGGGCAAACAAGACTGACATCGGTTTTCATGTGTAACAGTTGGTGAATCATTTAGTGCTCATATATGTCTACTTGTCCATGCTATTTTGTTACGTTCGGTTCCATAATTCCCACTTTAGACATCCTACGGGAATTGTCAAGCAAGCACGTTTATACCTGTCATAAATCATTCTTCATTGTGTCACGCCCAGTCAATGAGCGATCACTGTCTGATGTATGAAAGACCCACTTCCCGCGGATAGGACAAGCAATTTCGTCTACAAAATTAGTTGCAAAGACTGCGCACACGTGTACATCGGCCAAACCGCGAAAGAGCTAGCACATGCATAGCAGAACACAAGAGACGAATAACACGACCACCGAGAAACGAGACTGACTATATGGCTCTAATTAGGAGTTCCGCAGTAACGCTGCACACGATAGATACAGGGCATGAGATCGAGCTGTATAACGTTAAGATCGTTAAAAAGCTGTTGCGATAGACTCCCCAGAGGCTGACTTCTGTGGCATTTGAGATTAGCAAAATGAATAACTGCGTGAATAAAATGAACGGTGCAGAGCTTTCGAGCGTGTGGCGAGCTGTGTTAACCAGATCAGGCTGGCGAGCGCCGGCGGACGGCTCCAGGGCAGAGAAGGAACCTCATATCATCCCCGCACCCATGGTTTACAGGGCTTACCTGTATGACCTTGTAACGCGGACCACAGGTGACCGTTCCATGCACTATTTGGGATGATCCTTTGATCTGTAACGCGATTGATCATCTGCCTCCATCCCCTTCGTCGCGATTATCATTTACAGTTCGCTATAAGTGTTATACCAATCCTCGACTTGTTCACTCCGCCTGAGGAAGCTGTTGTATCAAAAGCGATACTTCGTCCACAAACTATAGCGACCAGTTGTTTTCAAACCTTTCTGAAATAATGGGTTCTCGATCTGTTTCAAGTATTTCCAAGATGTTAGTGAGTCTTTCTTCATGGTGCTTCACATTTGTACATTCACGCGTAACAGATGGGCAGCGGAGACAGAATGCACTCCGGGTCATCGCTAACTTGTTTGCTCGCTCAAGGAGGCCGTGCTTCGCGTTGTCAACTTACGTCCCGGCATTCGGCCGTTTTGCACATCCAACACCCAGTATGGGAACAGACTACTTGTATGGCTTCGAGGAATGTTTAGCTCAGGTTGTGTACTCCAACAACTTGTAATTCAAATAATGGCGTGACATGGGGCGTTATAACAAAACAGAACACAGGTGTCAGCTGTCTACCACCCACTCAGACGGGTATGCGATATGAATGCCGTTCCATGATGTCCCAATGGTGACACGTTACAAAAATGTTCGGGCGTCAAACTAGCTAATGGGTCTGAGATGGCTCAACCTAACAAGGGGCAGAACACATTTAACTTGAAAAGGTTGCTAATGCTCCCAGAGTCGCGGCTAATGTTATGTGTTGACAAGGATGCGAAATCAGCACACAACAAACGGACATCGCATATAGGAGTGGAAGCTTACCACCAAGATGCCACTGCAATTGCTTAAGTTAGACTTGAATATGAACATAACAATGCTTAGTATATTCACCATCTGGTCAGCCACCTTTGGTTTTCCCAAGCGTTGAGCAGAGAGATGTATACGTTACGACAAGGAACGTTTTCAACAGGAATCGGTTTACGACGCAAGGTTTGTCTTTAATTAGCCTTCTATATTTTGTTACCTATAGTCTAGGTTACTGGCGATAGTGCGAAGTGGAACCTGCTCCCCTCACCTGGCAGAGGCGAAGGCCATTATTATAATAAAGACCCATGAGGAAGACAACGATTGGAAGAACATTGCATCTGGGTTACAAGTATACGTGAAGACCTATTTCAGTTGGATTAGAAGATTGGAATTGAATGAGTTGAAAAGAAATACTGTTGTGACGAGTCGAAGTTCGCCATCAGCGAGTCACGTTGATTGCCTAGTTGAATGGGTGGAATCGGAGCCAAACGTTACGTTAGAAACTATTCGGTTAGACTGAAGGAAGAGTTCGTGGTGGAGGTAAGCGTCAGAAACATCGGTCGCTACCTAGACAGACGGGTCATGTCAATGTAGATGTTACAGTTAACACCGGTATTTGTGAATACCATGCAAAACAATAGGCTTAGGAAGCTTTGCGTCCTGATGCAGATGAAGTTGGAGGATGAAGGACGTCGTGCAGTATGGATGGATGGGACAAACTGCACTCTGTTTTGCGCATGAACAAAGGTCCTTCGGCATACACAGCTTTGCAAATTGGAAGGTAAAGAACAGTGGTGGACAAAATTTGCACCTTATAAGTCGTAATGGCTGCGGATGGATTGCTGGGATATTCCGTCCTGAGGGTCAGTTACAGCGAGGAAAGATCTTCGCAATGGTTGCGGCAGATTCCTGATACAAATGCTAGACATTTGTCTGACAGCTGTGTTCTGGTTTATGATAACGCCCGATGTCACACTGATCTGGAGCGTATTTTTCAAGAGTGGTCTTACACCTCCGGGAAGACTGCTGCGACTTCCACCGTATTCACCGCATCTAAAACAAATTCAAGGGATTTAAGCTATTATTAAGGCACACGATATACAAGCCATGAAGAGGTGATGTTGCGAAATGCTCCAAAGAGCTCCAGCAGGCGTTCTGAACAAGACTGAGTGAGGACAGCAGTTTTGCGAGCAGGTTTTAGCTGAAGCATGCGCTCTCGTGACACTGAACCAATACCAACCAATGGTACAGCATGTGAAACAAGAGCATGCTACTGTTATACACTTCCTCGATATATATATATACTTCAACACCACTGATATATCACTCAGTAACTTTTACTGTTGGTTTTTGCAAATCATGGTGGGGCCAAAACAAGTGAGGTGCACAGTGGATTTCAGTTGATATTGCTTCCGGTCCTGTTGTGGTTCCCTTGGAGATGGAGGTACTTCCAGTACGTTACTATGACAGCTGTTTCCTGCAGTGTTGGTAACAAGTTTCGGTGTAGCTGATTGAGCGCATTCCATGCGGCGAAGAAATAGAACATGCCGTAACCACTAGTTTAGGAAAAGTGTGCGGCATCCTGAGTGTACAACGGAGTTACCCTCTGCCATTGTCGAACGTCCCTTGCGTTTTTGTCAGTTCGACACCCAAAAGATGTTTCTAACATGATATCAAGATATTCATTGTTAACAGAAAGCGAGCGAAAATTCTTTCTCTTGAAATTTGGATTTTTATCATTTTCAGTGAAAATGGTAGCCGATCTTCTTTGCAGTGCTAGCTTTACGTCATGTATTTCAGCAATAATATCTGACAAACAGTCAGGCCTTGCTAACCAATTTCTGACAATCATCTGAAAATTAAATCAAAATGGTAACAATTGCAAAAACGCGAAGACTTTTGCATGAATTTCGGACAAACGCAACAGTATTTTGACACGGGAAAGCCATCTGAGTTTCGTGAGAATCAGTAAGAATATGCGAACACTTCCCATTTCGTCAAGCGGAATCTTGTACATCCCACTGTTCTGAGACCGAAATGTAATGAAATTAATTATTTGCACTGCTTCATGAAGGACAGTTTTGTGAGTGGGCGGCATTTCTCTTACGACAAGAGCCTGTCGATGAAGAATAGATTAGCAATTTGTGCAGGTCCTCGCAACATTATCTATTCTTGTCATAACACCAAAAGCTTTCTTGTCATGGCTTCGGCACCATCAGTGAATATAGCGATGAAGTTGCCCCATAGTATTCTTGCATAACTGTCTTCGCGATGTTGAACATCTCTGTGCCCTTTTGGTTTTTCGGTATAGGTTCACTGAACAGCATGTCTTCTTCCAGTGTTAGCAGGTGTTGGTATCTCACAAGCGCGATAGGCAAGAAAATTCGTGCCACATCTGAGGACCTACCCGTTTGAAGAGCGAAGTACGTATACCTGATGCGTGAGATTACTGCATCCGTTACATTAGTAGTAAGCGTGTTACTTCTTAGAGATACGGTATCATTTGACAGTGGTGTTATCGGCAGTTGTCTCGTTGACATTACATCCAGCATGCACCTAGTCATTTCGACTGCACATAACCGGATAAATTTCTCTGCTGTTGCGTGATGTTCTCCTATCAGCGCGATACTATAACTAACTATGTACAATGCTTCAGGAGCCGTCTCATTTACAGTCTGAGACGCGTGAAGCAAGTGCTTTTGGATGTACAACAGTTCATCTCGCCTGCTTTCAAACTACTCCGTGTTTCCTTCTCTGCAGCCATTATGCATTGTTTCGAAATGCCACCGAATTTTATGAGGAACGATAGAACTGTTTGGAAGAACTTTGTTGCCTAAGACAGACTGTGGGTGATTATTGTACTCGATAAATCCAAAAGAAAGTTAAATGTCTTTGTTTACACGTCTCTTACCTACTGGCACGGATTTATGTTGCATCACGCCGGATAGGACAGGATCATCGAAAGTCTCATTTTTCTGTGAATCTTTCAACAGTGCTCCAATATACAGTCAACGGTCCATGTTGGTGTGATATATCCAAATCCAATAGTCGGTTGAATGCAACTGAACCAACTGGTAGCGGCCCAAACATCTCAGAGTCTATGGAATTCATCTCCACGGTCATTCAGTGCGCTATACTGTTGGGAAATGCTCGCAAACTAGGTCACGGATATTCGCTCACTTAAGTCCCACACCAGTTCACTCAAAACCAAAGCGACAACGATTCAGATGCATTAGCATGTTGACATCGATGCGTATAGTTATGATGATGGAAGAGCTTTTTGTGAATGTGTAACATTAAAGTTCTTGCTGTCAATTAATTACAGGTTAAAACAATTCTCCGAAAGACTGATCACATGTCGCTGGATTGTTAATTACTTACGTTCTTGTCAAATGTGCTGGAGCTCATTTCGCTAACAGTAGCTTAGCGGTTACCCCAGATCACGAAGTATATAACAACAATTGTTTTCCGGTACATTTAACAATAACTAGTCTGTAATAACCTAATTGGTTGCTCGGGGAGAACACGTCCTCGGAGTCGAGTCACAGAAATACATCTGACAGTGACAGCGCAGTGACTGGGCGTGACGCAGTGAAGAATGATTTATGACAGGTATAAGCGCGCCTGCTTGACAATTCCCGTAGGATGTCTGAAGTGGGAATTATGGGACCGAAGGCAACAAAATAACATTGACAAATATACATATATGAGCACTAAATGAGTCCTAAAGTGTTTCGCATCAAAACCAGTTTCAGTCTTGTTAGCCCGATTATGAGGAAAGGACGAGTGAGCACATGGTTATACTCGAATTGTTTCGTCCTCGTAGTCGAACGAACCATATGAAGTGTAATGCACGTAGGACGACGTGTGGTCAAGAGTTTTGGAAGGCGCTATGCTTAAGCGAAATAACGAGGTGGGCGGGCGTTGCAATTTCCGGATATCAAGTAATTTTGACAATCAGTTCGAATTTAGTAGGTGGCTAGTTTGACCTCGCGTTTGTTCAGGTTCGAATTTCGACTGCGAAAGGAGACCTCGGAGTATTGAAAAGACACCGTATGCTCAACGATTTACTGGATTTCGGTACCTAACATCCATCTTGGTCATGCAAACGCCCACGCCTAATTACCCGGATTATATTCGTTGTGCCATGCATTTTTTCTTTAGCTCGAGATTGCAAAAACAAGTGGAACATAATTTTAAATCCAAGATTTCGCATCACTTGCTGTATTATCATAAGCTGTAGATCCGATTGTTGCCCCAGTGCCAAACCATCAAATCGGTAGGCTGCTCAGCTTCTTCCTCCTAACATTGACCAACATATATTGCTTCACCGGTCATATGTCAAGCCTACTCATGCCTTACCTTGATGAAGTTGACTGCATCGTGCAAGAGCAACATCGCTTCCGCCTGCACCCAGCGTGCACTAACAATCCACAGTTAGCGAGAGACAGTTTGACCGAAACAGTGGATATTCATGTTGAACTTAATGTTGTTTACCTCGACTTCTCTAAATCTTGCGAGCGGTTGGCTCGTTGTACGCTTCTAGGCAACCATAGTGCATCAGCAACCTCATTTTGGACACGAATATGGAAGAGCCATTACGCGATTCAGTATCAACTCCAATACACACGGAATACGGTAGGACACTCAGTACGGTATTGGAAGCGAGATGTTCCGGATTATCAATTGGTGAATTCTTCCCGTTCCAATAATGAATAGTCAGTGTAGCAAGATGTTTGTTTCGTGGAAGGAACGTTCGAATGATATGATCATTCAACACTTAATTGGAAAACAGGAGCTGAAAACCGTCATTTTTCATGGCGTCCTAGATTCTCAGGCTTCATCTCCTGCAGATGCTCAGGCTTGGAACAGTCGTGATCCATTTGTGAGGCGCTCTCTTTAGAAAATATCATTGCTACCTCCCTGCCAAGGGTTTACGTGTCACCAAATTACAAAGGATGTGGTCCTAGTTTGTTGAAATTGGTCTAAACGTCTGACCTCACTTTGCAGACACTTCTAGAGAACTGGGGTAACTTCCGGAACATGCTACCAAAGAAATTCGACTAAAAACAGCAGCTTTACAACCTGAGACTATTGGTTACTCACTGGAGAGCACCAACTCAGTGGGAACAACCGTTTTTTGCACATTCCACCACAGAGACTGATCTGACAGTATTCAAGCATCCGACGGGACACCGCAGGATATGAGTGACCATCAGCATCATAACGAACCTGATTGCATGGTGCAGAGAGTTATTTCAAGCCATTCTCGCGAGCCTTTGACTATTCAAAAAAGCTAGTAGCAGCCGACCTCAAGAGGGTCGGACAAGTCTGAAACCTGTTTCTACATCCACAAACTAGCTTCTAAGCTATGAATCACTCTCCTATTTTTATACCAACGCACAAGGTCTTTTAAACAAACTGGCGGAGCTTCGCTTGCGTCAGGCCTCGATGGCAAGTGACCTTGATATGACGATCAAGACCTGGTTGAGTGAAGCGACCGTTGATGTAGAAATCGCACTACCTGGGATGTCTATTCTAACCAACGATTGACCAAGTAGAGGAGGTGGAGTACTACTTTATTATCTCAGCAAACCACACCTTTATCTCATCGATGATCCAGAGGTTCAGATTGTCGATGCGCTTTGTCGCCATCTTCACTTAATCCGTGGGGACGTATGTTTGTTGGGTTTGGTGTATTGCCTTTCGTCAGCTGCTTTAGAAATGGACAATCGCCTAGCCTCCACAATGAAGACCATTCTCTTAGTGTCGTACAGCCACATTCTCCTGGTTGGTTACTTCAATATTCATACCATAGAAACCCCAGCCTAGATAAACGTACGCTTCAAAATGGAAGTTCAGGAGATAATAAGTGTACTACCACTCTACAATCACATCAAATCTTTCACAAGATTCAGACGGGAAACAAAGTGGGTGTCCTGGATCTTGTATTCACCAAGGAAGGACTTATGATGGAAACGGTATCGATAGAGAGTACTTTAGGCCGTAGCGACTATGCAACGCTCATGTTTAATTATATCTCCTTTGCAGAGTATTCCTCAGAAAACACAGAGGAGTGTCAGCTCATTACGAATTACGGCACTCTGATCAAACGTATAAATGCTACAAACTGGGCATTACTAGCAGAACGATCCCCCAATATCGCCTGGTCTGATTTTGCTCACCAATTCCATATATTGGTAACTAGTGCTTCTAGGAAAAGGTCTTGCGAGCAAAGACAGTAAAGTCATTCATACGCAGCAGGACACCGAATTGTATCGTCAGGAGGAACTTACTCTGGCGAAGATACAAGGAGTCATCGAGTGCCGAAACATGGGAAGCATACACTACCCAAAGAAATCACAGCGTAAACCTGGTACGTGAAAATAAAATACAGCACCAACATCATCTAGCTGAGAAATTCCTTTTTAACCTCAAGTTCCTGTACAGACACGTAAACAAGCTCCGTAAAGTGCAGCGAGGAATTTATGTTTTACACACGTTATGTGGACTCGCACAAACCGTTATCGAGGCGGCCAACACCCTATATCAACAATTCGTCCCGAACTTCCAGTACATGACCTCGTCGTATACACCTTTCCCGATCATTGTAATATCACCAGGACTTTGCCACATCAAGTTTACGACTGCGGATATTATGAAATTGCTAATTGCCCTGCTCCAGCATACCTCTCCCGGCGTTGATAACATTCGTCCGAAGGCATTGAAATTGGTTGCAATAAACCTGGCGGACCCGCGCTGCACGTTCTTCCAACGATGTCTCCATGAGAAGTTGGTGCCAACAATGTGGAATCAGGGCATCGTCACTCCCATCCAGAACGGAGGAAGTCGTACAGATCCGGCCAACTATCGCTCGATAACACCAGTTCAGATGCTCTCCAAAATCATGGAAGCGATTGTTGCCGAAGCGTTCATGAACTATTTGGAGGAACGCAATCTCGTAGCACAAGTACGACATGGATTTCCCAAAAACCGATCTTACAATTCAAACTTGCTACTTGATAGATCCATTAGGTCTGAGACCGTCGACAGAGACGTTGGTGCTCATCAGAACCTCTAGAATTCCCAATGGCATTTGACCGTCTGAACCACCGTACCCTCCTTCACAAGTTGCAGTGTTATGGAATTGTGAACCGATCCTTGGTTGGATAAGTAGCATCTTGGTTCAACGACACCTGAAAGTAAGCTTTCGCGGCGTCATCTATGACCCGGTCGACGTTAAGTGCGGAGTGCCCCAGGGCTCAGTACTTGGTCCACGACTATTGCTGATTTACATAAACGAGCTCGCGAAAGTAACCGCTTCCAACTGTTTACTTTTCGCTGATGATCTCAAGATATGGCGAGCCATTATAACAACCAGCGACAATGCAGCACTTCAGGATGACCTTGACAAGGTCTATGAATTGTCAATTTGGAACCTGTTCAGTTCAACGCTACGAAATGCAAGGCGTTGAGCATACGACATGAAACCACTTGAGAATACAGACAGGGGAATCATTATTGCAGCGCACTTCAACGGAATTCGATCTAGGCGTGATAGTGCAGGAAGGTCTTGGCTGTTTCCCTCAGGCCCAGAAAGCCTCCAAAAACCTAACCAACACCTTGGGCCGTTTGCGGCGGACGTTCGGGCGCATTGATCCTTCCATCTTTTTCCAAATGCTCAAAGCCGAAGTGCGGCCTTATTCTGAGTATGCCATCCACGCCTGGCAGCCATGACAAAAGCAAGACCTTACCGCTCTTGAACTGCCACAACGAAGGGCGAGCAAGAACATAAAAGGCCTGTTTCATCCTTACCGCTTGAGGCTGAAAACCCTCGGGGTCTACAATGGACAATATCGAGGCCCACGTGGCGACTTGATAATGACTTATATTATCCTGCGAAGTCCAAACCATGCTTGTCGTCATCTACTAAAGCAGAATCGCAATACCGCACTTAAGGGACATCATCTAAAGCTGGCCACGCAATACAGCCGGTTGGAATGCCGCCGGAATTTACTTTCCTTTCGTGTGTCTCAACACTGGAACACGCTTCCCACATACATTGTTTCTTCCCTACTCTAACGATATTCAAAAGACGTCTAGATGATTCTTTTATCCACTCATATGACGTTATAAAATCAGTGATGTCTACCTCAACCAAAGGTATACAATCAGTGCTCATTCTCAGCCTTTGTGCTTCACTACTTACACGCTGCTGCTGTGGAATATCATTCGGATAGACTACAACTGCGTTCATCAAGCACATTCATCCAAGAAAGCGACGTATGGGGAAGCGTTGTCGTTTCTTTTGTTCTTAAGACATACTTTCTCCATATTACTTCTCCATATTATTCTACAGTAACATTTCAATACGAATTCGAAAACTGTTTTATGAAGAAGGGCATCAGAACCGCTAGATGCTTAAATTGATGATTTACACTTCTGTTTGTTTCACTTCAATCATCCTACGTGACTTGTAAAGCAATCGCTATTTACCTGTAATATATCATTGTTCGTTGTTCATTGTTCTCTAATTTACCATCAGGCTAAATACAACACATATAAATATTTAACACAAACCGAGTAGAACACGTGGTAGGGCTGTAACTGAATGTTGAATTGACAATGACATAATCACTTCACAATGTTTTCTCTACGGAGGCGACAAAGAGGCTCGACGGTGGCTCATAGTTCCAACACATTTTATGCATGTTCAACGTGACCTCGACAAGATGCATAATTGCTTAGTCCACAACCGTCTTTATTGTGACATGAGTAGATGTGGGGAACTCCATCTACAAGACCAAAGGCTTCCAACCTATGAGCTTTGCGACGATGAGCTTCAGCACTGTCCAATCGAAGACACTGTGTAGATTAACTAGCGGAACTTGGAGCGATACTGTGCACCGATGTTCTATTAAGAGTATCATCCCTAACATTTGGAGACCGGTTAGGATAACACACTTTCCTAAGAATGACTATCAAATTATCATCTAATACCATATATCGGTTACATATCGGTTACGTTGAAGGTTTTAGGAAACTACTTACTCTTCAGCTTTTTACACGCGTTAATGGTGGCGATATATGGTTGGCTGGATCCGGTTTTGCATTTGTCTGTTACTGTGGTCGACATAAGCACTGGACGCTTGTGCCTACAGAGGAACCATGGTTGGCTTGCGCTGCATCGCCCACAGCTCCATTCACACACCCCATAAGTAGTGTAAACTCGAAGGAGTAAGACCAGGAAGTATGTGGACGGGAGCCACGTTTCATCAACGGAGCCCGCCCACACTCCCTCACAGGCAAACACAAGCACGCTGTATTTGGGGAATAAAACGCACACAAGGCGATGGCTGGACCGTAGTCCGCTCCACACTGATTGGATGCAACCACTTTGCATGCCTGGTACGGTCAGAAGGACCGTGCACCCTGTCCACTCCAACAACGACCAACTGGCTCCTGAAGTCAGTGTGAACGAGGTAGTGGGTAATAGACAGGTAGGCACATTGTCAACGTGCTCATCAAGCGCAGTTACACGGGGATATCATGCAAAAGCCAAGCACTTGAAAGGAACATATCAAATAAAATAAATCAAATAATGCGTACAGATTCTTTGACATAACTCTTCCTTAAATGAGCATATGAAATTCACGGATTGCCAAAAGTCCGCGATAGGCTCGAAATGTCAGAAAATATTTATTGCGAAAATGCCACAAAGGATAAAATGTTTCCGAAATTAACTACAATTAGCGTAAGGGAAATCTGCAAGTTCATAGAAGTTAGTTCTGCTAAACATTAAGGTGCGATTAAAAAGGCAATAATGCGATATAGCAAACCCACCACCAGAAATAAAGAGAATCAGTATGCAAGCACGTGGTTAGTATATCGAATGCAGCGTACCGACAATTGCTGCGCCGGTTCTGCCTACGTTCTCTGCAGGACCCGTCGTCGCTTCGGTGGTGGCCCGGAGTGGCCTCGCTCATGGCTCAATAGGCTTGCCTGACTCAGGCACTCGCTACCGCATGTGCTACGGCACCATGCACTCGATGTCGATGGAGTACAACCCATCGGCGCCTGCGGCTTCTGCACTTACCGCTTCTTCTTTGCACACACGAGGGCTTTCTCCTGCCGCTCGGCAACTGTCTTCGTGGTCAGATTTCGCTATGCACACCGATCGACCTCCTTCGTATCACATGACTACGATCAACATTGGAACATGACTGGTTTAATGTGATCATGTCCTGGTAACGTAACTTTGGTGTCCCCGCATGCCGCTTCCCGGCAATCAGTTGACCGTATGATAACTGCTTCAGTATCCGCGCCGAATCCAAATGCCAGCTATGAGCTAGCCGCCTCAGTTGTCTCAACAACAGTATGCAGTCTACTGCATACATTTCACATCGGCGGTACACTTCCGTATCTGCAACGTTGTCGCGTCAACTACTGAGCAGAATCGATCGTCAAAAAATCGATGGAACCGCTCTAGATATCGCACATTCTGCCGATACATCGTACACGTTTCTTTGACGTATAGAAGAACGGACAGCAACATGGATTTGTATACCATCAGCTTCGTACCAACCGTAAGATGATGGTTGTTCCACACTTGTTACTCTAGCTTCCCGAATGCCACCGCTGCCTTCGACACGCGGCTACGAAGCTCACTGTGTAGCTGCTGCGCAGTCAACATTACAATCCCAAGGTAGTAGAAGCGGAAGGTGGTTTCCAATACTTCAGCACCAATGATGGTTCGCGGCACCATTGTAGATTGCACCTCCGATGAAGACTGAGAGCGACAGATTGTTTTGTTTGTGTTGATGGTGGGCGCGAATTTGGCCGTTGTCGTAGCCGGAGCACTAGTCATGTGCTGCAACTCATCCGCGCTGTGGGCAAACAACGCGTACTCGTCAGCGAACAGCAACATGCTGATAGTTGTCTCACGGACTAGAGTACTCACATCGAAACGACGGATGTTCAGCAAGCCACCATAAATACGGTGCTCCACACGAACACCGTAAGTACAAGCGGCATCAAAAGCACAATATATCATGGCACGGAGATAGCTATTAAACAGGGCAGGATCTAAGACACAACCTTGATTCACACCAGTGACAACTGCAGAGGCATCCGAGGTCTCTACATTCAGATGCACCCCCACCCGCATACGGTTATGCAGACATTCAGTTAAACCTATAAATAAGCCGACAAACAAACTTACCCAACACCAGCCATAATGCCTCTCGGTTCACCATACTAAATACTTTGGTGTACTCAACAAAAGGCGAGTACAACAACTTTTGTCCTTCTCTGCAATTCTACTGCAAACACCATATCTATAGTGCTACGACCCGAACGGATTCCACATTGTTCGTCCTTAACGTTCGGGTCCACAACCTGACTGACGAGGCGGTTGAGCATGATTTGGGCAATCACATTGCCCACACAACTCAGCAACTTGACGCCAAGATAATGCGTAAAACATTGCTTGCTCCCTTTACCTTTGTACAGTGGTAGCAAAAGAGCATCCTTAGGTTCAGGGGGCACCTCCTCTTCAATCTATACGTGTTGAACCAAGGGGTGCAGCGCATTCACCAATGCTGGTCCACCGTGTTTCAACACTTCAGGGGGGATCCAGTCGGCAATGTCAAACTTTCCGTTTCGCAGCTAAGCAATTGCGCTCTGTGTCGCATCCAGTCTCGGCGTGTCCACCAGACTCGTCTTCACATCGTGCTGCGTCAGGCAGTTCAATGTAGGCGTGGATCTCTGAACGATTGTTAAAGAGACCGTCAAAATGTTTTTGCCAGAGCTGCATTATGTCTGTAGTTTGTGTGCTACCATCGATAAGCCGTCTCAGCGGCTCTAACGTCGTTCCATACACCGCCTTCAAGGAGTCAAAGAATTCCTCGTGTTGGCGGTCTTCGGCGTAGCATTCCTTCTGCCTCGCCTTCTCCATCCACAATGCATTTTTAATGCGACAGAGCTGTCGGGTCAGTCGCCGTCGAAGTTTGCGAAACTGACCGTTCTTCCCCAAATCACTGGGGTCTGCAACAAGTGCAGCAATTGCTGCATTCTTCCCACACACCAATGCGCCAATCGTCGCATTGTCCTCACCAAGCCAATCAGGCCGCTCACAGTATGCGCTCCTGATGGCATCCATGGCAACAGCTGTCACATGGTTGCGAATGTTGTGCCACAGGTGGCCCACTGTTGCTGCGCAGTCCAATTCACGCAGGCGTGAAACCATCGCCCTCTCCAAGTCAATACGTTTCTCCACAGTACCGAGGGAGAGAATGTAAATTTACACCAATTCACGGCGGGAGTGCAATACATAGATTTACGATAATATATGTACGGATTGGTCCGCACCAATGTGTGATCAGTGCCACACTCAGCTCCACGCAGTACACGTGTCATGAGCACTTCACGCATATCACGCTGACGTATGATGACACAGTCGAGCAGGTGAGCGTGACCACTCCGTGGGTGTGTCCAAGTTGCTATATCACTCGCACTCAGTGCGAACCGAGTGTTCGTGATCGTCAGGCCGTGAGTGGCACACAGTGAGAGCAGCCTGTCACCGTTCGCAATCGATGAACCAATGCCATGCGGATCGATAACATCTGTCCACACCGATGCATCACGCCAAACGCGCGCGTTGAAATCACCCAGCAGAAATAGTCGGTCGCTCCTCGGCACAGACCGTCGCACGGAGGATAACTGAGTGTAGAATTGATCACGTGTGTCATCAGGATAACACATGGTCGGACCGTACGTGCTTATAAAAGTGGTAAACGTACCTGTTCCGAGCCGTAGGCGAACAGTCATCGGTCGCATGCTGATGCCTGTTGGTTCACTCACGAGCTGGCAATGGAGGCGATCGGGTATTACAAATCCCACTCCATGTTCACGTGGTGCCAAGGCGATGTTGCCCACCCAGTAGAATGTGTAGCCAGCACCCGCTTCATGCAACTTCCCTTGTTCAGCGAGCCGGGACTCACTGAGCTTAGTAACATCGCTATGGTAACACCCGCGTTTCATCTTGGCGAGTGCAGTGTGTCGCTCGCGGAGCTCCGTTGAGTTCCGGTCCACTAGTGTGCGCGCGTTCCAGTAACCGATATTGAGTGCGTTGCGCGCTGGCAAAAGATTGCATTGATAGGCCATCACATGCGTGGTTGAGGTTGTACTGTGGAGGTTTGCTTGAGGGACTACACTCGGAGACTATGGCTCAATAGCTTGACCCACAAGGCAATGGGGAGCTGATCCAGCTTGGGAATGTGATTGCTGAGGCAGATTGAGTTCCGCTTGACGGCCGTCACACGCTGCCGTTGAGGCACTGGAACGATTCATATTGGTTTTTCGACCGCATCAGGCCTGTGCGACCGCGGCCTGAAACAGGAGGATTTTGTCGAGTTTGCACCAATTTGACTAGTGGCTGCCTGATTTGACGCGGCAGTAGAAAAGCATTAAACAACCGGAGGTGCCCTCCCACCGTCAGACGAAATGTGTGCGCTCGTGCTCTAAGCTAATCAAGCGGTGAGCTTATAACCCGTAGACCTGTTGTCTCCCGTGGCTACGTTTTAAGGGAAAAGGGCCACCTACCATTTCCTAACCTCCGAAGAGGATGGACTATGATACTGACAGGGCGTCCATACCTGACAGCTCGCCGGGTGTCGACGCCATTCGTCCTGAGGCAATGGGAGCAGCAGCAAACCAACTGGCAGGATATTTAGCTCAGTTTTTTCAGCACTGCTTAGACCGGAACCAAGTTCCCGCCATGTGGAAGCTTGGAATAATAAGCTCGATTCACAAAGGTGGAAGCAGATCTGATCCCTCCAACTACTGCCAGGTAACCCTTCTTCCTATACTCTCCAAGTACATGGAATCCATAGTTGCCGATGCACTGGTGGGCTGTTTGGAAAACTGCAACCTCATCACTCCTGAACAGCACGGTTTCCATCGACAGCGGTCATGTACAACTAATTTACTAATTGCACGCAGTAGTTGGACCGAGGCAGCCGACGCTGGAGAAGGTGTTGATGTGATCTACCGGAATTTTTCCAAGGCTTTCGATCGTCTAGACCATCGGATACTACTATCCAAGCTGCAGCATTACGGGATCGGCGACCCTCTTTTAAGCTGGATCGCCAACTTTCTATTTCGAAGGCAATTAGTGGTCAGAGTTCGGAGCTCTTTATCGGACCCCATACAAGTCGAGTGTGGTGTGCCGCAAGGCTCGGTTCTAGGTCCACGTTTGTTTTTGGTGTTCATTAATGACATTGCACAGGGAATCGCTTCAAACTTCCTACTTTTTGCCGACGATATCAAGGTCTGGCGCAGGATCCAGGCGAACGCCGACCAACATGTGCTAAAAATTGACTTAGATACACTGTATCAATGGTCGATCCAAAACCTATTGCATTTCAACGTCAGTAAATGCAAGGTGCGTTCCATTCGACATCACGGCAGCTACTCATACCGACTCGGAACGGATGTACTGCAACAATCAACTCTCGAACGTGACTTGGGTGTCCTGGTTCAAAATGACTTGGGTTGCTCCAGGCAATCCGAAAAGGCCTCGAAGACCGGGAACCAACACGTTGGGCTGTTGCAACGGGCGTTTGGACAAATAAACAGCTCCATATTTCGAAAAATGCTCAGTGCGTATGTTCGCCCCCATGTCGAATACGCAATTCAAGCCTGGCATCCATGGCTGAAACACGACTTTAATGCACTGGAACAGCTTCAACGCCGGGCATCTAAGAACGTAACTGGAATGCGCAATCTTTCCTACCACGAGAGGCTGCGACCACTAGGATTGTTCAGTGGAAGCTATCGCAGGCTACTAGGCGACCTGATTATGGCATACTTGATTCTGCGAGACCCACATCATGTGTGCCGCCCTTTACAGCAACTCAGCAGCAATACAAACCTGAGGGTCCACTCATTAAAACTCGCAGAACAATACTGTCGTCTGGAGTGCCGCAGAAATTTCTTTTCCATCCGTGTCTGTCACCCGTGAAATGCTCTCCCAGAATCGGTCGTCTCTGCACCGACACTAACAATATTTAAAAGACGGTTGGACGATGCACTCATCCACTTACACTTTGTTACTTAACACTATGTCTCCATGCTACACCTGGAGTTTACCCTGGAATTATTTGTTGTTAACTGTGGGTGTTGTGAATCTAAGTGGATCGCAGGACTGCAGCGAAGCAAACGATAAGTCCTTATTTTCCTATTTAAAGTATTAACTATTTTACTATCCTTATTATCACAAGTGTTATGTTGATATCCCCACCAACTATCCAACGGGGCTTGTAAAGCGACGCTTCTTAACCCGTATAAATTCATTGTTCATTGTTCATTGACAGCAGAATGAATCGGGTCCTCTGCCAAAGCCCTCGATTAATTGTACACGCGGAAGGTTGCGGGTCTAGCACATGTTTAGTTCACTGACTTATGCAGATTGGAGTCCTGGATGTTAGCAGGGAGCAGGGCGCAATTTAACTACCACACAGCGGTCGTCACGAGGAAGCATCGAGGACATGAGCCCATGGCGCAACAGTTCCAGCAGTGTGTTGACCGTCTGTCTGAATATAGCCACCACCCGGCTCAGTTCACCAATGGCCCTCCCTCTAGACGATATATAACAATTCGCTTACAAACAGGGCACCTCCACACTGGATGCGGTGTCAAATGTTATACATTATGTAGCATCTGCCCTGGACGGAAAAATCGAGGCAGTTCGCATCGTTTCTCGACTACGGCGGTGCATTCGGTAGCGTCGATAGATCTATCCTGCCTAAAGAGTTGTCTGCAAATGGGGTTTCAACAAGTAATTGCAGCGAGATGAAGGACTAGTTCATTAAATAAACACGGTTCCCCCAGACTAATGGAGCGAAGTCTTCTGCGGCGCTCTGAAGTCAAGGTGCTTTACAGGGAGTCATCCTCACACCCGCTCTACTTTCTTTTTGGATTGAAAAGCTTCCTATAACACCTACCTTTATTGAATGCAAGTACGTTGACGATACCGTACTAGGAAGCGTCAGTCGCTTCGGGCTTTGCTTTGCACCACACAAATGCAAAGCTTTTTTCCAAGATTGGCAGGGATCTCCTCTTGTGCTAACCCTTGGTGGGGATCAGCTAGAAGTCCTTCAGAAATTTAACTATCTGGAACGTTTTATCAGCGCCCTTGGAATTGAAGATAAGATCACGAACCGTATGTGAAAAGCTCGAAGTACTTTTGCTAGTCTTCGCCATCTATGGCTGCGGCGTGACGTTACTCTCGCCCTGAAAGGTAGAGTGTATTATGCAGCGGTAGGTTCCAACTTACTGTACGGTTGCGAAACCGAGCCCCTTAGGTCAGCAGACATAAAGAGGCTAGTTACGTTCGACCATCGGTGCCTTCGCTGTCTAGCTCACATCTGGTGGGAACACCGCGTGAGTAACGAGAGATGACGCCTTTTTAACAGCACAAAAAAGTAACTGAACCGCTCAGCAGTGTCATTTCACGCACCGGGCTTCGAGGGCTCAGCGACATGTTACGCATACCAGCCCACCGACTTCGGCGACGTAGGTTGCTTGCTCAATGCGGGTGTGGATGGAAGAAGAGGAGGGGTGGCCAAGCGATGACTTGGTCCACAGGAATGAAGGCCCTCACTTCGGAGCTTGCCTTGATTGGAGCGCCACGGCTCCCTGGTTGAGGTCCAAAATATGATGAAGACGTTTGACTGGATACACTTGCTGACATGGCAAGGAGCTAAGCTCCGTGGCGTTCCTGCTGTGAGTTTCTTTATCCCAACCCATCCCTTTTTGCCTCCCCACCAACCACCATCTCATTTATTAGTGTAATATAAGTTTACATAATAATTTTTCTTGTTGTCTAGTAGCTGGCTGATAGCTTACCGGAACGATGCCTATGCGTTGCTGGTAGCTCAGATGGCATTCAACTATTGTATTTATTTTCCTTTTCTGTTATGTATTACTGCACAGTAGCTGAGGTGTTTCCCACCTCTAGCTAACTTGTATAATGATGATAATGAGGACGCGTAACACCAACCGTTGCGACACATACTACTTTTCACAACAGTCTAGATGAGCTCCTGCTTTTGTCCTCGACCCGATCCCTGGTTTTTAACCCTTCTAAATGTCGCGACATAACACTCGTTTCTCCGAACTGACAAATTACATCTTATTTTAGACGCCACTTCTCTATAGGCAGTGAGTGATGGATTCGTAACCAGGTCGTCAAGTATTAAATTTCTAAGGATCATTTTATCCTGAAACTTATCTTGGTCTACGCAAGTTGTCGCAAACGTTTATAAGGTTAGACCGTAGTCATTCTGTGCTCTTCGACTTAAATTACTGTCAGTACCCAGTGATTTAGTTCCTAGATTTGTGCTCACAAGTATACTACCGCATTGGCTCTACTGTTCTTCGGTGATCGTCCCTGCGTTACACAAAAAGGACTATACAATGATTTTACCATCCATAAGACTTATTTTCAGATGCAGTGGATTGTCCAGAGAGTCACTTGTGGATTTTATTGGTAACGAGCACCTAAACGCTTGTACCTGTTCTTCCTCCAAAATACTAAACGATCCTCTGCATCCACTACATCGTGGCCTAGTAAAAAACCCTATCGTTTTTCTCTACCCACTCCAAATTTAAGATTATATTTCACACACTACATCTTACTGCATTTCTGTGTTATCGTACCTGTCCCGCTTGCTCGTTGGCTCCACCAAAATTATCAGTATGCTGCAAAAAGTATTTGCGTGAGTGATATGTGTGGGCATTTTTACGCTTTTTCTTATTTTCGTAACAGTAATTTCACACACATAACCATCCGCAGTGATAGTGTAACATACTGAAAATGAACCTAACCGGGTGCATAAAGCTTACTTTGACTTGACTTAAATAAATAAATAAATCCTATATTCGTCGACGATGCGAGAATCTGTTCCCTAAAAGGTACAAATCAAATGATGGTACAACCTTTCCATGACATTACATAATTAAATTTTCAGAAATAAACATGAGCGCAATCGCAAAGTACGTAACATTGAGTAATCAGAATCGCTCTGCTAATTTTTTCCTGCCATTGAATCAGATTTATTCACAATCATGTGACAGAGGTTTGGGCAGAGAAAAAAAACGAAATGAAAGGGTTGTTGCCTGAAATGTCATGTGTATGTGTTTCGAAAATTTATTCATTACCATCGATACCGCTTTCGAATGCGTTATCTAGGGACGGTGATGTCCCGAACATATTAATCACGTTTTGGACGGGTAACTGCTTACTAATCGCAAGCTTAAAATTACAAAGTGTATAGCATGTTCTGAGATCACTTGGAAGTTTGTTCCAAATCTTTGAGTATTGGGTTAGAAAAAAACGGTCTGTTTCGCGTAGTAAATTTTGGAATCGTGACCTTTACCTCTTTGTTACATATTGGATATCTGCGTTTTAAATATACGTGAACACCGTTATCAAGACTGTGAATTTGACAATTTATGGTTCTGTACAGAAAACTTAAGTTCAGCTTCATTATCCGAAGCCAAACTGGGTCAAATCCAACTTATTCACATTGCTCCCTCCTTGTCAACCTTGAGGAATATCCACATAACTTTTTCGTGAAGCGTCTCTGGACACTCTCAAGAGCATACTGATCAGATTTTCGCAAATTAGACTGTACCATTGAACAATATTCCATACACGGCAATACATATGTTTCGTAAAGCGATATGCGAAATTCCGTGAAGTAAAAATCATGTCAGATGTATCCGATGGTCTTCATGGCTTCCGAAACTTGAAAGTCACAATGTTCAGAAAAGGTAAAAGTGACTGGAAAAAGCACGCCCAAGTCGCGAACTGCCCTGCATTGCGAGATATATGCGCCTTGTAGTAATAAACTGTCTGGCGGTACTTGGCATTTGTACGGCAAAATATAACATTTGTCCACCGCTGTTATGTCGCCGCTGACACCTTCACCCCACGACCGCAAGAAGAAGTCCAAAGACGAGCCAGAAAGGGACTTGTATACATGAAATCACAGGTGCTTATATAGTTTTGAAAGCAAAACGAAAGGAAGCTACTAAATTATACTTGAGCCAACCAACAGAAGGAAAAACGTCAAATGCAACGGACGAATGAGCAACCGTGTACTCAAGAGCGAATCGCATATATCCTTGGAAATACCATCATGGGACGCCAAGCGTAATACGAACATCCATTTACAGTGACGGGCATTGACTAATCAGAATAACGAAATGAAACGTTTAAATAAATGTCACAAAACAAACGAGAATAAGGAATACAGACCCAAAAATTGAAAACTAGTACAATAATCGTGTGACAACTGTATATACCTATAACATAACCAAGTAGAACAGTGATGAGAAGAAAAAACCAATGGAATGTGTTCTTGCAAATGGCGCTGCTGAAAATAACATGACGATGAGCGTCCATTAACAATGAGGTGGGTGTGTCAATCGGGCTAACCCAGTAGAGCGTCTAAACAACAGTCAAGAAATAGAAAATAGGAAGAGTAAAGGATAGCTATTAAGCTCGTTCACAAAATATGAATGTCTACTAGCGGTTTTCCTAATACTAGCCCTCTTAAAAATGATTTACAAGGAGTTCACATAGCTCTTCCGACGCGCACAGCACAGACATGATTTAGTGGTACATTGAACAAGTTCAGCTACTCAATCCAGTCGATTCCGAGAAGATTAACGTCGGTGCATGAGATTAGCTAGATCGTGCCACGGAGTTGTGGTTCCGTGAAACTGACCTCACATTCAATCTCTCCATCCAATCTCAGCGGTTCCCTGGATGCATTCTGAGCCATCAGAGTTGTGCGCTTGAATGATGGTCTTCCAAGCTCCCACCATGTGGATCGCAAAATGGCTGTGATGTCGGACACCGTATCTAGTTGCAAGGTGACTGGAATATCATTGACTTTACTGTTAAATACTTCCACTTGCCTGCGAATTCCGTGCGAAACACAGCGAGAATTACCTCTGTGGCCGGTCCATGAAATCTAGCCCTTTTGAAGTTAAGGTTTGTGCGTAATTTCGAGGGAAATGGACGTCTGTAGTTGTGCGGTACTCGACAGTGGGTTTCTTTATGACCAAACCGCTTGTACTGGTGACAATGATGCCCTTTGTAGACACAGTCTCTCACAAAATGCCAAGCGCCACAATTCCAGCATGCGGTCAGGGGCCTCTGAGTTGATCGACTCCGGTTCATCACTTTACTACGGATAGCTGTGCGACAAACCTGGGGTTCTGTCCTGTGATCAGCAGTTACAATCCTTTTCGTGTAGTGCTTCAAATTAATCAGTCGCTGACATTCGGCTGTAATCTATTTCAGCGTCAACTGTGGTTCTTTTTCGAGCTTGTGGAGAATTCGTGTTCGAATATCGGCATCAGCGTGGGATTGGAGACTGCACACGAAAACACGACACTTGAATTGATCAGGTGTCATCATACCCAGTTTGAATCGTTCACATTCAGGATTTACGACCTCGGCTTAGGTGACAAAATCAATGGCATCGCGTTTGTCTAAGTTTAAACAATTGTAGCGAATACCGAACAGACAGGCCTGCTCACCGAATATCTGCATCAGCGTTTTCACCGTCTCATCGAAGCTGAAGTCTCTTGCATTATTCGGCAACACGCAATTTGTGTAACGTTCAAGCTCGATTGCGCCAAGTTTCCTCAACAACAAACGAACTTTCCAGGCATCGGCTTGGACTACAAGTTCCACTCGAAAAATATTTTCATACAGCTGTCTGCTGGCGACCTCGGAATCAGGTATTCTTGAATCTTCGACTTTTCTGAAAAAGTGGAATACCAGATGGTTAGGGCCGGATAATCCATAGCTAATATCATATAACATACACATAACCCCAGCCAGATTAGAACTCATCAAAATCCTCACTCGCCCCATTTTGGAATACTGCAGGATCACTTGTGGCAGCAGGAGGAAATCTGACGGAGTATCTTTGGAAAGCATACAAAGGTCACCTACCAAATGTCTACTAAGAAAAACTATCGGGTGCGCTGCCAACAATTCCAGCTCGATCAGCTTTGGCTACCATATTGAGACAACCTCATGACTCTGTACATGATTCATCAAAACGCCAACTGATATTTGCCCTCCATAGAACTACAACACAGTTCGACAAGAGAGCTACGCAATAAGTTTATCCTGAGTGTACCCAGGCGCACGGTAGATCTGCGGTTTATCATTTTCCTTATCAGATTTGCTGTCCTGTAGAAATAAGCTCCCAGTCAGAATCAGATCGTGTGAGATTGCAACGGCTTTTCGCGTTAAGCTCATCAATTACCTAGATTTGAACACGATTATGACCCTGTTCTCCAGGGAGAGATCACTTGACCTGACCCGTCACTCGTAGCAATTGCGGACTTAGCCGATTCTGTCATCGAACGGCACCAGCCATTGCCTGCACCCAGAGCACTTATCCAGCATAACACCGGCACGACCTCAGCGAGATATGCGACTAGGGTGCCGTAATCAATGGGCGCCATATCATAGAAAATAGCGTCATTTCGGAGCCAAGTGGAGAAGCTCAACCTAGACGGTAAGCACCACACGCGCTCTAGATCATCTTACAGCCACATGAAATCTGATGCACCACGTTACTGCTTTTACCACTTAGTTACTGGTACTAAAGCCCCTGATGTGTATCAGTGCTGCTTTGAGCGTGACTAGTTACAGAACCAGAAGGCTAGGCACTAATATAAATAATATTGTACATACAATAATGATATATAAATGAGACTTCTTGCGTGTGCTTGTATGATGGTTGTGAGTCCAACTCAAATTAGATGGCAATTACGACGATGGCCACGGCGAGGCATGAGCGCGTGAGCGGAAGCGTGCACAGGGATGTTATGTTTTGTGTCTTGAGGCAACAGGTTTATCAGTGAATGCGAGCTAAGTGCATTCCCAATTGTCATGTGCTTCGACGCTGGCGTGGTAATGTGCAGAAGTCAAAATGGGTTTGACGTGGAGTGTAGATCACGTACTGTATATCACGTGGTGTGTGGTTAACTTTTGCAGGTGAGGTGAATAGCGCAGTTCCACAAACATGTTTTGGGAGTGGCAAGCGGACCTAACAAGTGTGAATAACCATGCAGCTTCTCCGCTGAAGATGATCTCCCTCGCCGGCCCATAATGACAATTAACGATGTCAGCAAAAAGCACAGCTGTTTCAAATAGATTAGGGATCCTGATTCCGGGAAGCAGTTTCTTTTTGATATCCGGAGAGGAAGTCAGTGTTTTTCACCCTTATTTTAAGTGGACCGACGGCTTATTTGTCGACAAGCCTGTGCAACCAGCGGTACACCAATGGCCATCTACGGTCATCGATCATTGGTGCACATTCCACTGGCTATTCAACGTTGCCACAGTCCCATTTGCCATCATCGGCATAGACTTCTTTGGACGTTTCGACCCATTGACCGTTGCGGAACGTCAGAAGATAGCCGATCCTACAACGAAATTCACTGTGCGTGGCACCGAAACCGCCATTGCATCTATCGCACCGGTCTAAGCCTTCCCCCATATTTCGTCAAAATACACTCGTTTCCTCCCCGCACTGCACGCTAGTTCATCCAATGAACGCGGCTTTGCCCATGAAATGCGACCTCATGCACTCCATTTGGACGAATGGCTCGCCCGTCTCATCTTGTCCATGCCGACTTTCACCCTAGATAGTTTAGGTAGCAAGGACGGAGTTTGAGCACATTCTCGGATTCGGGATTATCCGCTCTTCCAGCAATCCTTGGTGTTCCTCACTGCAGATAGTTCCTAAAATATCGGGTAACTAGTGTCTCTGTGATGAGTACAGCGCACTCAAGAAGCTAACCGCCCCAGACTGGTGCCCCACCCACACATGCGGAACCTCGCCGCATGTCTCACAGGTGAGTCGATCTTCAATAAGATCGACCTGGTTCGCGCCTGTTCTTAAATAAATGTAGGAGAAAAGTACATCTGTAAATCAGCCGTCATCACTCCTTTTAACTCGTACATATTTTTAGGAATGTTTTTCCTAAGATCCAACGCCGCAAAAACCTTACAACGATTCATCCATGAGGCCACAAGATTTCTCCTATTTCTACCTGACTGACATTTTAGTAGCCAGTTTGTAGGTGTAAGGGCACCTCGATCACCTTCGAGCCCGTTCAGCACTTGACCAAACACGGTGTCAAACACAACAAGACAAAGTGGGAACACGAAAAGTCAACAGTGGAATTTCTAGGTCACTTCCTCTCATTATCGATTAGTTCACTATTGATTGCTACTATTTTGATTTCACTTTGATTACCTCGAACCTATCATCCGGCGGGATATATCCATCTTCGATTTTTATTCTCGGAAACATACTAGTGACCATTGACTGAAGTTCTTCCAGACGTAATAATAATAATAATAGGTTTATTTCTCATTGAGTGAGAAACTGTGGCCATATGTGGCACATACGATACTTTACAGAATATCTCGTGCTCATGTATGAATAGTAAACATTTATGTGATTTCCACTGCTGTTGCTGTTTCAAAGTTTTGTATATACTCACAGGTGTGTTTAGACACAGCGTGCACTACTTGGCATAATGGATGGTAACAGCATTAGGGGTGTGTCACACAGTACGAAACGTTTGTCTCACTCATTAGATGTTGTCTGGCCCTTCTTGGTACAAATTCATCAAGCGATCTCTCCCAAGAGAACATGCCGTAATCTTGTTCAAATCTAGGTAATTGATGAGCTTAACGCAAAAACCGTTGCAATCTCACACGATCTGATTCTGACTGGGAGCTTATTTCTACAGGACAGGAAATCTGATAATGAAAAGTTAGACCCCAGATTTACCCTGCACCTGGGTACACTCAGGGTAAACTTATTGCTAGCTCTGTTGTCGAACTGTGTTGTGGTTCTATGGAGGGCAAATATCAGTGGGCGTTTTGATGAGTCATGTACAGAGTCATAAGGTTGTCTCAATTTGGTGGCCAAAACTGATCTAGCTGGAATTGTTGGCAACGCTCCCAATAGTTCCGTGGGTGTTTTGCCTAGTCAACATTTCGTAAACGACATTTGTATGCTTTCCAAAGATACTCCGTCAGATTTCCTCCTGCTGCCACAGGTGATCCTGCAGTATTCCAAAATGAGGCGAGTGAGGATTTTGATGAGTTCTAATCTGGCTGGGGTTATGTGTATGTTATATGATATTAGCTATGGATTATCCGGCCCTAGCCATCTGGTATTTCACTTGTTCAGAAAAGTTGACGAATCAAGAATACCTGATTCCGAGGTAGCGAGCAGACAGCTGTACACCAAGGTGTTCGCGGTTGAGTGGAATTGATCCCTCGGGTATCGAACAGCCACGATAGTTAATGCTAGCTTTTTTCGCCGAGAACTCCCTTATCCAGGCGTCACACCATTTCTCAAGGGAGTGAATGTCTATGTATATGAGCAGTAGTGTATCTTGAAGTTCAGCTCGCCGGGATTTGTATACTATCTTTATGTCATCTGAAAATAGAAAAGTCATGCCATTCTTGATAACCGCACTGATGTCATTGACGTAGAGCAAGAATAGTAACGGACCGAATACACTCCCTTGAATAACACCACTAGTGATTGGACGTGGTGAAGAGTGGTGGTCGGTTATGGTCACTACCTGAGAACGGCCACTCAGGTGTGACAATAGCCAGCCTAGGAGTAGGTCCTGAATTCCAAAGGAAGCAGTCTTTCAGCAGCCGTTTATGGGGCACTCGATCGAATGCTTTTTCCATGTCCAGGAACAGAAGTATGGTTGCGTATCCTGAGTCAATAGAATCCGAAACATGGTTTAGATAGTGTTACTGGCAGGTTATGCATGATCGTTTGTCCTGGAAACCATGCTGTGATCTGTTCATTAGCTCCAGCGAATTGATGAATATCATCACACCATTCTTAACCAGTTTCTTTAATATTCTGTCTACTACAGGGATATGACAGATTGGCCGGTAATGCTTAATTTCCTGTTTGGAGCCTCCCTAGTGACGGGGGATGATGAGCGATGATTTCCACTGGTTGCAAAGTAGCTTGATTCCAACGAAAAGGTAAACATGTTCAGCAGGAGTAACGGTATGTCAAGCCCTCCCAGTTATAAGACGGTAAGTTGGATAACATCGGAATCCAGATAGAAAAACAGGTTAGTAAAATTCATTAAATATTGGAAAGCACTGATAGAAAATTCACTGTTATGATGAAGTGCGTACTAGCTTTGACCTCATTCAAGCACCTCTGTCGATTCTGTGATCTAGCCAACTACTATCGACACTTTGTACCCCACTGTGCTCAGCTCATGCAACCTTTGACGGACCTCCTTAAGGGAAATGAACGAAACTACGCTCTCCCGGACACAGCGCGCACAGACTTAACCGAGCTCAAGGAGGCTGTCACCAACATACATTTCCTCGTTAATCCCGAATCGACTGCACCTCTCTCTATCACGACTGATGCCTCAGGCGTCGCGGTAGAAGCCGTCCGCTACAAACACGTTGGTGGGCAATGGCAACGTCTCCGTTTCTTCTCCAAACGCCTGCAGCCAGCGGAATCCCGTTGCAGCTCGTTTGACGAAAAACTGCTCACCATCTACTTGGCCATTCGCAGCATCTGGCGCACACTCTATGACTGTGCTTTCACGGTCTTCACTGACCACAAGTTCCTAATCTTTGCCTTCAACTCTGCCGCTAACCAATGCTCACCACGGGAAACTAGACACCTAGACCATGGCACACAATTCACTGCTGACATACGTTATATCCCAGGTGTAGACAACTTGGTCACCAACGATCTCTCACTCGTCAACTTGGCCCTTCAGTCTTTGAATACCTAACGACATTTCAGACATGGCATAGGCCTAGGCTCATGATGAAGACCTTCAACGCACACTGAAGTCAACTTCACCGTATGTGATTCCCGTTCCTATCCAAAGCACGGACTGAACTATCCTCTGTGACATTTCTACAAGTGACACTAGACCCCTTGTGACTATCTCCTTCGGACGCTCTGTGTTGTACCCACTATATACATTATCACACGCCCGACTCCGCCCCGTGAGCAGACTCGAGATGTTCAAATGCACAACGGACTCTCTAACTGCGCTCACCTTTTCCTCCGCACCGACGCATTGCGGCGCTCTCTCCAGTCTCCCTAAACTGGCCCTTTCAGAATCCTACAACGGACTCCGAAACATTTGACTTTAGACCAGAATGGTAACCGAACAACGATGTCCATGGACTGCCTTAAAGTGGCTTCCTTTGACGAACCACTTGCAACCCATCCTGATGCTATCACCCAGTCATCCGCCCCTGCGGTGATTACCCGAGCACTGGATATCCCGAAACCCTCGTTCCTCTTGACTCTCCATATACCCCGCCTCAACCCCAGGCAACGGATCAACGCGATAGACAACTCAAACTTCCGGTCCGTTTTACAGATTTTGTAAGTGTTTACTATTTCCATTAACACGCCTTTTGCGTGTTTAGTGGCAATCGCGCGTCGAGTCCACAAACGTTTTGCAAAATCGAAAACACCCCAAAACATTCTGAAAAAGCTAAAAAGCGTATTTTCTATTATCACGCATGCCATGTTCCCTCTCCGGCACATGGAAGGATCACCTTCTGGCACATCCATAATGGAGGCCCTTGTTCAAGCCCATGCAACTGTTCGCACCTATCCTCACCTTGCGTTTTCCCACGCTAACAGCTCCATGAAAGGCTTTATCCTTCAGCCTTCTCGGAGGAGGCCCTTGTAGTGTACCTGAAAACACAATCTTTCACTATCTTGTAACATTGGATTTTACCGCTGTTTCAACCTTTAAAAGATCCACTTGTTTTACCGACGACACTTCCGTCGTAACAAATGGTGTTGGTGAGTATCCTGCCGCACCGTTTCTCGCTCTGGTTGATTCGCTTCCTATTTTTGTAGTCTGCAAGATGCTCGTTGGGTTCAGTCCCCTCCAACTTCTATACTTTCCCGTATTTACACGTCTCTTACGTGTCATTAATTACCCACTGGTATCCCAAACGCCACCCAACAAATACAAAACACAGATAGGGTGAATGATTGGGGACACTAAATTAATTCTTCCTTTACAGTCAGTTTATGGAACAAGAAATATGGTAAGAATACTTGTGCCATCACTTGGTGAACAAATTATAAAAAAGGTAAAAATGTAGAAACATTGTTAGAGGAACTCTAAAGGTGGTTCCTGAGTATGTATTTACAATATCGTGGAGAAGCAAAAGGACTAAAGAATGCGTTTTGACGAAAGCCAATGGAGCCCGAAAACAAAGAGAACATGAAAACCGAAAAAGCTCACTTTACTCACAGTAACCACGGAAAATTCAGAGCAAACAGTGACAGCAGGTACAATGAAGGACAGAGGAGAAGAACACGGAAGAAGCTGCCGGTCGTTTTAAGAAACTGGCAACAACGTAAGTACTAGCCTACGTCGGTTATTGCCAAGCTTGTCGCCCAATGGGTGTTGACGACGCATTTGCATATTTTGAGTAGTATGAGAAGTAATCTCATGTAGATTTTAGGTCTGTGATTCTATATATGTTTATTTCTCGACTATGCGTGATACAGTCCAACTAGGTGGTCTGATTATGTAGTACGACAGAAACCAGATGTCTATACTTATGATAGAAATTAACAGACCGGCTTTATAATTTGAAAATATTCGCTAAACTGAATGTTAGCGTTATAACGCGTCCTAGTCGTTTCCACTCTTAGTCGGAACGGATGAACGTTCTTCAAAGATGGTAGGACATGCGCAGAATAAGCACTCAAATTTGGAACGCTGCTGGCTAACGTAACTAAGCCGCCCATCATACCCGCGGGATGAGACGGTACACGAAAAACGACTTTCACGACTGCCCTCAGACTCAACGAGAAAGAATGGCTGACAGGTACATGAATTAACATCAGTGGTTGTGTCCTGGGGATACTCTGTTAGTGTCAATGTGACTCTGTGCGGAACTGTGGCAGTACGATGAGGAGAGCTCAAATGTTTCAATGCGGCTTGACACAAGGGACACATTAGCGTCAGGAGGAGAGTTCAGTGGGTTCACTGCAGCCTACGCGGTAAACAAATTTGTGTCCTGAGTATAGCGTAGTTGGTTTAAAGTCCTGGGGATGGCTGGGTGTTTACTTGAGCAGGCTGAGTCCCCGCATGCTGATTTTAGTTCTGAAGTGAGCCCGGCGAAACCTGCTCAAGATTTGAGCAGAGAAACGCTGTTCGGTCTGGCTTCCACATGTTCGTAGACAGCCAGTTTTGCACTCCTAAGTCATGTCACTTCCCGGTAGTGACCAGGAGAGATTGAGCACGGAGAAAAAGTATCAAAAAAATTAATTTGCTTTTGGTCTTATCACAAACCACTTTTCACAGTATGCGCCCCTATAAGGTTTTCCATTCCCAAGGCCCTATGAAACCTCACCATGGTCCCCGTTGAGAATGTCTGGTCCAGCTCGTCAGCGCTACAACCTGGTAGTTCCTTGCAGAAGAACACCCACAAGTCGCCTGGCTCGACTTACTCGACAAATTCATTCAGCTGATTGCAGATACTTTAGAGATAAGAGTTTGTAATAAGTGCTAATCAGTTTCTTTCGTTAGGAGCAGAACTCGAAAATGGATGACAGTACTTAACGTAGCATGGCGAGCGTACAGAGAAGCTCCAAGACAAGAAACATCGAATAAATAAGTAGTCCAATGTAACCACTGCACTCAACTGCCAGAAGAAGAAAAAGCCTCCTATCAGCAGAACTTCGCAGAAACCTTCAGTGCTAACCACAAACTGCAGTACAAGCACATTAATAGCCTACGGGAGGTGGAGTAAGTATTTCCTACACTCAGGACAGCTGATGGCCCAACAAGAACGGCTGTGGAAACAACAAACACGCTGCGGATGCAATATGGCCGCACATTTCAGAGGGTCTTACTACCAAACGAATTTCCAATCTCTTTCGTCTCGTCTTCAGGACTAACGCGCATCACTTTTACTGCGGGACTGTATTGCAAAAGCTGACGTCGCTACGCTAACACAGCTCGCCGGATGTTGACGCAATTCATCCAGAGGCATTGGGAACAGCAGCAATCCAACTGGCAGGATCTTTAGCTCAGTTTTTCTAACGCCGTCTAGACCAGTACGAAGTTCGCGCTAAGCGGAAACTTGGAACAATAACTGCGATTCGCAAAGGGGGAAGCAGTACTGAGCCATCCAACTACCGCCCAGTATCCCTTCTTTCTATACTCTCCAAGTTCATGGAATCCATAGTTGCCGATGCACTGGTGTGTTTTCTGGAAAACTGTAACATCATCAAGCCAGAGCAGCACGGTTTCCGTCGACAGCGGTCATACACAAGGAATTTACTTATCGCACACAGTAGTTAGACGGAGTCAGTTGAAGATGGATAAGGGGTTGATGTGAACTACCTGGATTTTTCGAAGGCCTTCGATCGCCTAAACCAGTGGTCCCCAGCCTTTATATCGCCGCGGACCGGTCAAGGTTTGATTATTTTACCGCGGCGGGCTGAGCCAAGCTTGTTTGTTTATGTTTTAGATAGTTTCGATTTATTAATTTTAACGTAGTTGTACTTACACATTAAATATCATACATAGGTACACCAAAAAAGTAAGATAAATTGATTTAAGATGTTAGCTCACTGGAACGCTGAATCAATGCGAACCTTGAGGTTGTTTCTCCGCAACGAGACTGTTACTTCTGAGGATAAAAGGAGACAATCATGCCCGAAGTGTGTTGCTTATGTCCAGTTTATTCCGTTGTTTTGTTTTGGTTGCTGTCACTGTAGCAAACACCGGTTCGCACAGATAGGATGGCAGAAATGTCAATAAGGATTTAAGTGCTGTCGTGGCAAACTGAGGATAATTCACCATAACTTTAGTCCAGAATACCGACAGAGTTGATGTGTCGCACGTAGTTTTAAGGCCGCCATTGGCAACCTCCAGCAGTCAATGAACAATGAATTTATACGGGTTAAGAAACGTTGCTTTACAAGTCCCGTTGGATAGTTGCAGGGGACATCAACATAACAATAATGATGATAAGGACAGTAAAATAGTTAATGCTTTAAATATGAAAATAAGGACTTATCGTTTGCTTCGCCGCAGTCCTGCGATCCTCTCAGATTCACAGCACCCACAGTTAACAATAAATAATTCCATGGTAAACTCCAGGTGTAGGATGGAGACGTAGTGTTAAGTATCAAATTGTAAGTGGATGAGTGCATCGTCCAACCGTCTTTTAATTACTGTTAGTGTCGGTGCAGAGATGACCAATTCTGGGAGAGCATTCCACGGGTGACAGACACGGATGGAAAAGAAATTTCTGCGGCACTCGAGACGACTGTACTGTTCTGCGAGTTTTAATGAGTGGCTCCTCAGGTTTGTATTGCTGCTGAGTTGCAGTAAAGGGCGGCACACATGATGTGGGTCTCGCAGAATCAAGTATGCCATAATCAGGTCGCCTCGTAGTCTGCGATAGCTTCCACTGAACAATCCCAGTCGTTGCAGCCTCTCGTGGTAGGAAAGATTGCGCATTCCAGTTACGTTCTTAGAAGCCCGGCGTTGAGGCTGCTCCAGTGCCTTAAGGTCGTGTTTCAATCATGGATGCCAGGCTTGAATTGCATACTCGACATGGGGGCGAACATACGCACTGAGCATTTGTCGAAATGTGGAGCTGTTTATTTGTCCAAACGCCCGCCTCAACAGCCCGACGTGTTGGTTCCCGGTCTTCGAGGCCTTTTCGGATTGCCTGGAGCAACCCAAGTCATCTTGAACCAGGACACCCAAGTCACGTTCGTGAGTTGATTGTTGCAGTACATCCGTTCCGAGTTGGAATGAGTAGCTGATTTGACGTCGGATGGAAAGCACCTTGCATTTACTGAAGTTGAAATGCAATAAGTTTTGGGTCGACCATTGATACACCTGATCTAAATCACTCTGAAGCACATGTTGGTCGGTGTTCGCCTGTATCCTGCGCCAGATCTTGATATCGTCGGCAAACATTAGGAAGTTTGAAGCGATTCCCTCTGCAAGGTCATTAATAAACACCAAAAACAAACGTGGACCTAGAACCGAGCCTTGCGGCACACCACACTCCACTTGTATGGGGTCCGATAAAGAGCTCCGAACTCTGACCACTAATTGCCTTTGAAATAGAAAGTTGGCGATCCAGCTTAAAAGAGGGCCTCCGTCCCGTAATGATGCAGCTTGGATAGTAGTATCCGATGGTCTAGACGGTCGAAAGCCTTGGAAAAAATCCAGGTAGATCACATCAACACCTTCTCCAGCGATCTTGCCCTTTCACAGATATGCTAGATTCGCCTGGTTTGTTGACAAATGAATCGCGGATCCATTGCTTATCAGTTCGGGGGTCTTTTGTGGTTGGGAAGCAGCGGTTTTAAAAGCAAAGACATGTGGTCGGGCACCAAATGGGTGAATGAATGCTCAGGGTCAGACTCGTCTAAAATGCCCGCTAATATTTGAAACATGTTCAAAATGCCTTTCTTCACGCGCCCTCTCCACAACTCCAGTTTGGCTTTAACGGCAGCTACTTTGACTACCAACTTGAAAGCAGTCGTCAGTTTTCCATGAAGTGATAGACTGAGTTCATTGCGCAGATTAACTATGTCACACACTTAAGCCAGTTTTGCGACCCATACATTGTCACTGAAATATGCAAGGACTCTCTTAATTCAAATAACCTTGTTGGCAATTTTCCTCTGGACAATCGGTTTATTCCTAGTTAAAAGTCCATATTCTCACAAAGCAACTCAAGCTGGCGCGTGTTTTGATGTGGTTACTAAATTCAATGACATCAATCAACGCATTGTTAAATTCCGGTGGCATTTTTTGGCTTGCCAGCATTTCCCTGTGAATGATACATTGCGTAGATTCACTCTCACGTGCAACGTCCTTAATCCGAGCAGTCAACCCAGAAGGTCATCCGGTCATGACAGCAGCTGCGTCAGTGCATATGCCGACACAAAAAGATCCTTTTAGTTGTCTTGATACATAACCATCCAGTGTCTTAAACAGTTCTCCTGTGGTGTTGGTAGGCAAAGGTAGTGCACATAACTAATCCGAATGCAAATCTTCCTGATAATTATATCGAACGTAAACAAGTAGTGTCGACTTGTTGCCGATATCTGTAGATTCGTCAGCCTGGAGTGCGTGACACAAAACATGCGGCCAAAGAAAGAGCTGAAAAAATCAAAGAAATTGTGATAAATTGTATCCATCTTGAAAATACCTAATTAAGTTGGTTTAGCCCAACTGCGGTGAAGCTTCACGAATATAGCATCAACCTAAGCATAAGTTCAATTTCAGGAGTGTTCAACAGTGTCTGATGGGATAAAAAGCATAACTGCACATTACCCACAGGATGGATATACAAAAGAAAATAAGCATCAAAATGTTCCAAGGTGGAACATGAAGTTGCAGTGGTTAAACCATAGCACTTTGTCAAAATGTTGTGTAGCGTTTATCACTAATATGAAAGTCTAAGGGTCATTCGAATGTCATCATGTCTGATGCTTTTACCACATATGTTGGTAATGCATTCCAGTGAGAACATATTCTAAGTGAGCAAAATTACATCCCACAATTCAGACGGGAGTGCTGCGTCATTAGTCTCAGGTGGTTGCATCGGCTTTGTTTGTAAGGAGCTAGCGTCAACAGTGATGTACATGGATGCTCGCTTTCAGTTAGTATCCGGTATGTGAGAGTAACATCTTCGCGAAGCCGTTGGTACTCTAATGAGAACACACCAAATACACGAAGACGCAGTTCGTACCTTAGACCGGATAGTCCACGCATCGCCTTTGTGGCTCTTCTTTTGGGTTGTTACAATAGGCGAACTTCTCGTTTTAACCATGGACACCAGGCCTGAATTGCATATTCAACCTGAACGCGAATATAGGAGTTAATCTGCAGTGGTACCAGCCATCGCTCAAAGGTGCCTAGAGCTCGCCTCAGAAGTCTCAAGTTCAAGTTCGTCACACTTGCTGCTTTCGAGCATTGGAGCGAATTGCCAAGACTCTCTTGCACGATTATACCTTACTTGCGTTCACTAGTCACATGTTGCAGGACGTGTTGCCCCGAAAGGTATGTGTTGACGAAGCTGCTGCGCACCTTCAGCAGGTGGCACTTTGTAGCGTTCAATGGGAGCTGGTTCCCTTCTGCCCATTCGTTAATCCGAATCAGGTCTTCCTGTAAGTAGACACGGTCGGATGCTGAGCGAATCACTCTTCATATTTTAGCGTACAGATATTTGCATCAGAGATAGAATGTCTGCAGGAAGGTCATTAATGTAGATTAAAAACAGTAGCGGGCCGAGGACGGATCCTTGTGGTACACCACTGGTGAGGCACAGGCTTGCAGAGTGAGTGTCGGCTACTCTTACCTTGAATGCTCTATCGTGTAAGTAGTCTCCTAACCAGGTGATCAGGGAACCGTTGATACCGTAATCAGAAATGTTTTGGAGAAGCAAAAAGTGATTGACCCTGTCGAATGCTTTAGAAAAATCCAAGTAAAGCACATCTATGGGGACTCCTTCATCAGCCGCCCCAGTCCATGAGTTCTGAGTAAGCAGCTAAATGGTGAGACAAGATCGGCTTCTTCTGAAACCATGTTGAGCATTAGAAATTGTTTGTGGACTTCCAAAGTATCGCGTCAGTTCATAGGTGATTACCGATTTCATCATTTTTGATAAAAGGGGTGTAATAGGTCGGCAGTTGGCAGGATCCGACCGCTAAACTCCTTTGTACATTGGAGTGATAATTCCATTTTTCCACTTAGACGGGGTGTATGGGAGTTAAGCAGACCCTAGGTAAAGGCTGCAATTGGTGCTGCTATGGTGATATGGTGAGAGAAAGGGTTTTCAATACTTTTGGGCTGATCATATCGATTCCAGGGGCACTGTACTCCCAGAGAGACTTTAATTTTTTGCAACAGCTGCTGGAGTAAAGATGACGCTGGATAAGCCAACGACATTTGTTGGGAGTTGATAGGGCAAAGGTTCCATGGTTTTTGTATCTACCGAGCCAAACTGCAGGAGTAGAGCGATCGCGGCATCCACAGCAGTAGTTGTCAGGCCACAGGCCGTTTTGTGTGGTCGTATTCCGGACTTTACCTTTCTTTTACCATTCACAAATCTGTATAGTAGTATGGTGTTACTCGTAAATTTAAGCCTCATGTTCTCCTGCCATTGGTACTTATCGACTCTAATGAGCGAGGTGCAGTAGTTCCTGATTGCTTTGTAATCCTGCCATGTGGTATCACATGGGCTTAGCGAAAGTTGCCTCCAGATATCCTCTCTAATGTTGATCCGTTTACATGTTCTGCTCCGGATCCATGTATTGGTCCGGCGCCATACTCGTAATGGTGCAACATTCGATGCTGATCGTATGACCCAGTTAATTTTGTCCTTCAGTTCATTCCATGCGTCATTTGCTGAGCTCTGCGTCTGTAGGTCCCAGTCGACGGTTTCTGTTAATTTGTACAGCTTAAAATAGTCCGTAATGGTTTGTTGAGTAGCTCTTTCTTTCTCAACAATATTGGCATAACACCCATAACCAAATGTTAGGACTGAATGGTCGCGACGACCCAGTGGAGGATTATATGCTACAGACTCAACCAACAACTTCATTAGTCAGGATTTAGTCCAGGAGAGATGGCTTGTTTGAACCGCGGTGTCTGGTTGGTCGATGCACATGGTTATAAAAATCTGCCACAACCATGGATTCAAAGAGCGTCGAGATACATGATGGCCCATTCGGGGACATTGATGCTAATGAAGGAACATTAAAGTCATTCATTATAAGATAGTGAGAGTACTTTGTGAAATAACATAGCGGAGGTTGCTTAACAGAATGTCATCGCTGTCTGCTGATGAGTTCGGAGACCTATAGATAACTGCTATGAAGCAAGCATCACTCGTCTTCTGTGAACCAACATCTTTACATGCTAGGTGCATTCGGCAAAATAGTGCGTCGGGAATAACAAGGGAATTTTCGGTAAGAGCCTCACAGTTCCAATAATCTCCATAGTAGAGAGCAACACCGCCCCCGCGAGATGGACGATCATTTCGAATGACTAACATCTCACTGAGTTCAATCTCTGGATAAAGTACGTCTTTTGAGAGCCAAGTTTCAGTAAATGTTATGAGGTCCCAAGTTGTTATTTCATGTCGATGGCGCAGTTCCAGGAGCTTAGAATACAACCCCTAAATGTTGGGGTAGCAGTATTGTATTTGTTGACGCATCAGGAGCTCGGTTCGCTGTGAGTGACCGGCACACCATGTACCAGTACCACTTTCTTCATCTCATTTTGACGTGACGAACTAGGGTTGGATTTATGCTTCTGTCTTTCTGCCCATGGCCTGCAAGGAAAATGGCGGGCACTGACAGAAGAGTTCACTAGAATGTGGCTTGCTTAGAGAACGTCTTCCAAGTCGCGCGTGTTGTCAAACGTTACTCGCAGTAACCGAGGTTCCCTAAATGTGGAGATGATGGATTTCGTGAAAGGCGTGTAAGATTAGTTGGGAGAACTTTCAGTCCGAGCGCGCAGGTTACTTCAACCCAGCGGTTTTTCTCCTCAGCTTATCCACCTCTTAGCGATTCGCCAGTGGGTCCTGGGACGTTTTAACATATCACTGTTACCTCCTTTTGGTTGCGTAGTAATTGTTTGTTCTGTTGTTCCTTGTGAGCGTAGGTTTGTCGAGTGGGAGTGTCAGGCTTGTCTTCCGTGGACGATAGGCCAAGGCTACAGTAAGATTTTTACTTGCAATGCCGTTAGTTGCACTACCTATGGGGTCAACTGGTGTTGCCCGGCTACTGATGGAGTTGATCGTGCAATTTGTATGTAACTCTGCATGCATTGGAGCATTGCGGGATCAGTTCCCTTTGGTCTGCCGACGTAGCAGCCAGCGCTTCACACCTTATCGTATGCGTTTGAACAATCTTAATTATCGGACTATCTGAACATAAGTCACAGAACCACAACCTATCTGTCGATACACTACTAGCTCCGTTAAGTGTAATTTTCACATTTGTTGCGTCGTATGAATTGGCATAGAAAGAACACGTGATTTCGAGAGGAACTCAGCTCCCCCGCTTGGCTGAACTACGGTTGACCTTGGGTTTGTTGCTAACTGGATTCCCGGTTGAATAACTTCTCCGGCCCATGGATCAGTGGTCGGTATGCACTTGTAGGTTGCGCTGATCACGCCGTTTGGGCTGCCTCAGTTGTCTGTTCCGGTCAGAGGGTTTGGTGGTGGTGCGGCACTAGGTGCACGAGTAGCCAAAATCACACAGACTATGTACAGTGATATGCACGTAAAAATATAGTGGTAAAGTCATCAGATAAAAAATGCCTGTACCTATGGTATACAGTGGTGCACAGTACTAAGTTATATATTATCTGACAGCATTAAATAAGCTCTGTCGAATGGTATCAAAAAGGAAGTGATGAATCTTAAATAAGCAAAGGTACTTGGCCTTAGTGAATAAACTTCAGAAGACTTTGTTGGTGGTGTAACAGCGTGCCGTTGGAATTACTTCAAAAATGTAGACCAAGTTACATAGAGCACAGTGATCCGAATCGATTATGTGTACTTCGAAAAGGTGGCAGAAGAATGTGAGGGAATAAGTCCGATTTAACAAAAAGCACAGGATTGCACGATTAGCACGCATACGCTGACATACATGACATCCATGGTTAGAGGCATACGGTTTCGGATTTGCCTGTCACTGTGTCCAGCCACAGTACGCCTGCTCCTATGGAGAGACCATGGGTGGCCTGAGCCGCAACACACACAGCTCCAAGCACACAGCTCCAAGCACACACCCTATATCCAGTGTAAACTAGAAGGAAAAAGACCGGGAGCATGTGGATGGGAGCCACATTTCATCAACGGAGCCGGGCCAAAATCCTTCACATATAAACACAAGTACACTGTATTTAGGAATCAAGCGCACACAAGCCGGTGGCTGAACCCTAGTCCGCTCTACACTGTTCGAACGGAACCACTACGAGTATAGCACGGCCACAAGGACCGTGCACCTTATCCGTTCCATCAACGACTAATTATCTCCTGGAGCCAATATAGACGAGGTAGTGGGTAATAGACAGGTAGGCGCCATATCAACATGCACATCAAGCGCAGCAACACCGGTTATATCAAGCAATAGCCAATCACCTGAAACTACAAGATCAAAGAAAATTAATTTGGTATGTCATACACATAAGGTGACACAACACTTCACTTAATAGGCGTATAAATTTAAGTTGTTACAAACGAATCCGCGATAAGCTCAAGAATTCAGAAAATATATTTCACGGAAATGCCACAAACCGAAAAATGTTATGGAAATTAAGTACGGCTAGCATCAGGGATGTGTGCAAAATTATAGAAGATAGTACAGGTAGGAATTACTTTGAGAAAGAAAAGCATTAGAACAAAAATGAAAACACATCACCTGAATAAAGAGACTTAGCAAGCAAGCACGCGGTTAGTAAACCGAATGCAGCGTCCCTTCAAAAGCTGCACCGGTTCTGCGTACGTTCTCTGCAGGACTGGTCGTCGCTTCGGTGATGGTCCGCAGTGGCCTCGCTCATGGCTCACTAGGACTTCCGCACTCAAGCACTCGCCACCGCATGTGCTACAGCAACATGCGCTCGATGTCGATGGAGTACAACCCTTTGGCGCCTGCCGCGTTCGCACTTGCCGCTTCTTCTCTACATGTATGAGGTCTTTCTCCGACATTTCGGCAACTGCCTTCGTGATCAGATCGTGCCAAGCACACCGATCAACCGCCTTCGATTCCCATGACCTGCAATCAAGATTATAACGTAAGAGGCTCACTTTGATCATGTCCTGGTAATGTAAGCTTGGTTTTCTTATATGCTGCTTCCCAATACTCCGCTGACCATATAATTATTTGCTCGGTATCATCGTCGAATCCATACGGCTCACGTGACCAAGCCACCTCAGGCATCTCAGCAAAAGTATGCAGTCCACTGCATACATTTCAATTCGACAAAACAGTTCAGTGTCAGCAACTTTGTCGCCCCAACCGATCCGCAAAATCCGTCGCAAAAACTGCTGATGGAACCGCTCGAGATATCGCACATCCCGCCGGTATATCGTCCACATATCACTGCCGTATAGAAGGACGGACATCACCATGGATTTGTACACCATCAGCTTCGTGCCAATGGTAAGCTGACAGGTGTTCCACACTCGGTACTCATGCTTCCCGAATGCCGTCGCTGCCTTCGACATGCGGATGCGCAGCTCACTGTGTGTCTGCTGCTCAGTCGACATCACACTCCCAACGTAACAGAAGCGGGAGGTGGTTTCCAATACTTCAGCACCAATCCTGATTCGCGGCAATATTGAAGATTGCACCTCCGGTAAAGGTCGAAATAAACAGACAGTTTTACTTGTGTTGATGGTGAGCCCGAATTTGGCAGCCGTCGAAGCCAGAGCACTAGTCATGGGCTGCAAGTCATCCGCGCTGTGTGCAAACAACGCGCAGTCGTCAGCAAACAGCAACATGCGGATGGTTGTCGCACAGACTAGAGTTCTCGCACCGAAACGATGGGTGTTTAGCAACGCACCATCAATACGGTGCTCCACACGATTACCGGAAACATAAGCAGCATCAAAAGCACAAGATATCATGACGCGAAGATATATTTGTTAAACAAGGCTGGGGCTAAGACTCCAGAAGCAACTACAAATTAATCCGAGATCTCTCCACTCAGCTGCACCCTTACTCGCATACCACTGTGCAGAGATTCACTTAAACTTACAAACTTACGCGGGCAACCAAACTTACCCAACACCAGCCACAATGGCTCGCGGTACACCGTATCAAATGCTTTAGTGAAATCAACAAAAGCGAGTACAATGGCTGGTGTCGTTCTCTGCACTTCTCCTGCAACTGACGAGCGGCAAACACCATATCTATAGTGCTGCGACCCGAACGGAATCCACACTGCTCTTCCGGCACGTTAGGTTCCACAACCTGAGTGACGAGGCGGTTGAGCAGGATTCGGGCATTCCCCTTGCCGACACAACTCAACAAGTTGATGCCACGATAATTCGTGCAACATTGTTTGCTCCCTTTGCCGTTTTACTGTGGTAGCACAAGGGCATCCTTCAGCTCAGCAGGCACCTCCTCATATATATATATGTATATATATATATATATATATATATATATATATATATATATATATATATATATATATATATATATATATATATATATATATATATATATATATATATATATATATTCTAGGTACGTTCTCCATTCTGTAGTCACTGCTCCAGTTTTGAATTCCCTGCGGCACAAGCTGACAACAGTACAAACATGTTGTTCCAGATTTGTATCAATTTCCCCATTCTCTGTGCTTTGAACTGCGAGTGGTCCATAATTTGAACAGCTCGAAGGAGCATATTGTAGTCGCAAACTCGTTGTATCATTGCGGAATATTGTTGGATATATATTCTCCCATGTATAGATTCCTCGAACAATTACCAACTGACAATAATAGCTAACATTTGTGAGTCCAATTTACTGTGAGTGCTACGTGACTTTTACGATGTCATATGAAACCTTGTAAATCGATCAGTGGGTTGAGAGGGCATAAATATTTGCTATCAAAGTTTTGACCATATGTTAATGGAGTTGTACAAATTTGAAGAAGACACCGAGCGTACCTGTTAAACAGATAACTGGCTCTAGGTGACTTTTGATTGTTGCTGAGGAAGACGGGCTGCACAGTCTTTGTGTAAGTGTGAGACTGAAAGAGTGATTCCATCCAGCGTGGAATGGGCAGCGGCCCTGCCACTGCCTTGTGTAGGTCTGGTATGCATATTCCCCCATCTCATTTTTATGATGTACTTGTTGACGCCGTGTGGGACGGATCCAAATCCATCGTGGCTTCCATGTACATGCCTCCCGGTCTTATTCTTTCGAGTTTACACTGGATATCGGGTGTGTGGATGGAGGTGTGGGTGGCGCAGCCCAAGCCACCCATGGTCCCCCTAGGCGTAGGTGTCCCGTAGTTGTACTTTGGAGACGGCAGTGATGGAAAAATCCGGAACCGGATGCCAACTACTATATAGAAAAGTAACCAGCTGTTCCACAAGTCAAGGAATTGATTTATGCACGCTTATCGGGTGAATTATCATCTACAACAGAGGGGCGCCTCTGTAGTCAGTACGCAAGGCACAAGCATTAACAACCGTATTAATCCGAATCCATTAGTCATATCGGTAGGTTCTATTTGTATCACATCGCGTCTTCATTTTCGGGTGCTGTTCGTGGCTCTGTGCTGATAAATGCATGGTGATATCATCCCACTTGCCTGTGGAGTTCGCCGACATGCGGCTTCGGCTTCTTATCAATCACCAATTGCACTTAAGCGAAGCCATCCACTGGAAAAGCTACGTTATTTTCCACTGGAATCACCGTTTATCCAGTTGATTTCCTAATCTGGTGCATCACTTACCCGTAGTTCTTAAACCACCAATCTGAAGTCAACTATGGACGTAGAAAACGCGCTTGGTCTAATGCTCAAGCTCCTTTACTACGCTCCAGGTTTATTGGCTTCAACGCACCACGACCACTAACTGCGTACGCTTCACGATTTCTGTCACGTGTTCATTGCTTATCTATTGGCTTAACAATCGGGAAGGCGCTTGAAGGTGATGTGGAGCACCGGATGATGCTTAATGAGGCCGTTTTGACTAGCGACCGTACCACGATAGAGAGTTTGATGAATACACCAGTGTTGTTATGGCCGCTGTTTGTAAAATATGCTGCTGACCTCTCCAGTGTTGTTCTGTGGTGCAAAACAAATGGCTAAGAGTCCGATCGATCGGAACGGGTATAGTTTCGTGATTTTGTTGACAAGCGGTTTTACTTGTTTAGCCTGCTTCAAAGCACGTTCAAAGAGTCTATATAATGCTCGGAGATGTCTTGGTTCCTTCACAATGACATTCCACTGTTCTGCTGATGCAGTAGCACAAGGTCGACGGAACTTTTACAGTGATTTAACGGCATACCATGAATTAAGGAATGCGTGAGTATAATCCAAAGGTGGAGGGCTAAGTTAACTTTAACTATGTGATAGGCTATCCTGCACCAGCGGATCATGAAATAGTTCATAATTCCAAAGAGATACTGCACATGCGCTGGTGTCAGCGGATTTCTGTCCATAAGTTTGTGTATAGGTTGTTAGAACAACTTGTGCGCACATTCTCCTACCATCCTTTAGCTGTCTTTCGAGCACTGTACCCCGTTGGATAGTCACCTAAAGTCAAGATACGCTTTATACACCCATGTGAGATCGTTATGAACAATTTACACTAACAATGCGGATAGATTACAACATCAACTCGGTTGCGAAATAATGCGAATTGACAGCGAAAAAATAGTGCTCGTTTTTATGCAAGTAAAAAGTCTCGCAATTAATGCATATTTACTTTTTGATCGAGCAGCAAATGAAACAGTTAAGATGAAGGTTGAGATACAAAAGGCTAAGGAGAACTAACACCGCCTGGAGGAATTGGATGCCGCGGTTGCTAAGACAATGTGGAGGAGGCGAGAAGCATGCGTCTTAATGTTTTCTAACCAAAAAAAATTAATGGGGGATTTTCTGCTTAATACAAAGCATTAAGAAATAAATAGTGTGCACACAGGAAAAGCGTAATCCTATTGAAGTATTCCGGGGAACTAACAGAGGAAGTGTGCGCCCCGAGCGTCACACTGCGCTAGTTGCAATTGAACTGGCGTGCTACCACACCGATATTGCGGCGCTCAGTGTAACCCGGCTCGCTGAGCAAAGGAAGTTGCAAGAAGCAGGTGTTGGCTACACATTCTACTGAGTGGGCAACGCCACCTCAGCATCACGTGAACTTGGGGACGGCTTTGTAATATCCGATCGCCTCCATGGCCAGCTCACTGGTGAACAAGCAGGCATCAGGACGCGACTGATGACTGATCGTCTACGACTCGGAAGAGGTGACTTTGCCACCTTGATAGGTACGTGTTATCCTGATGATACGCGTGATCAATTCTACCCTCAGTTATTTTCCGTGAAACGGTCTGTGCTGAGGAGCGACTGACTATTTCTGCTGGGTGATTTGGAGAAAATGGTGGAGAAAAATGCATTTAAGTAACTTAGGATTGGAGCACCCAGTACAGAGAGCATTTTGTGACTATTGGAATAAAACGATAGCCTACTGACTTTCTGAAAATTTTCGAGAATATGTGCCGATCAGAATAAATCGTAATACAAAAGCCAGAGAGATACTCACTCATGACAAAAATGAGTAGAGACGTTTAAAATAGCATACAATTTGTCGGGGTGGGGAAAAGAGTATGTGACATCAAACAATTAGATGTGTCAATGGAGGAAGATTGGAAGCTAGACCAAAGCAAGTGTTAGTCGAGTCCTCGTTAGAGTTACAAAGCTTCCACAATAACTGGGGTTATACACACTAGGGTGATGTCATCTGCGCAATTAGATCCGGGGAAACTGGTCGGAATGTGCAGACATTCCACGTAGAATGAAAACCGAAATAGGAAGGAGAGTAGCCACTTGAAAGACCGCACAAAGCATGCAGTGCCATATACTAAGGCCGAGGTTGCATTAATGAGGATTCCCAACCATCATCATCAAAGTATACAAATCAGCTAAAGGTGGGAAAACACCTAGCTATTCTGCCGCAATACATGAAAAAAATGGTTGGCGGCATCCGGCTTCGGATTTGCTTGTCACTGTGTCCAGACACAGGACGCCTGCGCCTAAGAGGGACCATGGATGACTTGCGCTGCACCACCCACTGCTCCAACCACACACCCCACATCCAGTGTAAACCCGAAGGAATAAGACCGGGAGGCATGTGGATGGGAGCCACGTTTCATCAACGGAGCCGGCCCACACTCCTTCACAGGCAAACACAAGCACGCTGTATTTGGGAAATCAAGCGCACACAAGGCGGTGGCTGGACCGTAGTCCGCTCCACACTGAGTGCATGGAACCACTCTTCGAGCGTAGCACGGCCACAAGGACCGTGCACCCCGTCCCCTCCAGCAACGACCAACTGTCTCCTGGAGCCAGTATGGACGAGGTAGTGGGTAATAGACAGGTAGGCACTGTAAAATGTCGGTCCTTCAGGGACAAAACGTACATTTTGCAAACAAAAGAACCAGGCGAAAACGCAGGCATCGGGCGAGTGAAACATATCAGTATATACAGCTAGTTGGGTCCATAAGTAACGACCTTTGTGAAAGCATGACATTTTTCCTTTGATTCAGTCAAACAAACTCCAGCTGTTGGCCAATCAGCGTGCATGCGAGAAACGTATGAACGTCCTATCAGCTGCCACTTTCTTTGCGGCAGCCTAACGGCTTCTTTGCTGGGCTGGCACCGCACGTTCGTTCGAGTGTATACGCCCATCACATCCTCCCTTTTTTCATGTTCTTGCTGTTGTACTTTGCTAAATAGTCCATACACTTTACCACTAAGCGTCCTCTTTGTTGGATCTGCCGATGTCACCTCATTGCCGCACGCAGTATAACGCTCTCTCCCTGATTCATGCTGTCGCCTCGGACATCTCCTCAGCTGTACTCGGTTTCTTCTTAGCTTCTTCCCTCCAACATTTACTTCGTATGACCTTTCACCGACTTTTGCAGCCACGACTCCTTTTCTCCACCGCTCCTGTCCATCGGGAATTGGGTCAACCCATACTTCTTCCCCCACTGTCAGCTCAGGTAATTGCCATGCGCGGTTGTCGTAGTACCGTTTCTGAGTAGCCATCCGCCTTTTAAAACTATTCTGTACTTTCTCAAGTTGTGGCGTGACAGAGCTAAGAAATGTTGCGGATGCAGGCATCACAGTTCTGGTCCTTCGACTGTCTAGGCGCTGCACTGGGCTCAGGCCGATATCCGTTGAAGGAGTGTTGCGACTCTCCAGTAGCATGAGGTATGGGTCCTCCCGAGTATCTCTAGCCTTCGCTAATAGTCGCTTGGCTTGCTTCACTGCCGACTCTGCCTTCCCATTTGATTGACTGTGATAGGGACTGGTTTGCCGGTGTGCGAATTCCCATTTGGTTGCGAAAGCCTGTAACGCCCTGCTGCTGAACTGGGGACCGTTGTCCGAGACTAGCTCCTCCGGTATCCCGTGCCGTGCGAATTGACATCTGTGTTTGTTGATTACTGCCTCCGTGGTCGTGGTGGTGAGTAAATCGATTTCAAAGTAATCACTATAGTAGTCCACCGTGAGTAAGTAATCCTTTCCGTTGTCCCAGAATAGATCCACTGCTACCTTTTGCCACGGTCGGTCCGGAACATCATGCAGCATCATCGGTTCCTTCTTTTGCCGAATGTCGTGTGAACGGCACGCCTCACAGTTAGACACATGATCCTTGATCTGACCTGTCATTCCTGGCCAGAACATCAGTTCTCTTGCTCGATTAATGGTGTAATTTGCACCCAGGTGAGCGCAATGGACATGCTCCAGCATCTCCTTTCGCAGAGTAGGAGGGATTAGGATTCGACTTCTCTTGAACAACAGACCGTCACAGACAGTGAGTTCGTCCCGAAAATTGAAGTAGGGTGTTAATTCCTTCGGGAGCTGCTTCTCTGTTTCTGGCCACCCATTGAGTATAACGTCACGCAAAGCTGCAAAAGTTTGGTCTTCCTCCGTGAAACGCCTTATGTCTTTCAAACGGTTTTCTGTCACTGCCACGTGCTGCACCATGCTAACTGTCTCGATCTATTCTGGATGATGTTCGGCCACTGACGGATGTGCTCTCGACAGGGTGTCCGCGATGAACATCTGTGTGTCAGGTGTGTACACAATGTCAATGTCATACTTTTGGAGCCGGATAAGCATACGCTGCAGACGGCGAGGAACGTTATTCAGTGGTTTAGTGGCTATCGACACCAGCGGCTTATGATCAGTGTACACGGTTGTCTTTCTTCCAAAAGTATAATCATTGAAATACTCCATGGCATAGACCACTGCCAGCATCTCTTTCTCAATCTGTGCGTACCGCTTCTCGGTCTCTGTGAGTGCTCGACTGCGGAAATCCAAAGGTCTTCCGTTCTGCAACAGAACAGTACCTATTCCACTCTGGCTACTATCACACTGTACTGTTGTGCTGGATCGTAATATCCGAGTACGGGCGCATTACTGATAAGGTTCTTAATGGTTGCGAAAGCCAAATCCTGTTCCTTCCCCCAGCTCCAATTTACTCCTTTGTGAGTTAACTGCCTAATCGGAGTCATGACATTAGCCAGTCCTGGTAGGAACCGGCTTAAATAATTCACCATACCGTTTAGGCCATGGACTGCCTTCACATAGTTAGGGGACAGCATCTCTTATATCGCCTTAATCTTCACTGGGTCAACCCTGATTCCGTCGGATGTTAACACATGCCCATGGAAACTTACCTCCTCTTTCCGCAGCTCTATTTTCTCGCGTTTTAGCTTGATATTCTTTTGCACACAAAGCCTCAGGAACCGGTGTAGCTTAGTGTCATGCTCTTCTTCGGTAGAACCGTAAATCAGGACGTCATCTGCCACACAGGTTACGCCATCTAAATCATCTATTGTTTGCACCAAACGCTTTTGAAAAATTTCGCTAGACACCTTCAGGCCAAACGGTAATCGCAGCCAACGATAACGTCCGAACGGTGTAGCAAATGTGGTGAGGAAACTGGATTCGTCGTCTAGAACAACGTGCCAGAATGCGGAAGAAAGGTCTACTTTCGTGAAAAACTTAGCTTTTGTCAAACGTGGTAAAACATCTTCTAACGTCGGTAGCGCATATTGTTCTCTACGCAGGGCCTCATTCAGTGGCTTCGGGTCTATACATACGCGTAGTTCGCCATTTTTCTTCGTAATGATTGCGACCTGGCTAACCCAGTCTGTTGGCTCATCAACCTTTGCAATCACACCCTGCATAACCAGCATGTTCAATTCCCGGAAAATCGGTCACGTAGCGCAAATGGGACTCTCCTAGCAGGTAACGCAATCGGGCGTACCAAAGGATCTAACGACAGGTGAGCGGTACCCTCAAATTCCCCTAAACCCGGGATAAACACAGACGGATACAGGTCACTAACCTCGGCTTCACTCTGACAAGCGTACACAAAACGATCATGGTTAAAAATGACAAAGCCAAGAGATAAAATCGAATCAATGCTGAGAATCGGCGTGAGATCCTCATCCACGATCACGAACTGCAGACGATGCAAGACACCGTCTCTCAGATTAACCACTTCAATTGTCGTTGAGCCCTTTGGCTTGAGTCTGGAACCATTCCACATGCGCAAATAATCTTGATCCGATTGAATTTGCACGCCGCGGCAGTGCTTTCTGGGCAAAATATTGATCGTCGCGCCTGTGTCTAACTGGAATCGCACAGACCGTCCCTCGATCAGAAGACTTGCATAGACACACTTCTGCGACGCTTTCCGAGACACGTTAGCAATCGATTGTTCGGTGTCTTCTGTTGATTTGTCTGGAACGAGTGCACTGACATCTGTCGACTGACAGCAGCGTGCGAAGTGATTGCGCTTCCCACATTTGACACAAATGCGGTCCCACGCCGGACACTGCTCGCGGTTCCTCGGATGTCGTGTTGCACAGAAGTTGCAGAGCTCCTGTCGCGCGGTCGTGGCCCTCGTAGTTTTGCTCCTGGAAACGGCGCACAACTCTGAAACACCTGTGATTGTCATCTGCTGGAACTGATAGGCAGTGGAGGATTCACTGTTACAGATGTCTATACATTGCTGCAGAGATAGGTTGAACTTTCGTAATAGTCGCTTCGTCAAACCTTCGTCATTGATCCCAAGAACAATGCGGTCCCGTATGAGACTGTCCACCATGCATTTACAGAAACTGCAGGATCGGGCCAAAATTTTTATCTCAGTTACGTACGTGTCAACGGATTCACCTGGCCGCCTGTTCCGCGAAAAGATAAGGTAGCGTTGAAATGTCTCGTTTGTTTGGCCTTCGCAGTATTCACTGAACTTCTCAAGAACTGTCTCCAGATTGTTGGCATCTTCGCTCTTGTCGTAACGCAATGTTTCTAGCACGGGGCGCGCATCATCTCCTGCTGCGCGTCGAAACATGGCCAAGCGGTACGCCATCGGTTGTTTGTCCAGACGCGATAAAGATCAGAAATCCATCCATTTGCTCTTCCACAAACGCCAGTTGCTTCCCAAACTGCGTTCATCCATGTTCAGCGGAGCAGGAATTTGAATAGCCGGTGCAGCTCCAATCATGGTCTGGGTGGTAAAAATGTTCTTCTTATCTGACACCATGTAAAAAGTCGGTCCTTCAGGGACAAAACGTACATTCTGCAAACAAAAGGACCAGGCGAAAACGCAGGCATCGGGCGAGTGAAACATATCGGTAAATACAGTTAGTTGGATCCATAAGTAACGACTTTTGTGAATGCATGACATTTTCCCTTTGATTCAGTCAAACAAACTCCAGCTGTTGGCCAATCAGCGTGCATGCGAAAGAACGTGTGAACATCCTATCAGCTGCCGCTTTCCTTGCGGCAGCCTAACGGCTTCCTTGCTGGGCTGGCACCGCACGTTCGTTCGAGTGTAAACCACATCACAGGCACAATGTCAACATGTACATCAAGCGCAGCCACACCGGGGATATCAAGCGACAGCCAATCACCTGGAACGACAAGATGAAATAAAACAAATCCAATAATGCATACAGATATGGTGGCATAACTCTAAGCTAAATAAGCACATGAAGTAAGTTGGTTGGCAACGAATCCGCGATAAGGGAAAATGTCCACAAGTTAGTTGAAAATGCTACAAAACGCAACAAAGTTACCGAAGATAAGCGCAATTAATGTAAGCAACGTGGTCAGTTGATAGAAGAGTATTCAGGTAGGCAGAACAAACCAACTAAAGTGGAATGAAATTTAGCCAGCTTCAAAAGACCTAGTTTAAGTGTAAGTTGGTTTAGCCCAACTGCGGTGAAGAAGCATCAAGAATGCAACATCAGCCTCAGCATGGGGCACACATACATACATGGTTGGCGGCATCCGGCTTCGGATTTGCCTGTCACTGTGTCCAGACACAGGACGCCTGCGCCTAAGAGGGACCATGGATGACTTGCGCTGCACCACCCACTGCTCCAACCACACACCCCATATCCAGTGTAAACCCGAAGGAATAAGACCGGGAGGCATGTGGATGGGAGCCACGTTTCATCAACGGAGCCGGCCCACACTCCTTCACAGGCAAACACAAGCACGCTGTATTTGGGAAATCAACCGCACACAAGGCGGTGACTGGACCGTAGTCCGCTCCACACTGAGTGCATGGAACCACTCTTCGAGCCTAGCACGGCCACAAGGACCGTGCACCCCGTCCCCTCCAGCAACGACCAACTGTCTCCTGGAGCCAGTATGGACGAGGTAGTGGGTAATAGACAGGTAGGCACCTTGTCAACATGCACATCAAGCGCAGCCACACCGGGGATATCAAACAACAGCCAATCACCTGGAACGACAAGATGAAATAAAACAAATCCAATAATGCATACAGATACGGTGGCATAACTCTAAGCTAAATAAGCACATGAAGTAAGTTGGTTAGCAACGAATCCGCGATAAGGGAAAATGTCCACAAGTTAGTTAAAAATGCTACAAAACGCAACAAAGTTACCGAAGATAAGCGCAATTAATGTAAGCAACGTGGTCAGTTGATAGAAGAGTATTCAGGTAGGCAGAACAAACCAACTAAAGTGGAATGAAATTTAGCCAGCACATGTGGGGACGAGGTGTGCTGTAAACATGGGAGAAATACATACTTATATACATTCATATAACACAATACACAATGGAAAAAACGAT
>OX104065.1:1826194-1958541 GCA_944474145.2 Dicrocoelium dendriticum | reverse complement strand
TTAGCTTCAACGAGTTCTGCGTCCTTTAAGAATCGCAATTTTGGATAGGATTTTGGTTCCTTTTTCTAGCGGCGCGGTAGGCGACCTTCTCGGAAGTGCGTTGGTACCCGCGTCAATTTATCGCTATATGCGATAATTGAAAAGGTGACTGGCAACTTCGCTTTGAGTCTGAATGCATTGACGACGGACATGTATTCTGTCAGGCTTTTAGTAGTGTTAGATGAAGCCAATGTAAATAAAATATCATGTGACACAGACACACTATCAGGAAGAACCACTCTCTGCCCGATTTGGGTCGCTGAGTTTGACAGACCCTGTCTGTCCGCCTCTGCTAGTTCTCCTGGTAAGCGTAGCTGATTTTATGTGGTTAACCGCACGTTTGTCTTGGCTAATCTGTTCCAAGACTTAGCTTATGAGTAGGCAACGGGGGTAGAGTTATGCTGCAGCTGGTTTCGATGCGACCTGTATACATGCCTTAGCACGCTGTACAATCGCTGTCAGTCTGTCTGATTTCTGCGACAGCATGGCGATGCATGTTACGAGTAGGTTGATCAACCTGTGCTTGGCTCGAAGAACCGTAAAATGTAAAAGAGAATTTGTTTAAAAAGATATTTACTTTTCTAAATATAAATCCAGTCAGCCGAGACATCTAGCCACTGGTCGAATAGTAAACGTGCTGTCCGCTGTCACAGAATTTTACGTCTTCCTCTTCACCTAGCGCAGTCATCATACACTTATTCGAATCGGAATAACTCCCCATGTTCAGTGGGTATATTTTTAAGGAAGTATTTCATACGGAAAGTAATTTTTGCTACACAAGTTGTTTTAGCGCGCTTCGTGCTTCTATTCAGACGCGACACTCTGTCGTTTTTAACAGTTTTCACTGCTACGATACTATGACCGAGTAAGCGTTCCCCGCGCTAGCTGGTGGTCCTAGAATTACACCTATACGATCATTTCAAACGAAGCTACGACTTAGTCTGTGGTTTCAATTACATTCGCCCATCGCCGACTCTTCCCGCTGTCTGCCACTCACTACAAGCCACTTCCAACGGCTTTGGCCTACAGGAATCAGTGCGGATCAATAAAGCAGCCGAACTCCGTGTGCGTGTGTCCTCGTCGTGCATACTCATCTACGGTAACCGATGTCTAGCGGTGCGACTCAGACAAAGAACACGGACGTCACTCGGCCTCTACTTCACGTGACCAGAGAAGGGCAGTGTTCGTTTTTCAACAACTGCCCTCAGTGGAATTGATTCCACCTAACCGCACGTGTGGAAAGCAGGACTGTATACGAGCAGTTCAGAAAGGCATCATTTGGGAATCTTGCGGCCTTCCGTTACACCCCTCTGTCTAGTCTAAGTCAACTTACAATACAAAAGCAAACCAATCGGACTGATTCGCTCTGGCTTTGTCCAACATGCAGAGTAACCCATTTAGTCAAATGTATAATATCGCCAGAGAAAAATTGTATAATACTGACTAAAACAGTTCAGCCGATGGCGTGTTTCAGGTCTTTGCCATTAGAATCTAACATCAGCGATCTTGCTCTACAACAGACCCCTCAGAGCTCTGTCCCTAGGTCGAGGGCTAAAGTCAGACTTGCTAACCGCTCGACGGCATCTGCGCTAGCTACTCCGTAGGTTACTAACCCATTAAGTAAGCAAGACACATCCAGCATGACTGCTATTAACTCATCCCTAGACGCCATATCTCACGAGTTGATCACAACTCCGACAACGACAGTCCAGAGTCGAGTAAAATACGCACCGATCGCCTCGGTAAAGGCGTCCAATGAGACACTCTACGTCAATTTTCTGAACCAAGCACGAGCGATGCGACTCCGTTTTCACAACGTTCTAGTGCCTGCCAAACGATCCAAGTTAACAGCCACAAAGCGCAAAACAAAATTCGATAAACAGAATCACTGTGCTTTAACGGTAGTATGCACTGATGTTTCTGAGTCCAGTACTGGGATAATAAAGGGCAGGTTGGTAGATGATCGCAACCCTTGGCATTCCATCCGCGATGCGACTGATATTCGGGTTGGCCCAACTGGGCTACGACGTGCAGCGCGTCACCCACATTCAGTGCACTACGGTGCACCCTGATTACTTCAAGTAACCTTGAATTCAACTGAGGAGACAGAGATAGTCCTACTCGCAGCAGCTCATCTTCACGAATCATCGAGCGGGGTATGCATACTACAGGATATTCTTTGGAAAGGACGGTCAAAGAAAACCATGGCGACCTTTCTACAAACAAAAGCAAAAATACCATATTTGTTCATGGTGTTCCTAAACTACTGGACTGTCCTGAGTACGGAGCTCAAAAACATGCGACAGCAATGGTGCTGCATCCACGGAGCACTCTCTCTGGACCACGTTATAGCTAAATCACTAAGCAGAATTTCTTCATCTCCAAACTACAAGGGCTGCGGTACAAACATATTAAAAATCATGCTACGCTCCGATGAAATGACAGAATTCCTATTGCATAGCTGGTTGAAGCATCGTTTCACGTTGCCTACAGAGATTTGACTAAAACAGCAGGTGCAGGGCCAATAGTTATTAGTACTTCATTGTAGCATGGAACCTTAGTAAAATATTTGGCTCCACCATCATGCAGAGTTGTATACAACATGGCATTAGCGACATCTGACGGGACAGGGAGACACATGAAGGAACAACTCGATCTGAAATACTCCATGCTACCATGCAAGCTGATTGAAGTCCAAGAACCAAAGACCCATGCAAAAAACGTTTAACGGCCGACCGAAGAACGGTCGGCTTAAAATTAAGCACGAATTTGTTGTCCACGTACACACTTCTAACATCAAACACACTACCATGTTTGTACACTAACGCCCAAGATCTTCTTAGTAAGTTGGCCGAACTTAGAGAAAGCCAGACTTCACAGGCGTGTGATCTCACTATGATTACGGAGACCTTGTTAAGCCTTGAGACAACAGATTCTGAAAACAATTTGCCTGGTATATCACTGCTTCGGAATGACAGAGCTGGAAGAGGTGGTGGCGTAAGCCTATATTACAAGGCTAACCTCCGATGTGAAGCCATTGACGATCCAGAGATCCGTGCCCCAGATTCGCTTTGGTGCCGGCCATGGTTACGGAACAAAGACACATGTCTTATAGCTGTGATTTACCGTTCACCAAACACTACGTGTGAAATGGACTCCAAACTAAAACACGTTCTTCAGGTTGCCTTGAGCAAGACATACAGTCACATTCTCATCGCAGGCGACTTTAATGTGCGCGATCTGGAAATCGCGGCGACCGACAGCATTCAGTTCAAAGCCTGTTTACAAGAGGGAATTTTCAGCTACCCTCTGTGCAACCATGTGACCATTCCCACCAGATTTCGAACTGTCAACAAGTCGTTGATACTTGGTCTTGTGCTCACTAACGAAGAACTCATGGTAGACAGAATAATTACAAGCACACCACCGTGTCGCAGTGACGATGTGACTTTAATGTTTAACTATATATGTTAGGCGGAATATCCTGAGGAAGAGGACAACGTATGTAGGGTCAAGCACTACAACGTGTTATCCGCAGTTGTTAAGGAGGTATCTTGGACCATTTTAACGGAAAACCCCCCAGAAATCGCCTGGGACACTTTTACAAGGACATCCACTACACTGGTAACACACGCGTCTGAGCAGAAATCCTTCCATCGTCAAAGAAGAACAAAGTCATTTTTGAGAAGCAGAACCCACAAATGCATATCCTAGAGGGATTTACCATGGAGAGCTCACAAGAACTCCCCCGAATTCCGAAACCTGGACTGCCTATGTGGCACAGCGTAAATTCTGTGTCAGTTTGATCCACGAGGACAAGCTGGCGCATCAGTCGGAGTTAATGAAGAGATTCTGCACGAACCGCAAACTCTTATACAGGCATGTCAATGGCCTTTGTAAGGTGCAACGCGGAATTCCATCAATGATCACGACTGACGGATGCACGCGATCAGCAAGGAAAGTAGCCGATCCCTTACGGTTACATTAATCAAAAAGGTTCCAGAGCGTAACAGGCCCAACGGTTAGCCCTGTTTCTATTGTCCCACCACCAGCTTTATCCAATATTTCTTTTAATGCAGAAAGTGTCAAATAAACTGTTTTGGTATCCACAGCTCTCTTGGTTTAGATAACATTCGACCCGAAGATTTACAGGCAGGAGCCAGTGATCTGGTGGAACCTCTGGCTATGTTATACCAGCGCTGTATGGAGGAGAAACATATTCCAACATGGAAGCGTGGGGTAATCACTCCTATTAATAAGGGAGGTAGCCACACTGACCCAACCAATTACCGTCCCATAACGTTGCTCCCTGTGCTTTCCAAGGTTATGGAGTCTATCATCGCTGATGCACTCATGCAGTATCTGGAAAATCACAAGATTATAGCATCAGAGCAACATGGATTCCGACAAAACCGTTCACGCATTACCAACTTGTTAACTGCACGCAACAGCTGGGCTGAAGATGTTGATGGTGGAGCAGGAGTTGATGTCATTTACCTGAACTTCTCAAAAGCGTTTGATCGCTTAGACCACCGAATTCTCCTCCATAAACTTCAGCTCTATGGCGTTGGTGGCGCACTGCTGCGTTGGATAGGCAAGTGACTGAACGAACGACGGTTGGAAGTGAGAGTACGAGAATCTCTGTCCGATGCAATAAAGGTAGAATGCGGCGAACCACAAGACTCGGTGCTCGGGCCCCGTCTATGTTTGCTTTTCACAAACGATCTGGAGAGGGAAATTACTTCTTACTTCCTACTCTTCGCGGATGATATCAAGTTATGGCGAGCGATCAAAAATTGAACGACCATGAAAAGCTCCTGTGTGACCTCAACACGATTTCAAGCTGGTCAGTTTTGAATACCCTATCATTCAATGTGGAAAAATGTCACGCTGTTCAATTACGCCGTGGACATGACTACGCGTATAGGCTTGGTCACATGTATTGTGGTCACATGTATTGTGCAGGCAAATCTGTCCAAGAAGTGAGACAGACAAACCAAGTTGCTGACACAATTTGGTTTTGCCCATCGTGTCAAGTGATTCCAGCTGTCAACTGTTTATCATTGCTAATGAAAAAATGCGATAGGATGACTGAAATAATCGCACAGTTTGTAAATACTAAGGTCGCTCCCTCGGAGGTAAATATGGCCACGATAATACCTCACCCGGTCAAAGTTAGTTCTGCGTCTAAACCGAAGAAAAGAGCTAGACGATCCAACCGCACTGCAGCGTCTGTGACTCTAAACCCACTGGGTCACCTCACTCCCATCAGTGGGCAAGCCTCAAACATGCCTGCGTCCACTTCTCCAACCATAGACGCTTCACTTGGAGATTCAGTCACGACACCGATAGCTCACAGCCGAAGGAAATCCGGTGCAGATAACAAGCAGGTAACGTACGCATCGATTGCATCCACAAACACACCGGGAGCGACACACACAAGTTCATCTTCAGTACCGAGCACGCGTGGCCCAAAGCAGCTTTCACTGTCGAGTCCAGTGGTGCCCGAATCCAAACCTGGCACAATAAAAGGCAAGTTTCAAGACGATCGCAACCAGTGGAATTCCATCTGCGAGGCGACTGGGATTCGGGTTGAGCCTGCAATGCTGCAACGCGTAGCACGTCACCCGACCTCAGTGCACTCTGGTGAACCTCGAATTCTTCGAGTAACTCTAAACTCAACAGATGAGACAGAGGCTGTCCTGCTCTCAGCAGTTCGTCTTCGCAACTCACCGAGCGGAGTGCGCATATTACCTGATCTACCTTGGAAAGACCGCACAAAAGAAGCAGTGGAGCAACGCGGTATTGCTACTAGGGATAGCAAGAAAACAATATTTGTTCATGGTGTTCCCGAGCTCCTGCATGCTTTTGATCACGATGCACATACACATGACCGAGAACAGTGGTGCTACATCCGCGAAGCACTCTGTGTTAACAATGTTATTGCCAAATCCCTAACAAGAGTTCCGTTGTCACCTAACTACAAGGGCTGCGGTCCTAGGCTAATGAAGGTAATACTACACTCTGAGGGAATGACGCAAGTTCTGTTGGATAGCTGGTTAAAGTTTCGAGCTAGGTTGCCAACAGAAATACGGCTAAAGGCAGCAGACGAACGACCAAAAGTCGGAAGAAATTCGATGGAACTTGCAAATCCTGAAAATTCTTTATTTGCACAGTCCTTCGGAGAGATCGACACAACAGCGCCCACGTCACACAGGAGGACCGAGCACAGCACGAGTGAACCATCAGTTCAGGAACGCTCAATAATGTCATGTATCACGACTGAAATACACAAACCAAAAAACGATTAATTACCGGCCACCTAACGGCCGGCTTAAAAGCGAACACAAACTTGACATCCACCAATGAACTCCTAACCACAAAAGCCCTATCTTGCATGTACACAAACGCTCAAGGCCTTCGAAGCAAGTTGGCCGAACTTAGAGAACTCCATGCCTCACAACCACGAGACCTCGTCATGATTACAGAGACATGGTTAAACCCTGAGATAACCGACTGTGAGATCAAGTTACCCGGTATGTCGCTGCTTCGGACCGATAGAACCGGAATGGGTAGCGGTGTGATTCTTTACTATAATACAAACCTCCGATGTGAAGTTATCGATCACCCAGAATTCCGAGCTCCCGATTCGCTTTGGTGCCGCCTTTGGTTGCGAAACAAGGACACATGTCTACTAGCCGTGGTTTCTCGCCCGCCAAACTCAACGTCGGAAATGGACTCCAAACTGTACCACGTTTTTCGGTTTGCTTTGAACATGTCCTACACCCACATTCTTATCGCGGGAGACTTTAACGTGCACGACATAGAAACGCCGGCAACTGACGGTACGCAGTTTAAGGCCTGTTTGCAAGAACTTATTGCTAGCCACCCTCTTTACAACCACGTAACCTCTCCCACCAGATTTCGAACTTCTAACAAGCCGTCGATACTTGATCTTGTGCTAACTAACGAAGAACTCATGGTTGGCGGGATAGTTACAAGCACGCCACTGGGTCGTAGTGATCATGTCACTCTACTCTTTGATTAAATATGCTATGTCGAGTACCCGGAAAAGGAGGAGGATAAAGTGCACACTGTCCCGCACTACAATGTGTTGTCCAAGCTTGTTAAGGATACATCTTGGACTTTCTTATTCGAATGCCCCCCAGATTTGGCCTGGGATATGTTTACAAGGACTTTGAGCACACTGGTAGCGCAAGCATCGGAACAGAAGTCCTTCCAACCCAAAAACCAGAGTAAGTCAATTCTGAGGAGCAGAACACGTAAATGTATGTCCCGGAGGGATTTGGCACGGCGAAATCACCAGGGTTGCCCGAATGCCGAAACCTGGACTGCATACGTGACACATCGTAACTTCTGTGTGAAACTGATCCGCGAGGACAAGGTCACGCATCAGCAGAAGTTAATGAAGCGATTCTGCACTAACCACGAACTCCTGTATAGGCACATTAACGGCCTTCGAAAGGTAAAGCGAGGGGTTCCGGCGCTAGTCACAGCTGATGGATACACGCGGTCAGCAATGGAAGCAGCTGATCTCCTACGGCTTCATTACTCTCAAACGTTCCAACAAGTGTCGAGCCCAAACATTCACCTCATTTCTAATACTCCACCATCTGGTTTAGAAAACATCACCTTCACTACGGAGGCTGTGTTGAAGAAGTTGTTATCCTTGCGTATCCACAGTTCTCCTGGAGCTGATAACATCCGTCCAAAGGCTCTACACGCAGTAGCTAGTGATCGAGCAGAACCACTGGCTGTTTTCTATCAGCGATGTCTAGAGGAAAACCTTATTCCACAAGTATGGAAGCAAGGGGTCATCACTCCTATCCATAAATGAGGTAGCCGCACTGATCCTGCAAACTACCGTCCAATAACATTACTTCCCGTACTATCCAAAGTGATGGAATCAATCGTCGCAGACGCGCTGATGCAATATTTGGAAAGCCACAATTTAATAGCCCCAGAGCAACATGGCTTTCGTCAAAAGCATTCCTGTAACACTAACCTATTAATTGCACGTAATAGCTGGACTGAAGCTGTTGATGATGGAGTTGGAGTCGATGTCATCCACCTATACTTTTCAAAAGCGTTTGATCGTTTAGACCATCGAGTTCTCCTTCAGAAGCTTCGGAACTACGGCATTGGCGATCCAATCCTGAGTTGGATTAGCAATTTTCTACAAGAACGACGGCTAGTGGTGAGAGTCCGAGAATCATTTTCTCATGCAATCGACGTGATGTGTGGAGTACCACAAGGCTCGGTTCTTGGACCTCGTCTATTCTCGGTCTTCATTAACGATTTGGCGAGATCAATTACTTCCGATTTCTTATTTTTCGCTGATGATATCAAGATATGGTGAAGGATCAGAGGACCGGATGACCATGAACGGCTCCAGCACGATCTTAACACAGTGTCGAACTGGTCAGTTCAAAACGCTCTACCGTTCAACGTAGACAAATGTCGCGTAGTACAATTACGCCATAGACATAACTACACCTACATACTTGGGACAAAGGAATTGCAGAATAGCTCCCAGGAACGTGATCATGGTGTGATCGTACAGAGCGACCTCAACTGTTCAAAACAGGCTGAGGTAGCTGCCAAAAGAGGCAACCAGCACATTGGCATGCTGCGAAGGGCATTCGGGAGATTTGACCCATCAATCTTCCCAATAATGCTCAATTCCTACGTGCGCCCGCAAGTTGAGTACGCAATCCAAGCTTGGCAACCTTGGTTGAAGCGCTAGCTAAAAGCGATAGAGGCACCACAACGAAGAGCAACAAAGAATGTAAAGGGCCTGCGCTATCACTCTTGCCACCGAAGGCTGAAGTTGCTGATAATTTTCAGCGGACGCTATCGAAGGCTGCGCGGCGACCTCATATTAGCGTATCAAATAGTGAGTGACCCCAACCACGTATGCCGCCATTTGCTGAAACTTAGCCACAACACGCAGCTCAGGGGTAACTGCTTAAAGTTGAAGGAACAATATAGCAGTCTAGAGTGTCGACGGAATTACTTTTCCCTTCGAGTTTGCAAACCATGGAACGCACTCTCAGACTCAGTAGTATCCTTTCCTACCCTGGATGTTTTCAAAAAACGATTAGATGTTGCCTTCAGCTCCCAACATTTTGTTACCTAAGCTCCTCTGTTATGGATTACGCCAAGCATGTTTTCAACAGGATTAATGTATCAAATGGACCTAAGTGAGCGACCATATTTTATTTTCTCACTCCTTACCTCAACTATCACTGCGCCCCAGTGTCTTTCTGAATGTTTACGTGCGATATTTCTTTTTCATTTCACACTGATGTTAATTATCATAGTATTCATCTCGGCAGACGTTCGATAGATGACCCAGACATATTTTAATTGCATCATATTCACCGCTACCATCCTACGGGACATGTCAAGCACTTGCTTTTATCTCGTGATAAATCATTGTTCATTGTTCATTGTTCCCAAGAACGCGACCTTGATGTGCTCATTCAAATTGACCTTAACTGTTCAGAACAGTCAGAGGAAGTTGCGAACAGAGCCAACCAGCACGTCGGCTTGCTGTGGAGAGCATTCGAAAGATTCGACCCACCCATCTTTCCCATGATGCACAATTCTTACTTGCGCCCTCACGTTGAATTTGCCATCCAAGCTTGGCAACCTTCGTTGAAGCGCGACTTAGAAGTACTAGAGAAATCCCAACGCAGGGCCACACAGCACGTCAAAGGCCTACGAAATCTGTCCTACCATCAAAGGCTGAAATCACTGGGAGTTTTCAGTGGCCGATACCGAAGGCTGCGCGGCGATCTCATATTAGTCTACCAAATATTGAATGACCCCAATTACGTATGCCGTCAGTTGCTGAAACTTAGCCGTAACACTAATCTCAGAGGTAACCCTCTGAAATTGTGTGCACAGTTTAGGCGCCTGGAACGCCGGCGGAATTAGTTTTCTCTTCGGGTTTGCCAACCATGGAACTCTCTCCCAAACTTCCTTGTCTCCACCCTCACATTGGATATTCTCAAAAACGATTGGATCTTGCCCTTGGCACCTATCATTTCCTTGCCTAAACTGTGTAACTTTGGAATATATTAATTATCTCTCGAAACCAGGTTAGCACGTTGCATAAACCTGAGGATGTGGGACAGAAGTGAGTATTCTTGTTTTTAGTTTTCACATGTATTATATCAAATATAACTGTCCCCATGTTGCCACCTGGTTCACATTTAATTCCCACATATACTACTATCATGCAGCAGCGTAGCTGCTAGATAAACTTTTAAACAGACAGCTCACCTATCGTTTGATAATTTTAGTTTTGCCCCCACCATCCAGCGGGACTTGTCAAGCAACTGTTTTTTACCCGACATAAATAATTGTTCATTGTTTCGCTTTTAACATACTCGTGAGGTACATCGAGTAGGTGATCAAGCATTTGCCGAAGCATGAATGAGCCACGAATCTCTGTGCTGAGGAGGTGTAAAGTGAAAAAGACCAGAAACACAACACCGCTATGGTTTTTTGAAGCTCGTACATTATATTGAACTACTTCACCACACAGGCGATACCGCGGCAATAACATATGACCCAGGAGTGAGCACAATTAGATTTGGTTTAAGTGGTGTATTTCCACGTTTCATGGACCTACAGAGTTGAGCAGGCGGACTGAGTCTCGCCGTCTACTGGGCACATGGTGCAGCGGGTGCTAGGAACCACCAGAAGCGGTTTCTAAACAATGATGAATCAATTTCGAGAGGTGGTTGTTGCGCAATTCGGCAAACTAGGCTTGATCAGTATGCGGGAACTACTACATGAAGAATAATAAATGGCAGAGTGCCATAATACATGGGTAAAACAATAAAGAAGATAAAAAGAAAAACAGGGGAGGAAAGTTACACATGGTGGTTTCTGAGCGTGGTTCTGGGCCATATCCGATAGCGTTTCCAAACGAAGGTACGTGTGGCCCTCAGGTCCCCAACCCAAGATCGTGCGGTACGAGACAGACTGAAAAGGCATTAAAAAGAGCAAGTCAACGTCTTGGGCTCTTACGGATGACTTCCTACAATTTTGATCCATCAATCTTTTCGCAAACGCTGAACGCCTACGTGAGGCCTCACATGGAATAAACGATCCAGGGCTGGCGTCCCTGGCGCAAGCGCGACGTCGATGCACTTGAAGCGCCACAACGTAGAGCGACCAAACTCGTTAGAGGATTGTTTCATTTCCCCTACCAAATCAGACTTCAGTCCCTGAGGTTGTACAGTGGTGCATATCGACGTCAGCGAGGAGACCTAATCCTGGTTAACTTAATACGGACGAACCCAGCTCACCCATGTTACAATCTGTTGCAGCTGAGCCAAAATACCAACCTAAGAGGCCATCAGCTCGAACTGGCTACGCACTACAGTCGACTTGATTGCCGACGAAAAGTTTTCCTCGTCCGTCTGTTCCGTGCCTGGAATGACGTTCCGACTCACGTTATCCTTGCTCTTACATTAACGCTGTTAAAAAAGACGCCTAGATGAAAGGATTTCCAGCTTGCATTACTTGATATAGTCCGTTCCATTTGGAGGGCGAAATAAAGCAAAACTAACCATGTGCTTAACGGTCCTCTCCGCAACGTGGCGGTGAGGATACACGCAGAAGTGTCCACGTGAGCAGCTGGATGTATCTAAACTGGATCAACATATCACATCTGGAAAATGAAGCAATACACGAGTGAGGGTTGTCGTCTCCTTTTTTCTTTCTCACCATTTACTGAACTATAACAGCTCTCTATACTATTTTGTGTGTACACATCCCATTCCCACTTCAAACTGTCATTATGCAGTAGTGCATTTAAATCGGTGGGCGCTTGAAATAGTGATTTACTTAATCGATGGTCCCACAAATTTTAATTTTTACTCCAACCATCCTACGGGACTTGTCCACCACCTACTAGTTTACCCGTGATAAATCGTTGTTCATTGTTCGGTATTGCCTCAGTGCAGCCAACCTTGTTGTCAACACTGTAATAACTTGAGCACAAGGCGTGAGTTAGCCACCACTCCGTCACATTTTAACAACACTGGAGGGTGCAGCGGGGTAACGACTATATGAGGAAATGAGCGGAACTATGCAAGTCTGTGCAGCGAGACAGAGAAACAACGGTCGGCTGAGTCGGTTTGACGTGAAAACCTGACAATAAACGTCGTAATTACTATTGCAAGGTTGCCATGAAAGCGGGAGTGATCAAACACAACCAATGAACATGGCTCGCGCAATCGGGTCCGGTAACGTAGCCACAAACTTCGGTATCGCGTCGGTGCCAGAGATACTGGAGGTTGGCGAAGACTAGTCTGGTTTTAGAGATTTGCAGAGATCTTACTGCTAATCCGCCAACAATGATGAATCTCTCAAGACAAAATTACCTATTGGCAACTTTCAAAGAGGATATAGATAGCCGAGGTTAAGAGCAGCTCCAAGCCAGTCTTGATAGAAAACCTAGCACTTTGAAGTAGCAGATTGTTCTGAGCAGTACGTGTGAGTAGTTATCAAGTATGGTTATATCGTCGACATACCTTCACTTCTACAAATAAACGGTTTTTCAGAACACTAATCAAGATGTCAGCCATAGCGAAGTTAAGCAAGAATGGTGATGTGGAGCAATCCTGTCTCACACCACTGGTGATACCGAACGGAGCATCGAACGAGCATCTATGATCGCATGCGCTCAGTGGTCCAATAACAGGGTTCCTGAGGATGTTAATGAGATTCTCCGGTATTCGTCTCGGTTATCAACTCCAAAGAGCAGCTTTGTCAGCTAAGACAAATGTAGAATGTATGTCCAGGTAGTAAAGTACGGTAGGCTGAGGTTGCTTAAGTATCTGACTGATAACAAAGATAAGATAAATACCGCCTCCACATGAGCGAAACTAAACCCGCTCTTCAAGTATGCACTGTTCGCGTAACCTGCTGAGCAGAGAGGCACGCACTAGGAAGCTGATCCCTCGATCGTCGATGCAATCTGTTCTGCCACATTTGTTGGAGATAGGTACGATGTTCGTTAAGGTCCAATCTGGCAGGATGACTTCTGTACTCCAATTCTTTCGAGAGAAGTTAGCTAATTCAGGAGAGGTAAATCTATCTGTGGGTGTTGCCATTTCGATTGCTTCTAAATCGCTTGCCTCTGTCATTCTCCACAGACTGACTGACACTCGTGAAAGCCGGATTCGTGAAGAGCAAGCAGGATTTCGTCGAGGTCAGGGCTGTATCGACCACATCTACACCTTGCGTCAATTGTTGGGGCACCGCCATGTTTGTTGGGGACCCACCGTTGTCGTGTTTCTTGACATAAATGGTGCCTTCGACTCAGTTGATCGACCTCCCCTTTGGGACTGTCTGCTGAGGAAAGGTGTGCCTGATAAATATGTAAACATTATCAAAGCGCTGTACACGCATAGTTCGGGCAGAGTGAGGGTTTATGGCAAACTGTCACCACTCTTCAGTATCAGCAGCGGTGTGAGACAAGGTTGCCCGCGGTCACTTTTCTTCTTTAACTTCGCTATTGATGAAGTCATGGAAACAGCGTTCTCTGAACACGACCTAGAAGGTGTAGAGCTACTTCCTGGTGAGCGACTTCTTGACTTGGAGTATGCGGACGATATTGTCCTAATCTGTGACAGCTCCCAAACATACCAAGCAGCACTGGACCGATTATCACTGGCTGTCAATCATTTTGGGCTATGCTTTGCTCCATCGAAATGCAAAGTACTTCTCCAAGATTGGCAGGGACCCAACCCTGCGCTAACGCTTGGTGGTGATCTGCTAGGAGTCGTTCAGGAATTCAAGTACCTGTGCAGCCATATTAACACCCGTGGGACTAAAGATGAGGTTACGAACCTTATAGCAAAAGCGCGAGGTGCTTTTGCCAATCTCAGCCACCTGTGGCGCAGACGCGACATTACTCTCGCCCTGAAGGGCAGAGTTTACAACGCAGCCGTCCGTTCAACTCTCCTATATGGTTGTGAAACCTGGCCCATCGGGTCGATAGACATAAAGTGGCTCCTCACATTCGATCGTCGCTGCCTTCACAGCTTAGCTCATGTTCGGTGAGAACACCGCGTGAGCAATGAGCGTGTTCGACGTCGCGTATTTGGTGCAGGAAGAGCGAGTGAACCGCTCAGCACCATTATATCACGCACCAGGCTCCGATGGTTGGGCCACGTGTTGCGCATGCCAGCGAACCAACTTCCGCGACGTGCATTGCTTGCGCGTTGTGGGTGCGGTTGGAAGAGGAGGAGGGGAGGACAAGCGATGACTTGGTCGAGAGAGATGAAAACTCTCACTTCGAAGTTGGCGTCGGTTGGTGCATCTCGACTGCCTAGCTGTGGTCCTAAGGACGATGAAAACGTTTGGTTGGACACAATTACTGACATGGTTTGGAGCCAGGGCCAATGGCATTTTTGTTGCGAGTTTCTACCTCCATCCCCTTCCTGCTTATCATCCCCAGGTGTCACGTATGCGAATGACTTCGATCCGTTTACTCAGCCGTGCGTGGATTGGTTACCACACAAAACAGCCAGCCAATCATCAGACACACACCCCCGGTCTCGCAACGCGAGTTCCGTGAATCTTGTACCTTCCTCAATTGATTGATAAACCTCCTGCTGTTTAGACGTCTTCTGCTTGCTGGGATTACGTGTCTCGGAAGCGTGCGTTACATGCTTAGTGGCACTACGTATTGATGGCGACGAAAATGACGAACCCAGTGTTGAATACACCTCCTATATTCTGGTCATCTGCTGAGGAAAACCCGACCTTATCGAATTGGATAAGATGGAGAAAATCATTCCTAACTACGTGGAATTACTTCCTGTACTGAATCCGACCGTTTGTATAAATAAACAAATAAATAAAGTTTTTATTCTCGACAAGGCGAGGCACGCCTTTACAGGCATGATCATTATGACAACAATGCGCGGTCAAGAATGTGCAAGAATACGCTATGTTTGCCGTACCAGTGTATGTTTATGTAGGGGGTATGTAATTATGTAGCTGTGTGTGTGTGGGTGTGTAACTGTGAGGTTCCTGGTTGTAACTGTGCTGCTCTAATTTTCACTCTCATATCGTCGACAATGCTCAAATAGAAGATGGATGTCCGTGCGTTGGAAAGAATTATTCGGATACCCGCGGGGCAGTGACTTTATTTTGTGGCGAGTCACGACCGCCACGTCACAGTGTTGTTAAGCAGACATTTGTGGCTTTTTATAGGGAGAACGCTTGCCAGGCGAAAACCCACCACGTCCTGGAACACTGCCGCCGAACTATTTGCTGGAACGGGTCAAACCCGAACCACCCAGCTGGCACCACGAGGAGGTTATTCGGCTCACAAAATCGCACTATTCAGGCAAGTGCTTGGCGATGAAGGTCAACGTCACTACGACGCCCTACAACTGGAATATTATGCCACCCTCAGTTCTGCTTTGGATACTTATACCACGTTATGGGGGCTGAAACAAAATGTTTACACTGCTAGATACTGCTTTTCAAAACTTGCCTAAAAGCCGAACGAAAGCGTCAATGATTTTATTGCACATATTCACCAATCCATTCCTGATTGTAAGTATAAGGATATTCCACCTGGAAAAATTGGAGCAAATGAAAATTCAGTGTTTGATTGCGGGAATATCGGACGAAAGTGCTAGAGAGAAGTTGCTATCCTTGGATGAGTCGGCCACCACGTGGGAAAACGTTTGTCTCATCGTTCGCAAACGTGAGAACATTACACACCAATTACGCGAGTTCACCGGTAGCTGATGATGTGCAGGCGATCCGTAAATCAGACAGCAGTGAAAATCGAAAACAATTTGTGTGTAATCGTTGCGGTTTGCGGCATTCTCACGCTTCCGATTGCCGGCACAAACAAAGGATCTGTCGGAAATGTGGCAAGATATGTCATCTAGCACGCGTCTGTAGATCGGAAAGTTTCCGCCCCACGAACATCGCCTCATCAAATCGTCAAAGCAAGATAGAGTTACGGGAAGATAATGTCCTAAAAAAATTTGAACAGTGAGCTTAACTCCGTGTACTTGAAGAGTGTGACACACAAAAAACTGTCCTCCTTATACAATACGTTTGATGATAGAGGATGAACCGGTAGACATGGAGCTAGATACTAGGGCGGCGGTCACCATTGTAAACCGCGGTTCAATGAAAAAGCTACCACCTTTGCTACCCTGCAACTCGAGATTACAGACGTACAAGGTGATCCAATCCAGGTGTTGGGCAGATGTTTCGTTAAAGCCAGGCACGGGGAGCGAGAATTCACCGTACCCTTAATCGTTGTACCTGGGAACAAATCGAATCTTATGGGTCGAGACTGGATACAGTTCTTTCCCGAGACCATGCAACTCAACCAACTCACTGTTGAAGACAGCAGTTTGAATGGACTATTGAACGAGTTCCCATCGTTGTTTGAAAATAAACTGGGAAAATGCGTCATTTCAAGGCTTCTATCAAACTCCGAGAGGGTGCCGAACCAAAATTTTACAAAGCTAGATCATTACCTTATGCAATGCGCCCTAAAGTTGAGGCAGTGATACAACGTCTACAGTCAGAAGGAGTCATAGTTCCGGTGCAACATTCAGATTGGGGCACTCCCATTGTACCTGTACTCAAATCTGACGGCTCCGTCCGTATTTGCGGAGACTACAAATTGACAGTCAACCAAGCGTCGAAAGTGGAAAAATACCCCCTACCACGTATTGAAGACTTGTACGCGACTTTAGCCGGCGGCCAAAAGTTTTCCAAGCTAGATCTCAGTCACGCATACTCTCAGGTCGAACTTGATGATGAGTCACAGGAACTGACCACAATAACTACCCACCTCGGATTATTCCAGTACACGCGTCTCCCGTTTGGAATAAATTCAGCACCCAGCATTTTCCAACGTATAGTGGATAATATAGTTAAAGATATACCGTTCACCTGTGCATACTTGGACGATATCCTTGTTACTGGTCGCAGTGACTCTGATCACCTAAACACATTGCGAACTGTTCTCCTGCGTCTGGAAGAGTGTGGGTTAAAATTAAAAAAGTCCAAATGTGAGTTCTTATCCGATTCTGTTTGTTACCTTGGTTACAAACTGGACAAAACCGGTTTGCACGTCCTGCAAGATAAGATAGCGCCTATTGTGCAGGCACCTCAGCCCAAGAATAGCGATGAACTACGATCATTCCTGGGAATGCTGTCCCACTATCGTCGTTTCCTACCTAATGCCTCGACCATTCTTGCTCCATTAAACGAACTGTTACACAAAAACATCCCGTGGATGTGGAAAAGTGAGCATCAATCTGCTTTTACTTGTGCAAAGAAGTGTCTTGCTTCCGCACCTGTTTTGGTCCATTACGATAGTGAAAAACCGTTAATGTTACAATATGACACCTCTCCATACGGAGTCGGAGCAGTTCTATGCCACAAAATGTCCAATGGTATCATTCACCCGATTGCATTTGCTTCACGAACTTTACAACCCGCCGAAAAGAATTACTCCCAGCTGGATAAAGAAGCCCTGTCAGTTATATTTGGCGTCAAGAGGTTTCATCAGTACATTCGGGGAAACTATTTCGAAATACAAGCTGACCACAAACCACTGATATCTTTGCTGAGCGAGTCAAAGGTCATCCTCACACACGCGTGACGTGCGTGCTACTGGTTCATTTGGATTATTTCCCTCTATCATCTCTCCATCTTCTCGCAGTGCTGTCACTGCACGCTCATTCGAACCGGATTTACCAGCTCTATACAGTGATCCATCATACGTGGAAATATCTTCTAATATTAGAGGCTGCACCATCGCCAACCGTTTTCATTGGCATCTGTGATTAAGCGCAAGCGTTTAATTCAATCGTATTGAGCCGATTGCCATTCTGTGTGACACCATTCGATACAGAATTCTCGAGGCAGGCCGAAAAGCCTAAGCTTACTCCGATCCAGTGTTTCTCAACACAGCTGTGAAAGAATCTGTGATCTGTCAATCTGTGTTCAGCGCTCTGTTCAGGTTGCAGTCACTCACCATTCCTTGTGACCTTGTCAGCCAGTGCGGCTGCATAACCCATCACACGGAACACGCGACCACGCCGACCGCTCATTTGACCTTGCAACCACCACGCTCGCCTGACCGATGTGCGCCGCTCTCAAAGCTGTAAAAGTACAGAACGCTAACCAACCCACTGGGTCAGGTAACGACACCAAATTGAAGGGCAGAAAGGCGAAACCGAAGAGACTCCCATCGAAAGGCATTTGCGGGTTAGGAGAATGTCATCGGGTAGTAAAAATCGGTCTAGCTTGTTCGCACTGTTTGGAATGGTACCATACGAAATGTGCAAATGTGTCCCAACAACAGTTACGGGAGCGTAATAGCTCCCAAGATGCATTTTGGTTCTGTACTGCGTGTTCCACCATCCCCCTCGTTAAGTGCTTGCTTATCCTAGCTTAGAAATGCGACCGGTTAATCGCAGAAGCGGAGCATAGGATAACCAATAAGGTTACTTCAATGGGAGCGAGTATGGACCACAGAAGCGTAGCGGCTGCTAAGCAACGGAATGCTGAACAAATCGCTTCGCCTGCACCGCAATCAGCCATGTCTCCATCTCTGTTGTCTTCTCCAGCTTTGGTAGAACGCCGGGCGAAAACAGACTGTACCTACGTGAATCAAACAGTACTCACAGCAAAGAAAATCAGGCACCATTCAAAACGTCTGGTTAAGCAAATTCCACTAGACCTGACATCTAGTATTAACAAGGATGGAGTAGCCAAACACCAACCCTTGGTACCTGTAGCTCAAATATCTCTTGTTGAGACTAAGCCTCCCAGAACATCGGTTACATATGCAGAGATTGCTGCAAAGGTCCACCGAGAGGCCGCCGTTGCGTCCTCTTCCATTGTAAACACCGTTAACGCAAATGGAGAGAAAAACAGCAAACAATCACTTGTCAACAAGTCAAGACAAATGAGTACCATAACTTGTAGGTCGATTAAAAAGGGATCCAACAACAGTGCCCGGACTGTTGTATGCTCAAATGTCCCTGAATCTACCGCCATCACATTGCGGGATAATTTATCAGATGACCAAGACCAATGGAACTCATTGTGTATGCAGATGAGTATCAAAGCCAAGCCCATAAACTTGTTACGAATTACTCGTCATCCGAACTCGCCATACTATGGTGAACCCAGACTTAATCGAGTAACTCTAGAATCCTCCACCGACGTAGAAAACGTTTTGCTCTCCGCAAGCGCGCTAAAACACGAATCCTGTGCGATACGTATCTATCCTGATGTCCCTTGGAGCGCGCGACAACCAAAACGAACCACCGAAGAGGGGCACAGCAAGCAAGACCGCCTGAACACAATCTTCATACATGGCGTGCCAGAACATCCTTCTAACGATGTTCAAGAGACCGGAAAGCACGATTTAGAACAGTGGCGCTTCATTCGTGAAACACTTTCTTTGGATGATGTTGTGGCACTACCGCTCACCAGGATACCTCTCTCACCAAAATATAGAGGATGCGGCCCTAGAATCCTAAAACTTGTGGTGCAGTCAGAGCAACAAGCAAAGGATGTTTTGCATCGATGGCGGAGAAATCAGAAACATCTTCCCTCCGAAATTCGGTTAAAGGTCGCAAATAATTCGCACAGCTCAAGTATTAAAGCAACTGAAGCAGCAAGCATCCGGACGAATATACAGAAGTGTAACTTGACGGCTGCTTTAATTGACTCTGACGTAGATCTAAACGAAGGCTGGGACGCACCTTGGCCGAATCAAGTTGCAAACGAGGTATCACTGACTCATCAAAAAAAACGAATAACTGCCGACCTCCCATCGGTCGGCATTCTCCCACACTTGACAGCTTCACCTCTCTGCGGGCTCCTAGAGACTGAGAAACTGGCCTGCTTGTATACAAATGCTCAGGGACTTTCTAACAAACTGGCTGAACTGAAAGATCGCCAAGCTTCCGGCTCATATGATGTCATTGGTGTCACCGAGACATGGTTGCACACGGGGATGACGGACGCTGAATTTTCGCCACCCGGCATGTCGCTGATCCGGAACGATAGGCTCACAAAAGGAGGAGGGGTAATCCTGTACTACCGAAACGACTTACAGTGCGAGGCCGTGGAGGATTCAGATTCGCAGTTCCCCGACTCTCTTTGGTGCCGGTTGCAGTTAAAAGGCAGGGACGCTTGCCTTATTGTCTTGGTGTACCGCGCCCCTAACTCAACACCCGAAACCGACTACCACCTAATGGCTGCTTTAAGGTGCAGTTTACAACAAAAGTACACTCACATTCTTATCATGGGTGATTTCAACGTACATTGTTTAGAATCCCCTGCCACGATCGGAGAACAATTCAAAACCGATTTACAAGATCTAGTAACTACTGTTCCACTTTACAACCACATCACTTTGCCCACTCGGTTCAGAACTGGTAACAGGCCATCTGTGTTGGATCTTGTGCTTACCAACGAGAAGCATATGATTGACGCATTGGTTTTAGACTGCCCGTTGGGTCGCAGTGATCACGCAGTCATCAGTTTCAATTTCGTCTGCTATGCAAAATATCTGATTGATAACGATGAGAATGTGCGAACCATCACAAGGTACGACCGACTCGCCCAGCTAGTCAGCGCCACAACATGGTCTTTCCTCGAAGTAAAACCTCCGGAAGTCGCCTGGCTCGAGTTCGTCAACACATTCAGTCAGCTGATTGCACAGGCTTCAGAGATAAAGGCTTGCAATAAGTACAAATCCGTTTCTTTTGTTAGGGGCAGAACCCGAAACTGGATGACAGTACGCAACGCAGCATGGCGAGTGTACAGAGAAATCCCAGCACCAGAAACGTGGGACAACTACGTAGCCCAACGTAACCACTGCACTCAAATGTTAAGAGAAGACAAAGCCGCCTATCAGCAGAACATCGCAAAAACCTTCAGTGCTAACCACAAACTGCTGTACAAGCACGTTAATAGCCTACGAAAGGTGAGGCAAGGATTTCCTCCACTCAAGACGGCTGATGGCCCAACAAGAACGTCTATGGAAGCTGCAAACGCGCTGCAGATGAAATACGCCCCCACGTTTCAAAGGGTCTTGCCACCAAGCGATCTACCAAGCTTTGTATTCTGCTCACCAGGACTAACCCACATCAATTTTACCGCAGAGGCTGTATTGCAAAAGCTGACTTCTCTACGCAAACACAGCTCGCCGGGTGTCGACACCATTCGTCCTGAGGCAATGGGAGCAGCAGCAAACCAACTGGCAGGACATTTAGCTCAGTTTTTTTCAGCACTGCTTAGACCAGAACCAAGTTCCCGCCATGTGGAAGCTTGGAATAATAAGCCCGATTCACAAAGGTGGAAGCAGAACTGATCCTTCCAACTACCGCCCAGTAACCCTTCTTCCTATACTCTCCAAGGTCATGGAATCCATAGTTGCCGATGCACTGGTGTGCTATCTGGAAAACTGCAACCTCATCACTCCTGAACAGCACGGTTTCCGTCGACAGCGGTCATGTACAACTAATTTACTCATTGCACGCAGTAGTTGGACCGAGGCAGCCGACGCTGGAGAAGGTGTTGATGCGATCTACCTGGAATTTTCCAAGGCTTTCGATCGCCTAGACCATCGGATACTACTATCCAAGCTGTATCATTACGGGATCGGCGACCCTCTTTTAAGCTGGATCGCCAACTTTCTATTTCGAAGGCAATTAGTGGTCAGAGTTCGGAGCTCTTTATCGGACCCCATACAAGTCGAGTGTGGTGTGCCGCAAGGCTCGGTTCTAGGTCCACGTTTGTTTTTGGTGTTCATTAATGGCCTTGCACAGGGAATCGCTTCAAACTTCCTAATGTTTGCCGACGATATCAAGATCTGGCGCAGGATCCAGACGAACGCCGACCAACATGTGCTCCAAAGTGACTTAGATACAGTGTATCAATGGTCGATCCAAAACTCATTGCATTTCAACGTCAGTAAATGCAAGGTGCTTTCCATCCGACATCAAAGCAGCTACTCATACCCACTCGGAACGGATGTACTGCAACAATCAACTCACGAACGTGACTTGGGTGTCCTGGTTCAAGATGACTTGGGTTGCTCCATGCAATCCGAAAAGGCCTCGAAGACCGGGAACAAACACGTTGGGCGGTTGAGGCGGGCGTTTGGACAAATTAACAGCTCCATATTTCGACAAATGCTCAGTGCGTATGTTCGCCCCCATGTCGAATATGCAATTCAAGCCTGGCATCCATGGCTGAAACACGATCTTAATGCACTGGAGCAGCCACAACGCCGGGCATCTAAGAACGTCATTGGAATGCGCAATCGGTCCTATCAGGAGAGGCTGCGACGACTAGGATTGTTCAGTGGCAGCTATCGCAGGCTACAAGGCGACCTGATTATGACATACTTGATTCTGCGAGACCCACATCATGTGTGCCGCGCTTTACTGCAACTCAGCAGCAATATAAACCTGAGGGGACACTCATTAAAACTCGCAGAACAATACAGTCGTCTGGAGTGCCGCAGAAATTTCTTTTCCATCCGTGTCTGTCACCCGTGGAATGCCCTCCCAGAATCGGTCGTTTCTGCACCGACACTAACAATATTTAAAAGACGGTTGGACGATGCACTCATCCACTTACACTTTGTTACTTAACACTATCTCTCCATCCTACACCTGGAGTTTACCCTGGAATTATTTGCTGTTAACTGTGGGTGTTGTGAATCTAAGTGGATCGCAGGACTGCGGCGAAGCAAACAATAAGTCCTTATTTTCGTATTTAAAGTATTAACTATTTTACTATCCTCTTCATCATAATTATTATGTTGATATCCCCACCAACTATCCAACGGGGCTTGTAAAGCAACGCTTCTTAACCCGTATAAATTCATTGTTCATTGTTCATTGAGCAGATGTTTTCACCGAGAATGCAACGCTGGGCATTAATATTAAGTGCATATAAATATCGAATCTCGTATATTCCTGGGTTGAACAATCATACACCGGATGCATTAAGCAGGTTACCACATGCGACCCCAGATGAAATACTGGAGGAACCAGTAGAGCTTGTAAATCTAATGCAACACCTCGACACCACTCCAATGACAGGTGACACCATACGTAAGTGGACCGATCGTGACCCAACGCTATCTTCTATAGTGCGATTTACAAAAACCGGCTGGCCTACTACAGTCCCCGTCGATCTTAAACCTTACGCACAACGGAAAAATGAATTGAGCCTTCACGATGGATGGTTGTTTTGGGGATCGCGCCTGATTCCACCGCTAAAGGCACGGCCGTTCATCATAAAGGAACTCCACAACGCACATCCAGGCGTAGCCCGAATGAAAGCCTTGGCGCGCGGTTATTGCTGGTGGCCTGGCCTAGATACAGTGTTAGAGAACTATCTAAAAACATGTGGTTTGTGTCAGCAGTATCAGTCAAATAAACCTCCCGGTCCGGTACACAATTGGCGTTGGCCTGAAAAGCCATGGCAGCGCATCCATGCGGATTACTTTGGACCCATTAATGGTGTATTCTTCCTGCTGCTAATTGACGCTCATTCGAAATGGATAGATGTTTATCCCGTTGCCTACCCTACTACACAGACAACTATCTCCAAAATGCGGTCGTCATTTGCAATATTTGAAATACCGGAGACACTCTGCACAGACAATGGGCCATGTTTCACTAGCAAAGAATTTGTAATCTTCATGAATAGCAATGGTGTCCAGCATGTCCGTACAGCTCCATATCACCCTGCTTCTAATGGGCTAGCGGAAAGGGCGGTACAGACAATTAAAAGAGGCCTCTCGAAACAAGCACCAGGAACTGTTCAGACGAGGTTAGATCGCTTGTTGTTTGCTTACAGGATAACGCCCTCGGAAGCTACTGGTAAATCACCCGCGGAGATGATGTTTGGCAGAACACTCCGTACCAGACTGGATCTTCTGTTTCCAAATCATAGAGCACAAATGGAGAAGAAACAAGACAAGGCTGCCGCATTGCAAAATAACCACGACTCTAGTTGGCAGCCGGGTGAACCCCGTATACACAAGACTTCCCCATGAGCACTGCTGGCAACCCGCAACTGTAATTAAAAGTGACTGTACCCAAGCAGATCTTGAATTAAATGGTCGAATAGTACGGAGACACTCGGACCATATACGATCACGTTTTGTTGGGACAACAGCAGATGAACGTCTGGGTGAATCAGCAACCGTTCAGCCAGAAACGGAAGCAAACCACCAGGATTCTGTACAATCGTCAGATGAACCAACGCTTCGCAGATCTTAGCGTACGCATAAACCCGTTGACCGGTTCGTGCCAGGAGTATAAACATTTCAAGAGATGAGGGGATGTCACGTATGCGAATGACTTCGATCCGTTTACTCAGCCGTGCGTGGATTGGTTACCACACAAAACAGCCAGCCAATCATCAGACACACACCCCCGGTCTCGCAACGCGAGTTCCGTGAGTCTTGTACCTTCCTCAATTGATTGATAAACCTCCTGCTGTTTAGACGTCTTCTGCTTGCTGGGATTACGTGTCTCGGAAGCGTGCGTTACATGCTTAGTGGCACTACGTATTACCAAGCAATCACGATCTCACTCGTTAGGCATAGTATAACTCTCTTTTTACGGCACGATAGCCAGCTGTTAGCTCTCCGGAACGATATCCATCCGTTACTGGGGACTCGGCAGGCGTGCCACTGTTTGTTTTCCTTTGCTTGTCTTTTGTATTGCGACACAATAGCTGAGGTATTTTCCACCTGCAGCTAACGTGTACAATGATGATGATGATGTGGGTATTGCCAGAACAAAAGTGACTTGCACGAACATACACGCGTGTGTTTCGAGGTGAAATAGATGTCCCAGGTCGAAACTCAGTCCGTTATGTAGACTAGCAAATGATAACTGATGGTGTTGTGATCAATCGCAGTCCACGACTGTCCTCAAATGATGCGTCGGCGACAGAAGTACAGAAAGGAGTACTCAAGATGAATAAGCGTCGATCGACACAGAGCTTGTGCTCACAAATGATGAGCTCATGATTGACAAGCTATTGATGGATAGTCCATTAGGTCTCAGTGACCACGTAGTAATAACTTTTGACTATGTGTGTTATGCAGAGTATCCAACTGAACACTCGGAACTAACTCATAGAATCACACGCTACCACGTATTGAAAGAACTCGCCGACGCAGCTGCTTGGAAATTCTCAAACAAAAGTCTCCTTGACAACGTTTGGGCAGAGTGCGTTAATAAACTCAGCGACATCGTCAACAAAGCATCAGAGACCAAACCCCGTCGTCCCGCGAAAATGCCTTCAATTATAAGGAGTAGGACTCGCAAATGCCTAGCGATAAGGGATGCAGCATGGCGTGCCTACCAGGTTATCCCCGACTCAGAGACTTGGGGAAATTTCCTGACCCATCGCAACCATTGCACTGCACTTGTCCGTGAGGACAAAGTAACTTATCAACAGTGCCTCGCCAAAAAGTTCATGGCAAACAACAAACTGCTGTATAAGCATGTTAATAAGCTTCGTAAAGTGAAGCATGGAATACCCCCACTATTCACGACAAGCGATAGAGTACAAAGCGCCGAAGAAGCAGCTAATGCCCTGCGGCTGCAATACGCCCCAATTTTTGAACTAGCATCATCTACCTGTCCCATAATATCAAGCTCATTACCGACACCTTTTTAAAAAATGTTATTTTCAACCCATCAGTTGTGATAAGAAAGTTACTCTCACTGCGTGAGCATAGTCCTCCAGGAGTATACAACATCCGCCCGAAGGCACTGAAGGCTGTGGCCACCAAGCTAGCTGAACCACTGTCACAGTTCTTCCAAAGGTGCTTTGATGACCAACAAGTCCCCACTATGTGGAAGTGTGGCATTATAACCCCCATTTTTAAAGGCGGTAGCAGTTCCGATCCTGCACACTATCGTCCAGTGACTCACCTCCCTGTGCTCGCGAAGGTGATGGAAGCAGTCGTCGCTGAGGCTTTAATGTACTACCTAGAAAAATGCAACATTTTGGTACCGGAACAGCATGGCTTCCGTCAACATCGGTCATGCATCACCAACTTACTTATTGCACGAGGTAGTTGGGTAGGAGTCGACGTCATCTATCTGGACTTCTCCAAAGCTTTCGACCGCCTTGATCACCGCATCCTACTTCAAAGACTACAAAGTTACGGAATCGGAGATCCTGTACTTGGTTGGATTGGCAACTTCCTTTACCAACGAAAACTCCAAGTACGTGTTAGGGGATCACTTTCTAACCCAATTGAGGTGGAATGTGGTGTCCCGCAAGGCTCAGTGCTGGGACCGCGTTTATTCCTGCTGTTTATCAACGACCTGGCAAGAGTGATCTCCTCAAACTTCCTGCTTTTCGCCGATGACGTCAAGATATGGCGGGCGATTAGTAACAAGCCAGATCAGGATCTGCTCCAACAAGACCTAGATTGCATTTACGCATGGGTGAAGAGGAACAAGCTTCCATTGAACATGGCTAAGTGCAAAGTGATGCATCTGCGTAATCAGCCGGTGAGCGCTTACAAGATTGGAGACCACACCTTGGCGAAGGTTTCTCAGGAGCGTGACCTGGGTGTATTGGTACAGGAAGATCTCGGGTGTTCAAAACAAGCAGAGAAGGCGACGAGAACCGGAAATCAACACTTCGGCCTTCTTCGCAGAGCCTTCGGTCGGTTTGAACCATCAATATTTCCACAAATGCTTAACACCTAGGTGCGACCTCACGTGGAATATGCTATTCAGGCGTGGCAGCCGTGGCAGAAACAGGATCTCGTTGCTCTCGAGACTCCTCAACGACGGGCAATCAAGTACGTCAGGGGCCTCTTTCATCTGCCCTATCAGCTTAGACTGAAATCTCTAACAATGTACAGCAGTGGACATCGGCTTTTGCAGGGGGATCTCATAATGGTTTACCAGATTCTGAAGAACCCAAACCACATTTGCCGTCCGCTGCTGGAATTGAACCCCAACACTAAACTAAGAGGTCACCCCCTGAAACTGACAATTCATTACAGCCGGCTTGAATGCCGTAGAAATTTCTTTTCTCTCCGCGTGTGTGAGCCTTGGAATGCCCCCCCCCCCTAATTATGTCGTCCCTGCTCCCAATCTGGCGATATTTAAAAAACGTGTTGACGAAGCATTGTCTCACTTACGTTTCATTTTATGAGTTGTTAGCCAGGGGCTACAAAACGCAATCAAACGGTTTCTTGCCAAACGCCCAACAATTGGATTTATGGATTTATACGTTTAATACTCGAACATCTCCGCTATTTCACATAAGTCTATGGTGAGTCCACCACAAAGCTTTTCACTTTATTATGCACTTAGTTTTCGCAATAATTTCCACCCCACGGGACTTGTTAAGCGTTGGTTTTTTACCCGTAATAAACCATTGTCCATTGTAGCTTTAGAGGGGTAACCACACTATATGTTCTACGAATGTCATGTCCACGTTCACCATCGAGTTCAAACCCTCGATAAGCATTACGATATCCGTACGGCGTTTTCACGGAGAAGGTCAGAGAGTTGATGGCGGAGCTCCTCATCGGCAGAATCCATAGTGTAGCCCATGCGAGCATAAGTTGCTATGATGAATAAGTAGCGTTTAGTTGTCTCATGACTGGACAAATGTACGGAGAATTCCAACCGAATGACAGTTTGACTTATACCGGTTGGAAACATCGCTTGATGGTGATGCGCAACGTGGCTTGGTATATCCACAAAACCGATCCGAATACTTGGAAGGTATATGTTGTCCACCGTAACAACTGTACCCAGTTAGTGAGCGAAAACAAAGTCGCTTATCAATATGCTGTAGCTGAGCGACTAACAGCAAATCCTAAGCTTCTGTACAAGCACGCGAACAGCCTCCGCAAGGTGAAAAGTGGATTTCCCCCTCTTCAAACAGTGGATGGTCTAACTTGGACTGATAAAGAAGCGTCGAATGTTATGCAACGACAATATGCACCAACGTCTCATTGCATCCCGCCGTCTCCGGAATCTTTGGAATCTATAGTGTCAACACAAGCAATCAAGTATAAAAAGTTTACGGCCAACATCGTAAGGAGAAAGCTGCTATACATGCACCTGCACGCCAGTTCAGGATTTGATGACATCTACCTAAAGACACTTGCTGTGGCGGCTACTATTTTAGCTGAACCTTTGGCGCGGCCGTTCCAGCACTGTTTTAACGAGCAGCAGGTTCCTGCGATGTGGAAACAGGGAATAACAACTGATTTACAAAGGGGGTAGTAGTTCTAACCCAGCTAATTATCGACCAGTGACGCTACTGTCAGTTCTTTCAAAAGTTATGGTGGCTAACAGTACCGACGCACTCATGTCTTATCTGGACGGCTTTGGTTAGATTGCGCAGCAGCAACACGGCTTCCATCAGAATCGGTCATGCACAACCAACCTATTGTTATCACGGACAGCTAAACCGAAACTGTGGACGCTGATGCAGGAGTTAATGTGGCGCACCTTGATTTCTCTAAGGCATTCGACCGGTTGGACCATCGTATCCTCCTTCAACGATGTGGCATTGGGGACCCTCTTCTCGAGTGGATTTGCAATCATCTATCGCACAGACGTCTGGAGGTGAGAGTGCGTGAATCATTGTCAGACCCCATGCACGTCGAATGCGGAGTGCCACAGGGTTCGGTATTGGGGCCCGTCTATTGTTGGTCTCCATAAATGATCTAGTGAGTCAAATTGCGTCAAACTGTTTACTCTACGCCGATGACACCAAGGTTTCAAGAGTGATCAGAGTTCCAGAAGACCGTATCTAGCTTCAAATTGAACTTGACGAGATTTATGAATGGTCGGTCCAAAATCGCCTTTCCTTCAATGTGGCTAAATGTCGAGTGCTCCATTTAAGACACCGAATGGTTCACACATACAAGCTGGGGGACCAGAATCTGCAACACTGTTCTCCCGAAAAGGATCTCGGTGTGTTGGTCCAGGAAGAGCTCAGCTGTTCAGAGCAGTCCAAAAGGCATCGAAGAAGGGGATCCAGCACGTGAGGCTTTTACGGAGAGTTTTCGGACAGTTCGAACCGTCGATTGTCCGTCAAATACTTCCCGCTTATATACGGCCTCATTTTGAATATGCAATTCCAGCATTGCACTCACGGCTAAAGTGGGATAACACGCTCTTGGAGCTTTCACAACGTCGGGTGACCAAAAATCTCAAGCGGAAAAACAAAACAAACCAACCCACCTCCATTTTTGCCCGGAAACCACAAACGATAGCGTTGGATAGTACATAAAACGGACGGGGACGATGTAATCGACACGTTCGCAATTTGCATTTGTTCACTATTTCCTATTACCTGCCTTTACCTATTACCTTTAACTTTACCTATTACCTTGCCTTTATTTTGCTCACCACTAATCGATCGTCAGGCGAGACATATCAAGCTTCGGCTTATTTATATCCGCAATATATCAATGGTCATTAAGCAACGAACTTGTCCGGCGTCTTGTTTATGGTGGAGGGTGATGAAGGAAACCGCTCAGCACTGTTATTTCACGAACCAAGCTCAGATGGCTAGACTACGTATTGCGCATGTCAGCACACCGACTTCAACTATGTGCGTTGATTGCTTGGTGGGGGGTGTGGACGGAAGACGAAGACAAACTGACGACATGGTAAAGAAGAATGAGAACATTCATTTCGAATTTGGCCTAGGCTGGAGCCACTTGTCCCCCTGGTTGGGGCCCGAAAAGCAATGAAGACATTTGGCTGGACACAGTTGTTGACATGGCTAGGAGCCGACCTCTGTAACGCTAGTGTTGTGAGATTTTTCCTTCCCCTACAACTCCGCTTTCCTTTCTGACGCATAATATAACGTTTGTGGCGCAATAGCCGGCTGCGAGGTCACCGGAACGCTGTCAATCCGTTACTGGTGGCTCAGCTGGTGTGTCATTTTTCCTTTCTACTTTATTGTGGCACAATAGCTGAAGGGTTTCCCACCTCTATCTAGTGTGTATAATGATGATCATGATGAGGTACCGAGGTGGCTGTTAACTGGGGTATAATTAACAAAGGCTGCGTCTGCGCGCACACTTCACACAGTTCTCAAGAACGCATGGTCCGTGGCCTCAACGGCTGTGACTACTGATAAGCTTAACTTGAATGTGTCATGGGAGCACGCAGGTGATGTTAACCGTAGGGTTCTATTCTAAGGAAATACATACACACACACACACCCCAGGAAGCATATATTGTGGTTGGATCAGAGAAAGAATCTTAGAAACGACCGGACTCCATACCTCAGTGAGGCTGGCGCTTCCCAGATAACACAAACAACAGCCTATGTCAGTTAGATCCGCATTCTCTCCTCTCCTTAACAGTTCCTGTCCATCACACCTGTGAACTGTCCCATGTATTGCCCGAATAGCGCGCATCCATCCGGGAACTCGATTTTGATATATGCCAGTGAAACGGATATCAAGCGGTTGCTTGTTTCCAATTGCAAAGGATACATGGGCTAACTGCAGCTGGAAATGAAAGGTAGAATGGAGCACCCGAAGCAAAGTGTTTGTTGAACATAGAAAAACTACTCTTGACAAATGCCCGAAAAAGACGCTGGCAACTGATGAAAGCTGAAAAGATCTGAAAATGAAAAGTATACTACTGCCTAACAATCAAGTTTAGTGTATACTGAGGTGCGGTTTTATGTGACGAATATGTAGGGTCAGGAGATGATGGTACCTTATAGGACCGTTGAAAGCGTGAGAAGTAGCAAGAACACACGAATCTCGCCCAAGCTCGACAAATCAATGCACCTATTTAGAAATCGCGATTTGCCAGCAATGTCAAAAGGAGTTTTGTTTCGAAGTGTGGAGGACAGCTACAGTTTTCCCGTAAGGCTTGAACCCAGCCGATGGAGCAAAGGCACAGAAAAGCGATGATTCGGTGCTAGGTAATTTGATTGCTACTTCCAAGGGGCAATTTGGAGAGGATATGAGAAAGATTCAGATAGTAAGGCGCTAGGGTGACTAATGGATATCCGCGCACAGCGCATAGCTAGATTCTAACTGCACAATGAAAAAGCCACCGAGTTTTGTGTTAATGCGGTCAGCTGTAATCGTCGGATGGCACGAATGGAGACATACTGAAACCCTATTCATGGTAATCCGTCCGTATATAACAAAATATGTTCCATCGTGGGGAACTAAGCTTATTCGAAAGACGCTCAATAGCTAGTCGAGGGTGAGAGTGGTGTGTGCTACAACTGCTTGGGATAGGAAAAGGTTAGACGATGGACATTCATCGCAGAGTATTCCAGTGCACAATTGAGAGATTGAATGGAGATGGGCAATGGGTGACTAGAACCATCACTTACAAGATGGTAAGAAGGCAAGTCAAACAAGCATAAGTGACCGTGACCCAGCCCCGGAAAACGAACGTTTCATTTGGAATTGGGAATCGGAGCAATACACTTGAAACCTCACAAAGCATGTTAAGAACCCATTATTACCAGTATTGGTGCTCAAATACCATGTAGCCGAAACGCTTGTGATAGCTTTCCATTTGAGTTGCTCACAGAAATGATCGGGCGCACCGCTTGTCCATCGTTGACATTGATTTTTGTGGCAGAAGAAATGAATTCGCATAAACCCAGACTACATCGCACTTCGACGGACTGCAGTATGCGATCAATTGTGAAAGACAGGTCACATGCGTACACGCACACACACAAACATGCACACCCATAGTAGAGGAACTAATTCGGAACAGAAAATTGTTTCACAACAAAGTTGCCAGTCTCGCAGCCAGCTATCGGAAGGTGTGAAAATGATCGATTTTAGCTTATAGGACTGTGGGGAGTCGAATGGCAAATGATTTAAAAGTTAATTGAAATGCATTCGGAAAGGTTGAATGGTTTTCGCTGAAGCGGCTGCACTTTATCTTACCGCACAGCAGGAGTCGCCATGGAGTAGGCAGGCGATGCGTAATCCAGTGGTCTACTTTCGTGATTCTAATAACCTCTCACGCGGTGAACAGTGAATTGCATCAATGCAGCGAGGACAAAAATCAGGGGAATGTGGGGAAATGTCGCAACATAAATCCAAACACACGCACCCCAAAACGGGCACACGGAAACAGCGCAAGCAAATGGTAGTTCAAAAACCCGCCAGCGGATGCGGGCGAACGTCCGAAAACAGAACCGCGTTTACCTAGCACATCATTTTCATCCACAAGATGATAATATGTGGCGACCAAATTTCGTTCCCAACCACAATGAGAAACGATGCAAAAGTCAAAATCCTGCCACACCACCGTTGGTAAAGGATAGAATGCGCGCCCATTGAGCCTAAGATACCAACCATAGACGGGTTAGGGACTACACCATCTCCATAATGGTCAAACGATTCGGTCCCGATGCAGGGAGTGATATGCACGTTAGCATGAAAGTCCAGCTGGAGTAACGAAAACTGAGTAATGTGGGAGAAAGTAGAAAATTGAAGCTGTACAATCATCGAAATATGATCAAAAACGTTAAAAATAAATGATCCATGACATGTTAACATACTGATCGTTTTTCACGTTCTCACGTGAGATGGTAAAAAAAGGTGTAACACACAGTAATTCGGCCTCATAAACTTGAGATTTTAATGGGGAATGGCTCACTGAATCTAACATTGGGTAAATGCAGTTCCAGAAGACGTTTGAACCGCTGGCCTGAGTTTACTTTTACTTCAGGCTTATGAAAAATGTTGCGAACATTAACCACTCGCCGCTCAAAACACAGGGGATGAGGAACTTGCTTCAGATCTAGAAACGAAAGTCTGTACGGATGCCCGCATGTACTGTACAGTGCTCGTAAGTGCAGCAGTGGAATCAGCATGGGGAAGTCACCTAGATGTAGCATGCGGTAGATCATGATGAGGTCGATCCGCAACGGATGATAGACCAGGGTATATAGTCCCAGCTTTTCGCACCCGTCCTCATACGGTAAGGATCACAAACTAGAAATAAACTTGTTACTTAGCCGGTTGTCTTGCGGATGACATGCAAAGGAGAAACTGACCAAATTACTCTGTCATACGACTAACGATCGGATGTTTTTGAGCAGTGAACTGATTGATGAGGAGTGTCACCGTCTTAACGACCCACCTGCTATTTGTGAGACGTTTAGCTCTGTTTTCGCTGCTTCCATAAACGTAGAAACCGACCCCATTACCTTGCTGTCCGGAATTTACAAGTGTCATACATAATGTCAAAATTTCTCTTTCGACCATCCAATCGGCTATGAAGTCCATCAGATCATCGCTTAAACCAGACAACAATGGCATTCCCATCAGTCATTAAACTCGGTGGACCTGATATACCACTGCTATTGCCGAGCATGTTCAACTTGTCAATCGAATTTAGCTACTTTCCAGACCAGTGGAAAACACCGATTATTGTCCCTCGTCATAAAGGGGGGGGGGCAAACAGCATGTCTCTAATTATCGATCCATCCATCATACTCCCGTCATCCATAGATTACCCGAAAAATTAAGTAAGAGTGAAATCGTGGACTTTGTCCATCATCATCGGCTGTTTAACAAATCCCAGCATGGATTCCTCGATAAACGTTCCTGTATCACGAGCCAGTTGTGATACCTGTATTACATCATAGTTATAATACCGTTCCTGGATATGCAGAAACCATTCGACAGAGTGCCACACAGACGGCTACTGAAAAGGATCGAGTCACTTGGAACCAGAGACCCAATATTAGGTTGGTTAACATCATACCTAAATGGGCGTTATCAGATAGTCACTAGGTAAGCATAACGCTTCCTCACGCCCAATCACCAGTGACGTCATCCAGGAGAGTGTACCTGGTCCTTCCCTTTTCTTACTTTATATTAACCATATCATGGTGTTCATAAAAATAGCAGGTCATTTTGTTTGCCGATGACATAAAGATTGTTTACAAATTTCGACGAGACGAACTTCATAGCGTAATGCTGTTCATTCAAGACCTCGATACCCTTGAGAAATGGTGTGACACATGGATGTTAAAGTTCTTAGCTAGTAAATCATGCATTACGTCACACGGATGTTTAATCTTTGAAGAGTTAGTTACACTGAACAATGAACGTATCTGTGTGAAACTAGGCAACTGTGATCCAGGCATACGGTACACTACAAATTTTAATTTCTCAGAGCAAGTTGAGTAACAAATAGCATGTGCCAAACGATCTGTACCTAGCATATACCATGAAATCTATACAACTCCTGTCAGACTCGAGCTTTTCAAAATATTATACTTCCTGTCCTCGAATAATGCAGCATTATTTATGGGAACATGGGTATAGGTGACAGGAAAGCTTTGGAAAACCTGCAAAGATCATTCACTAAGCGCTTGTTCCATAACTCAACCACCTTGTGTCATCAGGATCAGTGCCAGCAGCTTAAGCTCGATCCCCCTTGGTTGCGACGAGTGAAACACACCTGATACACAACCTCATAAACCAAAACACATACTACAATCAGTGCACACTAAAAACGCATCATGACCTCATTCAGAACATACGCAACAAAAACTATACATTAATTGTGCCAAGAACGAGGACAGCTATCCGATCCAACTGCTTCCACGTCAGATACGCTGTCGTGGAATAGCCTAACAGCCACAATCAGGTCTTGCACAAAAGCAAGAACATTCCGCATACAGCTTAATAAATTCCTGGACCAGAACTCGATAATGACCATGTTTCTACCGAGTAAATCACCACACGAATTCATCCAGGACGAAAAAAGGAATACATAACCATTGAGAAAAAAATGGTACACAAACCTCAGCAACAACGAAAGTTATGTGATTGCAAATTATTTTGACATCACACACCCCAGAATACATATCATACTCATAATTATTATTATACGAATGATCTCTCCACAATGCATGGACAGCTCCTCACACAATCGGTAAATATACCTATTATTAATATTATTATTATTCAGTTTCTAGCCCCATCTCGTGCGACTATATAGTCTGGGCTTCCGATTGTCTTTAAACTTGATTTAGTCGGGAAATAGGCTGGCGAGCCGTACTTTAGCAATGGTCTGACGGTAGAGGAGAAGATGTAAGTGGCAACCACTTAAGATCAGATGAAGAAACTACGTTTGAGCGACTATAGCATGCGCAGTCCGCTTCTGTGTAGCCTGTTCGTGTTATACACGGACTTCAAATCGCAACATGAGAGTACGCCTAGGTCCTTCACAGGTGTGCGATGTACCGGTTGGCTTCAATGGTGTAACGTCAGTCACCACCATTCTTGCCCAAGATCATGAAAACGGACTTAGATGGGTTGACAGAGAGGCGGACTTCCGAAGACCACATAGAAAGGCGGACGAGATCATACCGAAGTAGGACGCAGTGGATATCATTCTCCACATCATTCTCTCTCTCCATCATTCTCCACATCTTCAGGTTATTCGCAAAGAGGGCACACGGCGACCGAAGAGGCTGGGGTAGGTCGTTGATATAAATTAGGAACAAATAAGGCCCCAGAAACGTGCCTTAGGGTACACCACTGGTCAAAGCATACCATTCGGTCAGGTGGTTATCGACTTGCACCTTCCACTTTCGTCCAAGCAGAAATTTACGGATCCACTGGCACAGTGAGCTACCAACACCGCACACTCAGTTTGTGGAGCAGGAGCTCAGGGTTAATGTTGTCGAATGTCTTGCTAAGATAGACAGACTTCCATTGATTTATACCTTTTAAGCATTCACGCCTCGTCACAAGCACGTTGGTGATGCATGAACAGCGTGGTATGAAATTGTGCTGTGCGGCCATAAGGAGATCTGTTGACAGGAACTGTTGTAGCAATCTCTCGTTCACAATGAGATTGGCAACCTAAGCAGAGATAGGTGTCAAACAAATTGCCCTGTAGATTTTTGGGTTCTGGCGAACCCGCCGCTGTAATTGTCTACTTTGATGTGGTCATCGGCCTTATCGCCGAGCATTTGCAATCAATCGGCAATCAACCTTCGGACATAGACCTGTTGAACAGGTCAGTTACCGCAGGTGAGATGATGCCCGCTAAGGACTTGAGAATCAGAGACTGCAGCTCGTCAGGTCCATCAGGCATGGTACCGTCAATATTGGCGAGGAGCTGACGCATCTGTTCCATACCATAATCTAGACTGCCGAGTACGGCAAGGGTGGCGCACGCAAATCTAGGTACAGACACCTAGTCACTTGCGAACAGAAGTAAAGTGCACAGCCAAAGCGGACGCAGGCTCGGTGCTGGAGGGCTGTGCGTCCGCTGGTAGGGCACTTGTCGCCTCTAAACAGCGACTCATGTACGCAAAGACTCCCTTCGGGTTAGTCTTTGCTGCGGTTGCAATCAGTTCTTCCAAATGCCTGCGCTTTCCCGTTTTCGCTCTGTTGCAAGTGTTTCGCTGCTTGTTATATACCTCGCAGACATCAATGGAGCCAGAGATAAGGAATTTGTCACCAGCCTGCGATGCCGCCGAGATAGCTTAATCGGTCCTGTTTTGCGAAACTTGAGAGGCAGAAACCGGTTACACACGGAGTTTACTTCAATCTGGCTGACTGCCTCACTGAACAATCTTTTGGTGTTGACAGATGGGCGGCTAGGAAATTTTCCGCCCTGGCTGCGCTGTTCCAATACGTGGTGGGTTTTCACCTGGCAAGCAATCTCCACATAAAAGTCGGAAATGTTCTCTTAACAACGCTGTAACCTGGCGGATGTGACGCGCCACACAAAAAATGCGCTCCCCTCGGATTCCTCGAGGACAGTGTACATCCGCAAGCAAGCAGAGCATTTGGTTTTGTCTCAAACTTCGGCCCCTGGTGTGGATTTTGTTCTCCGAAATGCGTATGAACTAAGTCTTCAGTTACCGGCTCTCAACGAGTGCGAAAACCTTATCCCGCCATGCTTCCTTGCAGGATACGCTCTCTGGCCAAAGGCTCGGGGCCGCAGTCCCCTAAGGCAACCCACCTAATTCGGCCTAGGCAACTGGGTAGTATCTCATGATGGACCGCTATCTTGTTACTATACAAACTCCGAAAACACACGTCTTCAATTTGCCTACCTTTCCATGGTATCATTTGCTTCCACAGCCATACCTCTACTAACGAGTTTGTTCTATCAAGATCCGTCAGCTCAACTATACAGTGCTCCACAGGCAGCCGCCAGCACTGAAGTCTTCCTTCTTCACTTCTACAATATGGAACGCAGTTCAAGCTAGCAACTTTTAACGTGCGCAGATTACTGCAGATCGGACAGCAAGCTGGAGATTTCTGCAATTGATGTTTGCTACATGAGTGAAACAGTTCAGGATTCAAACACATGTTATCATGTGTCGTTACCAGTCCTCCCAGACACCCGTTTCTATCTTCGCTTTCATGGTGACGCAGAACCTTGTTACATCCGTCGATGATATTGATTAGTTAGTTCAACCACACTGCGCATTATTGGTTTACTTCGCATTGACCAATCAATAGTTCCTCACTCCATGCGTTAACTCGTGTGTCATGTGAGCCATGTTGCAGTGTTCGCTCGATACACTCAGTTTTCGTACTGTGCCGTGTTCATGCCTAACCGGTCTAGGGGCGTGCTTTGCTTGAATTCGTTACTACGTATTATTGGCGACGGGATCCAGATGAATTTTATCATTAATCTGTCTGCTAACGTTTGGTCTTCCGCTGAGGACAAACCGACCTTATCAAACTGGATGAGGTGGAAGAAATTATTTATTAACTACCTGGAACAAATGCCTGTTTTGAATCCTATGATTTCACTTTCGGAGTCCCACAAAACATAACTATTCAGACAAGTGCTAGGAGATGAAAGCCAGCGACATTATGTGGAAAATTGTGACATTATTACATCGGCCTTGGATAAACATAGCACACTGTGGGGATTGAAACAGAATGTTTATACTGCGAGATACTGCTTTTCAAAGCTCGTACAGAAACCGAACGAGAACGTCAACCACTTCACTGCACACACTCATCAGTTTATTCCCGAGTGTAAATAATACAATGAAATTCCGCCCGACAAAGTTGGAGAGGAAATGAAAATACAGTGCTTAATTGCGGGGATTCTGCACGAAAGTGCACGGGAAAAGTGTTATTGAACGAGTCAGATACTACATGGGAGAATGCTTGTCTAATCGTTCGCCAAAGGGAGAATATCTCGCACCAGATAGGTGAATCCACTGCCCATCCAGTCGTGGATACTGTTCACGCAGTTGCTAAACCACACTCTAGGTGAACCACGAAAACAGTTCGTGTACTATCGCTGCTCTTATTTCTGATTGTCGCCACATAGCAAGCATATGCTGAAAATGTGATAAAATAGGCCACCTGGTCCGCGTGTGCAGATCGGAACCCGCCCCACCAACTAATTTCAGTCAATCTTGGCGCCATAATAAGCCGCCGCTTACGGAGTAAAGCGTTCTGGAAGACCCAGACGACGATCTAAATACCGTCTACTTGAATACCGTACCACCCAACAAGTGTCCTCCGTGTACGATTCGTTTGATGATCGAGAATGAACCGATCGATTTGGAACTGGATACAGGGGCTGCAGTTATCAGTGTAAAAATGGATTGAATTAAGTCTGTCTCCCTTACAACCATGTGATTTCCCATTGCAAACCTACACTGGAGGTCCGATTAGGGTTTTGGGAAAGTTCATGGTTAAAATCAGGCACGACAAACGGTAATTAACTTTACCTTTGATCGTGGTACCTGGGAAAAGACCAAATCTCTTGGGCAGAAATTGGATCCGATACTTCCCAAAAACGATGCAGATTAATGAGGTCGTGATGAATGACAGTAGCCTAAACGATCTATCGAACCGATTTTCTTCGTTATTCGAAAATAAATTGGGAAAGCTGAAACATTTCGAAGCTTCCGTTAATCTACGGGAGAACACCAATGACAAGTTTTACAAAGCACGAACATTTACCGTACGCTATGCATCCAAAATTGAAGTAGAACTACAACGGCTACCATCCGAAGGCGTAATCGTGCCCGTACAACACTCGGATTGGGGTACCCCAGTGGTTCCAATACTCAAACCCGACAGTACCGTTCATATCTGTGGAGACTATAAGTTAACTGTCAATCAAGCTACAAAAGTGGAAAGGTATCCTTTGCCACAGATTGAAGATTTGTACGCTACGTCATCCGGTGATCAAAAATGTTCTAAGCTTGATCTTAGTCTTGCATACCCTCAAGTTGAACTTGATGGGGACTCACATGAGTTAACCACAATAACTACACATCTTCGACTATTTCAATATACCCGTCTTCCTTTCGGAATATGCTCTGCCCCCAGCGTCTTCCAGCGGGTTCTGGATGACATCTTGAAGAATATGCCCTTTCCTGGTGTTTATTTAGATGAAATCCTGGTTTCTGGCCGAAGTGATGCTGAACATTTAATGACGCTTCGGGCGGTGTTGGAACGTTTGGAATCGAAGGCATTGAAACTGAAGAAATCTAAATGTGAGTATTTGTCTGAATCTGTTTGTTAGCTCGACTACAAACTTGATTAGAGAGATCTGCATCTTTTCCAGGATAAATTATCCCCAATTATACAGGCACCGCAGCCTAAGAAGGTTGTGAACTCCGATCATTCTTAAGAATGTTATCACAGTATCGTCGTATGTTACCGGAAGTATCAACGATTTTAGCTCCTTTGAACGCACTGCTACGTAAAAACACCCCGTGGGTGTGGAATGATAAGCATCAGCCCGTTTTCATTCGTGGTAAAAACGGTTTAGCATCAGCTCCAGTTTTAGTTAACTACGATAGAAAAAGCCACTGGTTATTCAGTGTGCTGCTTTTCCATACGGATTTGGAGCAGTTTTGTGTCATAAATTGCCAACTGGTGTAATTCTTCCGATGGCTTTTGCTTCTCGTGCCTTACAACCGTCTGAAAAAGAGTACTCAAAACTTGATCAAGAGGCCCTATCAGTTATCTTTGATGTCAAGAAATTTCACCAGTATATTTGAAGCAGCCATATTGAGATGTAAACTGATCACAAATCGTTGATATACTTATTGGGTGATTCCACGGGGATCCAGCAAATGTCGTCACCTAGAATACAACGATGAGCCCGAATCCTTAGTGCGTATGAATACAAAATATCTTACATGCCAGGCTCTAACAATTGTACAGCGGATGCCCTGAGTCGGTTACCGCACGCGACCCCGCAGAACCAATAGATGAACCGGTGGAGTCAGTTCATTTGATGCAGTACCTCGACATTACCTCTTTGACAACTGACGTCATACGTCGATGGCCCGATGGAGATCCCAAACTAGTCTCCGTGATACGTTTCAAGAAACTGGGCTGGCATAGTAGAATTCCGGCTGATTTGAAACCTTTTGGGATTCGGAAAATTGAGCTGAATATACACGATGGTTGCTTATTTTGGGGCTCACGTTTGATTCCACCGTCGAAAGCGCGCTCCTTTATTACAAAATAACTTCCCAATGGGCATCCAGGTGTTGCCCGAATGAAGGACCTTGCACGCGGCTATTGCTGGTGGCCCGGCTTAGATGCCGAAATTGAAAACTACCTGAAAACGTGTGATCTCTGCCAACAATATCAGTCGAATAAACCTCCAGGTCCAATACACCTTTGGCGTTGGCCTGAAAAGCCATGGCAGCGTATCCATGCAGACTATTTTGGTCCTTTGAACGGAACATTTTTCCTGTTGATAGTCGATGCCTATTCGAAATGGATCGATGTTTATCCAGTGTCTCATCCCACGGCTGAAACAACCATTTCAAAGATGCGATCATCGTTTTCGGAATACCTGAAACTGTTTGTACAGATAATGGGTCCTGTTTTACCAGTAAGGAGTTTGAGAGCTTTATGCAGAGCAATGGCATTCAACACGTGCGTACAGCCCCATATCATCCTGCGTCAAATGGATTAGCCAAAACGGCGGTGCGGACGGTAAAAAGACGCCTGCTAAAGCAGTTATCAGGAACCATACAAATGCGACTAGATCGATTACATTTTGCCTACAGTGTAACTCAGACAGAAGCCACGGGTAAATCCCCTGCAGAACTGATGTTCGGTAAAACTCTTTGTACTACCTTACACCTATTATTACCACCCCAAAAAGACGCGATCCGAGACCGCCATCTTTGACTGAAGTACAAACAAAAGTCGCTGTGTGCCATGAGACTCGGCAGCTCTGGTTAGGTTAGAAGTCAAGCAGATAAGCGTGCGCTTTTCGTGATCGTCGCTTCGCGTCCATTGACTGCAACTCGTATACAGTCAAGAACCAACTCTATCAAAACCATCATGAGCTGATCCTAAAGGCGCCTAAAACAGACATCATTGTTATGACAGGAAACCAACTCATCTGCCGGAACAGTTGCAGCCAGGTAAACGCCATCTCGGGAAACCGGATGGATATGAGGATACTGTCAGTCGAAATAAGCTTAATGAACTTTAATGGGTTCAATTTCATCATTTACGCCACCACTGCAGACACCTGGATGATAATATCAATATACATGCTTGAGTAGAAAAGTGGGAACAAAGCCGAACTGTTACTCCAACAAGAGCTCGCGCAGTATGTTTGTGACTTTTGCTATGTCAACAAGCAAACGTGAGAGGTAAGGCAAAACGGTATTACGATACGATGACATGCGGGAGAACAAAATTCTGAATTTCGAAAGAGTAGAAGAGAAAGAGAGTGTTTTGGAAAAATCATTGTGAAATGGATGAAATCGATCAGAAGAAAAATCATTGGAGACATCAAGATGTCTAGAAATGATCAAATCAACTAAACAATCTCTAGACAAGCCGCTGCATCTAGAAATGTGCTCTATAGATCGCACCAATAAGATGTAGTCTTTCTGAAGCAGTCCAGAGCAAATAACAGGAGAGCAGTGTAGCCAATGGGGAATAATACAAGAGGTCACAAACCTGAATATTAAAGTACGAGGTACTGAAAGCACAAGTCCGATCGCATAAAAATAAAGTTTCTGACTTCAGATTTTGTTCCGTTCTCCGAGCTGAACAGTTTCGTTGCAGACGTTTCATCACCAGTCGTGGTGACTTCCTCAGTGCGTTATAAGCAAACTGATTTGTTTTGTCGATTCTTACCGGTGAGCGAGTGACATTTGAACCTGCTCAGTTCGATTCAGGTCCCGTGATCATTGCTAGTTCCCAGTGTGGGCGCCGCATCTTTCGACTCATTTGCCAGATGATCCACGTAAAATCTTTTCTCGCAGCTGCCTGTATATCGGATCTAAATCGATGCGTTGGTTTATTGAACTGACTGTAGAAAACCAGGCTTCAAGGAATTCTCTTCCTTTTTGGTCTCTCCTTGCGCTAGTATCTCTGTTTTCTCCCAATCAAATGCGTGCCCTTCTTCATCAACGTGTGTCGAGACCAAGGATGATGGGTAATGGTTTCGACAGGCTCGCTTGTGTTCTTGTAGCCTTGTAGACAATTTTCTTCCCGTTTGGCCCACATAGTTCTTATCACAATTTTTACATTGTATCTTGTAAATGACGTTCCGGCGTTCGTGTGCTATCGTCTTCCCTTTCGGTCTAGATAGGGTTCCTTTCAGTGTGTTGGTGGGTACGTGAGCCAATAACAGATGGTGTGGCTTGAGGAGTCTAGCAGTCAGTTCCGATACATCCTAGAGGTATGGTAAAGCGATCCGTTTGGTTGTTGTTGGTTCAGGTGTGGTGTTTGTACTCTTCTGGTTCATGTATCTTCGGATGAAGCTGCGTGGATATCCGTTGCGCATGAAGGATGTAAACAAATGATTTTCTTCCTCGCGTTTTGCTTCAGCAGTATTACAATGTGATTCTATCCTACGGAACAAGGTGCGGATGCAGCTGATTTTGTGACATTTTGGGTGGTTGCTGTTGAAATTTAATATTTGATCTGGATGCGTATCTTTCCTGTAAACTGATGTTTGTAGTTCTCCGTCCGTTGTTCTAGTAACCAATACATCTAAGAAAGGTAGTTTGTTCTCCATTTCTGGTTCCATAGTAAAGTGAATACCGTCCACTACATCGTTCAGCAGGCTTTGTGTGGTCTGCAACTGACTGCAAGTTGTACAGACGCGCGTAGACCAAGAAAGGTTCTGGGACAAAACATTGTCGACATACTTGACGGTGGAAGACCTGGGTATGGAATTTTCCTTCACAGTAGGTGTGGGGGAGAAAGCTATGAGGGACTGCAACCTATCGTCACGTAGAAAAGAAAATATTATATCATTGCATTTAGAAGCAGTAAGCGTAAAAGATTTGGATGAAGAGCATTCCATCAGATCTTCCAACCCATGCTGAAGTGATGAGGAATCCTGGTTAGTGGGGGACATACATCCCAGCACATCATCAGCATATTTACATCTTATAAACGTAGTTCGTAGTGGATGTTCAACATACAAGGGAGAATAGAAAAGGTGATAGGATCGCTCCCTGTAGAACACCACCGTCGGCATGGAGGACAGAGGATTTCTTACCGTTCAACTTGCTGAAGTGAGTACGGTCTGTAAAATAGTCAAGTAACAAATTACACACAACAGCGTGAACTGCATTTTTGGATAGCAGGTTTAGCAGCCTTGAAGTATCCAGGCTTCCAAAAGACATTCGAATAATCCAGGAAGAGAAGTCGTACGGATTTACACTTTGATCTAACGCAGAGGCTATAGACTGAACAAGATATACCACTACATTCAAGGTGGTGTGCTGGGGTCTATACGCAAACTGGGAGACATCGTCTTCAAAAATGGCTGAAAAAATATCCGCGGAATTGACAGTCTTTCGAAAACTTTTAGGAGCACAGATATGCATGCAATTAAGCGATACCTTTGAGATCCACTTTTTGGTACTAGAGTGATACTAGACGTTCTCCAAATGCCTGGGATCACACCCCTTGTGACGCATTTGTTAAAGAGATCTGTTAAAAGCAGTGTGAGAGAATTAGCACACTTCTTCAAAGCTAATGGTGAGAGACCATCCGGACCACAAACTTTGGTTGTCTTTCATCTTTTGAGTTCCTTGTGGACGGTGCTTTGATGGAAGGGCGCAGCTGGACTTGAGCTAATGAAGGAGGACAAGGAAGATGAGCTTAATGAGGAGGAACTAAACACAGAATTCAGTTTATCCACCTCCACTTCACCGCTCTTACCCCAGAGATGCTTTAGAAGCCTCCGTAGATCGCGACAGTTATGGGTGCCCAGAACAGCTTCAACGTATAACTGGTTTAGTATTTCTATCTCAGATGTAACTGCCATGGTTAGGCTTTTGACACCGGTAGCATCCTTGCAGTTGTAGGCCCATTCTCTCATCCTTCGAAGTCGCTTTAGTAGTCGTGATGAAAATCTATCTGCTCTTAGATAGATCGTTTCAACAGGGCAACACATGTCAAAGCAATATTTGATGTAGTACGTAAGATGATCACACTCGAGAGCCAGGTCCTTGTCTTTGAAGACCGAAAAATCAGTTTAAAAATCATCGTCTGGAGCAATTTCGCCGTTGGATAATCCTTTAAGGACGTCTGGTTAGCGTTGAAAAATCAGACCTGCTGTATATGACTGGACACAGTTTTACAATACAATGGTCTGAGTTGCTCAAAGGAGCCTGCTATTGTATGGCAAACAACTGCCGCTTATTTGTGAACAAAGCGTCTGACTGGGCATCTTGCATGGTCGGAATAGTCACTAGGTCTACCAAGCCAAGTGTCTTCAAGAATGTTGTATTCTTTCTATTGAAGTCGCCAGCAAGAATACAGATAGAACAACCTAATTTAAGCAGTAGCGTTGAAGAAAGTTGGTCCTCAAAAAGCTTTAACTCCGATGCGGATGTGTCAGGAGCAATGTACACGTTTCCAACGATGACTGATCGAAAGTCACTTAGGAAGTTCGGTTTGCATTCAACTAAATGGCAGCTTATAAAATTAGTTGCGTAGGTAAATATTATGATTGCTACGTTGTACCAACGTTGATTAACTGTTATAACGCCAGCATCACGAAACTGGAGCTTCCCGGGGCGGTCAGACCTGATGGAAAAATTACCATCAAGATGAATTACCACATTTTCTGCATCAGCATGCAATCAGCTTTCTTGAGACCGAATGATTCCTGCATTAACATACTCATTTCGCTGCATAATGACATTGAGATGACCGATTTTACCAACAAGCGAGCAAACATTATCGGAAAGTATCAGTGGGACTTGCGCTTTGTCGACAGAACAACGACTGAGGCCAGATTGCCAGCCAACACGATGCTTGCGCTTTTTTCAAGACATATATTCGTAAAACATTTGCAAGTGTTCCTGACTTTATGGCCGCATTCGATTAGGCACGGATTTAGGTCAGTAACATGTAACGTTTTCAAATGACTGACGGAGTAAGACAACATTGACTTTGAGACCTGATCAGAAAAAACAAATTGTTTCGAAGTAAAAGATAAAATATAGGATCCGTAGTCCGGTGTAAAATAATCCAATGAGAACAGTAACGGCCAAATTTGAAGGCCCCGCTCTAACAAGAGAGACTGCTCAGTCGATATGCCGACGAATAACTTTTCCTCTACAACAAGAGCCTTCGTCAACCTGGATGCCACATGGCGTGGTCCATCGTCAACCCAGCGCTGATCATAAATTGCTCGCATAGTCATAAGTCGCAGGTGGCGCAGCAGTGAATGCGATGGAAGACCGTTTTTGTTGATGAGTTAGTACTGATCATGCATTCGGCCGGTGGCCGTGGTCTGCACGTTTGGTTTGCAACCATAAGGTCACCGATTCGAATCCGCGTAGGGATGGGCGTCCACGCGGTATACATAGCCCGCGCGCGACTGGTGGTGGTCGCGCGGCAGCGAAGCGCCGTTAGGGCGTACAGCTGACACATTGTTATTCATTATTTACGCATTGGTGTGTGCGACAGTTTGCATGTATTTCAGTGGCTCACCTAGAGCCAAACAAACAAGACTGAACCCATACCAATTGGAGGCCAAGAGGTTTAAATGGATCATCAACAGAGGCTTCCTGAACATCACAATCTCTCTCCACTGCCCTGGATGTTGTCTAACACTGGCTAGGTCCGCAACAAGCAAGAATGTCCGTCTGTTTGTCCACCTGCGCGCTCCTCTGTTGCACAATCAAAACAGCTGGAGCTCAGCAACACCCTTAGTATTGCTAGATCGTTGACCGACTACGCCCGCTAGCGAGCAGCAAAATGAACCCCGTCGGTCCATTTCTCAACAAGTGAATGAAAGCCTTCGGTCTGACCGTGAGTCCTAGTAGTAAAAATGAGCTGTTGAGATGAAAATCGTTCATCATCATCATCATCATCAACAACAGCCATTTCAACTGATGCTTCGCTGTAGCACAAGCATTGTGACCTTCGGAACAAAGAACGAAAAAAGCAGGGAAGTACCTAACATAAAATCTTAATGCCCTAAACAAACGTTCAGAGTCAAGGAGCTGACATCTTGCTAAAAAGATACCGTCACAAATAGCTGGCTTTCGTGCCAAATTAAGGCAGCATCGGCGAGACAGCTTCCTTGAGGCTTTCACAGCCCATCGTCAAATCAGACATTACCCCGCAGATGCCTCAATACCAAATGCACATAAACAGGTATCCCGACTAGGGAACAACAGCAGACGCGCTGCTGGTGCCGACTGTGGGTCATGTCCTGTAATATCTCAAGCCAAGCATGAGGCAGGTCACGTGAACTCCAGGCTGGATGGCTAAACGTACCAACAGCACTAGTTTTGTAGTCGGTGACTTCATTTCCCGCTGCCAAGGGAACTTTCGTCACATCGAGTCTTGCGTTACCCTGCATCTGATAAACAAAACAAGGTCCTCCACGGTAAGCGGAGATTCAGCGTACGTAATAAGTGTTCAAATCAACGTAAGTAGTTTAGTGCTATCTGATGTTCAAAGAAACTGGCCTAATTATCATTGCCTGGCACTCGCCTACGCACATCATCATTGTGGACATGTTGGTGCCATCCGAAAGCAGCAATGGCTTGCAGACAACAATAGTGAAAGAGTTTAATGCGCCACAGGTCCTCAGATCGAAGTGGCCAAGACTCTCCAAAAGAGTAGGACGGGCCTCAATGGGGCCTTGTAAACACGGACTTTCAGACGGACAGAAACTAACGTTTGACGCTACATATATCGCAGATTCAAAAAAGCAGATCTAGCTTCTGCAACTCGTCAACTGACTTCAGTTACCACGCGTCTATTTTTGCTGATGCAGCTGCTAAGGTAGTTGACATGAGCAACTACCTCGAGTAGCCGGCTATCAAAGGTCAAGTGGTCTTCAATTAGCTGAAGATCCTGTAACACAAACTAGCACTTTGAAGGTGCGACGAACATGGGAAATGGTTGGACCACTCTAGAAAGGTTATCAAGAGTTGATTGCGCCACCGCAACATCGTTAAACAGCAAAACGATATCGTCCGCATAATCAAGATCATCTAGCCTTTTCACCAGGCAGCACCTCAACGTCTGCATTGTGAGGCTCCGCAAGGGAGCACCTTATGATGAAGTGCACGAGGAAAGCGAACAAAACTGGGGAAATTGGACAACCCGACGAACGCCACTTGTTGTCGGAAAGGCATCTGACAAAACGCCGTAAAGCCTGACGCGGCCTGTCGTGTTCGGGTACATAGCACGTAAATTGCCCACATATTTCATGGGAACACCTTTCCGCGCGAGTATTTCGAACAGAATGCATCGATCGACTGAGCCATACTCTTGAAATCGAGGAACACAGCAATTGTCGGCCTGCGGTAAGTGTGGCGCTACTTTAGTATCTGCCGCAGAGTGAATATCTTGTTTATACAGCCCCGTCCTTGGCGAAAATCTGGGTGCGCTTCCGTAATCTGGGATTTCCGTACCACAGTGAAACGAAGAACGAAAACTGAGTCCGGTAATTTGTCACCAATGGCGCCGTTAGGCTAATACCCGTTTGGTTAACACAGGCGGTGTGACTGCCCTTCTTGTATATCGCCACTATGATCCATTCACTCCAACTAGCTGGGATGCTCTCTTCCTTCCGAACCTGTTCGAACATGAAGGTCAGTGCTTTGCAGAGGACCTCACCTCCATCCTTAAATAGCGCATTTGGGAGGGAATACGGGCAAGCAACACGAATACGACTGAGAAGAGTGATCGGGTTTCGGATCTCAGTCTTCGATGGAACGTTAAAACTAAACTGCCATGGCTCATGCTGCGTCATTTGAGTAGGAAAAAGTCTGGAAGCAGGAGAGCAACTGAACTACTTCCGAAAGTACTTCGCCCAATGAGCCATAAGCGCTTCTTATTGTGAATCATGGCACCCGCTCTGTCTCTGGGGTTATCTGGCTGCCACCTAGTATCCTGGGACCAGTGGTGTGAATCAGTTGGAACGGCTTGCGATAATTGCCTACTGCTCCGGTCTCCTCCATTTTTTGAGCCCGATTGGTCCACTAGGCTTCCTTGTCAGCATGCAGACTCAGTTTTAGTTCGCGCCTAATAGTCCGTCTGGTAACATTGTGCTCAGATCCACCCGGGAATTTTCTTCTGGGTTACAACAGGTTCACTGACCTCTCGGATATGCAGTGACTGGTGCGGTGACGAATGATGGTGCCGAAAGCAGAGGTTCCCGCGTCTTGCATAGTGTCTGAGATCCTATCCCACTGAACCTCAGTGTCATTAGGAAGAGAAAGTTCGATATGCAGAGCATCCTCGCAGGTTTGCACGACCAAGCACTGAGATAATTTTACAGTAGCAAATCGAAGGAGCCGTTGGGTGCGCCTCCCGGTAAAGATCATAAAAAATGACAAACTACTAAAGTAGGATCAGAGTCGAAGCAGGTATCCCAGAACGAGCGACCGTCCAGTATGGAACTAACGCCACCTGTAAGATGGCAACGTGATCAATTTGAGTAAGGCGCTGGCCAGCTACAAGATGACGCCAAGCTGCGCTTCGGCGCTTACTGTGTCGAAAAGCGGTGCAAGTAAGAAACAGCCGGTGCTCTGCACCAAGCTGTAACAGACGCTTGCCACTGTCCGTCCGGTCTGAGTTAAGTCCATACCTACTAGTTGAGCTGCATCGGTTGGAAACTTCTACACTTTTTTTTACCTCATTAAGTACGCCGCTGCCATTTCATAAGCTATCATTCAGGCGGCACAAAAATCCACAAGCTAAACAGTCACTTACGTCGCTGGACAGAGCACTTTGCTCTTCAATTTAACTACCCGGCACAGCTCCTGTGACACATTCGTTGCCCTCGGGTGGTGTCTAAGCTGTCCCCACATACCCCATATTGAAGCGGATATCAGAAGCGCAAACCAGTCTTACAGCCCCCGGCACAGTCAGGCTACCCTGGCCCTATTCAAAGGTGATGGACATATACTTGCCAGCGAAATCCTACAGTTGTTCACGAAGAACTGGACTGACGAAAAGGTTCCAAACTCATGGGGGAAACCAGTCATTATCCCGATTCACCAGTAAGGCTCCCACGAGGATTGCACCAATTACCCCGGAAGGTCGTTGATTTCTGCTACATTCAAGATCTCCATGTCGGTCACACTTCGCAGGCTACCAGCGCCTAGAAAACGCTTTTCTCGAGAGGAACAAGCCGGTTTTCTTCCAGTCCGAGGTTGTATCGATCAAATCTTCACACACCGCCACCTTTTATACTCCTTCACGTCTACCGACAGCCAGTGATCGTAGTGTCTTTGGACATACAAAGAACATTCGATTAAGCAAATAGATCGGTGTTGTGGAACTTTCTACTAAGGAAAAGTGAGCCCAAAGAACATTATAGCCATACGGCTAAAGGCAGATTCACCTCTGTGTTTGTTGTCACCGGCGGCATTCGCCAAGGTTGCCTTTCCTATTCAATGTTGTCATCGAAAATATTGTCCAATGAGTATTGGAAGGTGCACAAAACGACGGCGTTGAGCTTCACATGGTGTCAGAGTCGCGGAATTGGAGTACGCTGAGGATATCGCTTTGCTGGTGAACGATTTACGGGCCGTCCAGGGCACGTTGAATCGCTTAGTGATGAAACCGTCTAAATATGGCTTACATCTCACCCCAGGCAAATGTAAATGTAACGGATCGCAAAGGCACGCCCATGGCATTGTCGTAATGTCAGACTCAAGCTCAATGGTAGGGTGTAAACTACCTCCGTCCGTGCGGTCTTCTTGTAAAGCAGCGAGACGGCCTGTGCGCTCGGAAGACGCGAAATGATTGTCTGCTTCCGATAATCGTAGTCCGCGAAGGATTAATCCTTTGTGATGGCAACAAAAAGTAAGCAACACAGAAGTCTGAGCCCGAGTGCTTGGAGCAAACAGCCCTAGCCACCCAAACGTTAATCTCAGACACCGCATACATTGGCTCGGCCAGGTATTGCACATGTCAGCTTATCGCTTTCTCCGCCAAGCTTCAGTTGCGCTTCCCGGAAGCGGGTAGAAAATGTGCCGCGTTGGATAATCAATGACTTAGAGAAGCATGAGGAAGGCAATCTCAAGCTTAGCATCCGTCGGAACGGCCAGCCCTCCAGGTTGGGGACCACGCGACACTGACTCCCAGTGGTTGGAAATGTTAGATATCATGGCCCGCAACAGAAATCAGCGCTGTTTCGTCACATCATCTAAGTTAATGGCTAAGCGAACAGATAAAACTCAAAAGAAAAATGGCGTGTGTGGAACCCCCCCAAAAAGCTTTGTTATTTTTGCTATTGTATTTTGATATACAAAGCACATCAATCTGAAGCAAACAATTGTTTTCAATGATTCATCTACGGGCCGGGAAAATGAGATAAAGTTACATTACAAAGGGATGTATAGTGATTGGTTCGAAGATTTGTTCTGAAATGACTCTGTCACTGGTTAGACAGCGAATAGTTCACTGCTGTTTCATTCACACAGATCGATTGTAGTTTAGGCAATCCCAATGCCTGAGCCGATGTCAGGGGGACGGCTAAGCTGATGGCTGTTTGGCTATTAAAGAACATAGCCCGAAATGGCTGGTGAACGGTGGCACCGGAGTTCTTACAAGTGGTATTTCGTCTCATCTGCTCGAATCAGGTTACTGGATTAACCTCCCGAATACCTGTACTGGGATCTATCAGCTTCCAATGACCAAATCGAAAGGTTTGCGGTTAAGGGTGTTCGTCACTGTGGAGGCTATTGCGATTCGCATATTGCAATCCCCACTGTGCTCTCAAAAAGTTTGTTCAATCTCTATATCTGCCCTGGCCGAACAGCCATCAGCCTAATTGACCCTGACATCGGCTCAAGCATTGTGATTACGTAACCCACAATCAATCTGTGTGAGAGACAGCGGCGAACCACTGACCGAGTAAGTTCAGAACAAACCTCCGAACCAATCACTATCCAGTACTTGGTAGTTTAACCTTATATGATTGTACCGGCCCGCAGATGAATCATTATGAATGGATGAGCATATCCCGTAGTTCGATAACATTTTTGCTCATTTTCTGTCGGTAACCAGACTCTAAAGATATGTAATACTCCATTCTTAACTGGCTGACTTGCCAAACAATCTCCTCGTGGTGCCAGCTGGGTGATTCGTGATTTTCCCGTTCCAGCAAATCGTTCGGCGGCAGTGTTCCAGAACGTGGTGGGTTTTCGCCTGGCAAGCGTTCTCCCTATAAAAAGCCACATATGCCCGTTTAACAACACTGTGGCGGGGCGGGCGTGACTTGCCACTAAATAAAGTCACTGCCCCTTGCTTCATCCTGGCAAAGCATTGTATACCAGAAACTTTGTGCTGTAATTCTGGAGAGCATTGGACCCCTGTTTGACAAAGGAACAAACGAAAGGCGTATGAACTGAGCAATCAGTCATCGCCTCCCAATGGGCGCGATTCCCTGAATTCGCTCCGCTGCCTTGCGGGCAGGCTATTCAGCCAAAGACTCGGGGTGGTGTCCCCTAAGTCAACACCCCACTTCGGCTTGGGCAACCGGGTAGTATCTCGCCCTCTGACGAAAGTATGGACTTTATGTGTTGTGTTTTCTTTTACTATTTCTGTACCTTGTTTTGAGTTCTATGGTTTCCGATGGCTCAATGTCTATTCATAGACTGTTGCTATATATATATATATATATATATTCTTAATAACCGACTCAAGCGAGTGGAGAGGACGAGGGCAGAAGGTAGTAAAACACAGCAATGCAAGCTGAGCCACCAGACACGTGAGGGCTTCTTTCGACGTCTTGATAAACCGCGATGAAACACTAGTTCAAAAGTAGTACAGATGGACAAAAAGTGTTCGTAACGCACAATTGCTATGCCGAAGATAAGTTGGTAGGAGAGCTGCAGGGAAGGAAAGGAATGGAATCAGCAATTCGCCGGTACGCAGTACCGACGCTTCACTGCCGCGCAACCACCACCGGTCGCAAGTGAGCTAAAAATATTGCCACTATGGACCGGTCTTCACGCAGGTTCGAACACGCGCCCTCAGAGTACAAAGCACGTTTGTGATCCTTAAGGCTGTCAGCCGGCTGGAGAGCTGCAGGTGACCAGCGTGATCAGTTTCACTTAGTATAATGGTACGTCTCCTCATCAATACGAAGGTTCACCAGTCCGAATAATGTAGCGAGGAAAAAGCAAAATTTCAGATACACGTACGGGGGGCTTTAAAACGTTTAATCGATTGGTAACTAAAGGAAGCGCCAGCTCTTAAAAACAATCGTTTATAAGAGTTTCGGTATTTACAAATCGCTAACCCGAGAGATATCGTACGGCTACTCTAGCCAACAGTTATGTTAATGTTAACTGGGCGCACATTCATAAAGTAACATACACAAAAAAGTAAGCAATTAGCAACTAAAGGCGATCGGTGATTCAGGACAGGTACATAAGGTGAATGCAATGGAAACCCGGTTGAAAAGTAAAGAGAATGCAGGTGCATAATGGAGACACCGTCAGCGGTCGACTAAACGCAATTCCGCTACGGTTAAAGAACCCAAAGTCATCATCATCATTATAGACGTTAGCTAGAGGTAGGAAAGTCCTCAGCTACTGTGTCGCAAAGAACACAAAGTGCGTACATACGAAAAAGCCAGACCGATAGTTCAGTATAAATAAAGACAAGAAAACAATGGTGTATTACTGCATAGTATAGCAAGTATGGACCCAAACGAACAACAGAACGGGAGAGAAAACCATTTGGTTTTCCGACGTGCACAAACCAGTCAGTCACAGAAATCGACTCTGGCCGAAACACGTACGTACTTCAGTACACGTCAGGCAGAAACCGTCTGTACAGGGTGTTTTATTAATCTGGCTGGAGCTAGGAGCGCCTGCACTCAGGCGATGACGTACACCGGTACGCTGAATTGCTAACTGTCCAGTGGCGCAAATTGCATTGCCGCCAAGGGTGAGATGGGACACAGAGACGCGATATGTGTGCCTACGATCGCAGAGCACATCGAGCTGTTCGGCTGTGAGAAGTGAACGTTAGCAGACACCACAGCCGCAATGAATGCGTCGTGCCTCGACTGCAAGGCAAGTCCAACGCACCGCAAACCGTTCAGCTGTGAGAAATGGATGTGAACCAGACACCACATAGCCGCACTGAACGTGTCATGCTTCCATCGATTGGTAGTCGGCTTTCACCCAGGTGAAATGCTAGCAAAAGGGTTCCCTTCGAAGTGGTGAGTAGGTCGTTGTGCTAGCAATTGGGAATAACTGCCTGGCCGTATGTGATGATCGGTCGATGGGCGACGTATTGCTATCGGCACAAAAGCTGTTATCGCCTCATGACTGGCTTCCAACAAACCCGTAAGCTTTTATTAGGCTGCTTTCGCTGATAAATGGAATCATACTGTCGGGAGCACATTGTAAGGTTACAGTCGAAAATTCACCCTTCATGGGTGCATAAAAACGAATTCTTGACTTGACTTGACGTGACGATGCTCTTAGATTTCTCTGCCTCGACGTACTGGTGGCACCATTAGACAGCACACCAACGTAGTCATGAATGTGACTATTGCCGTCACAGTCAGACAATTGCTAGTTGTATAAATAGATCAGGCCTTCGATGGTGTTTCTCGTGTAAAATGAATACATTTATTCATTTACGTACCTATATTTACATGGAATGTGTGAAATGTCAGTAAATACCAAGGAAATAGATGTTTGCATCATCAAACAAAGCGGACGGTCTCGCACTGTCACGGACGATGTGTCAGCTTGCGTGGTTGCGCAAGAAGTACGAAGTAATAGCCATCTCAGCATTCGGCAACTCGTACAACCTTGCGAAAAGAAACCGTATGCTGTGCATCGAATATTGAAGAAAAAAACATTCCGGCGGCGCAGTGCACCGCAGGTGCAAGTGTTAAACGCGTGAGATTCACAGAAGCGTCTGGAATTCGCCCATTTGTTTTTATTCAATCTGGACGTGCAACCAATTTTGTTCTCCGATGAAGCTGCGTGCTCTCTGCATGGCGAAAATAGGCAACATGTTTGAGGAACAACCAACCCACGGCAATGTAGCGCTTCCCGTGTGCAACATAGCGTGAAGCTCATGGCCTGGGCTGGATTGACTGGTCGAAAAATTACTGGGCCCTTTTCCTTTTCTAGAAGTGTGTTCGGTTTGTTGTCGTTTAACAGCACTAAAAATTGACATTTCTTAGCATCCTCGTTCATGGAAATGTTGCAGACCAGCATCGTTCTGTAGCTGCAGTCAGAGGGGTTCCTGAATAACGTTTGGTGGAAACAAGATGGCGCACCTGCACATTCGGTTCGTGACTACCTGAACGAGACGTTCGGTGGACGTTGGATCGGATGCAAACATCGAATTCGTCGATGTTTAATGACATTTCACACATTCCATGTAAATATAAGTAAACAAATGAATAAATGTATATTCTCCATTTTACACGAGAAACACCATCGAAGGCATGATCAATTTATACAACTAGCAATTGTCTGACTGTGACGGCAATAGTCGCATTCATGACTACGTTTGTGTGCTGTCTAATGGTGCCCCCAGTACGTCGAGGCAGAGAAATCTAAGAGCATTGTCACGTCAAGTCAAGAATTCGTTTTTATGCACCCATGAAGGGTGAATTTTCGACTGTAACCTTACAATGTGCTCCCGGCAGTATGATTCCATTTTGCAGCGAATGCAGTCTAATGAAAGCTTACGGGTTTGTTGGAAGCCAGTCATGAGGCGATAACAGCTTTTGTGGCAATAGCAATACGGCGCCCATCAACCGGTCATCACATACGGCCAGGCTTTTTTCTCAATTGCTAGCACAGCGACCTACTAACCAAGTCGTAGGGAACCCTTTTGCTAGCATTTCACCTGGGTGAAAGCCGACTACCAATCGATGGGAGCATGACACGTTCAGTGAGGCTATGTGGTGTCTGGTTCACGTCCATTTCTCACAGCCGAACGGCTTGCGGTGCGTTGATCTTGCCTTGCGGTCGAGGCATGACGCATTCATTGCGGCTGTGGTGTCTGCTAACGTTCACTTCTCACAGCCGAACAGCTCGATGTGCTCTGCGATCGTAGGCACACATGTCGCGTCTCTGTGTCCTATCTCACCCCTGGCGGCAAAGCAATTTGCGCCACTGGACGGTTAGCAATTCAGCGTACCGTTGTACGTCATTGCCTGAGTGCAGCCGCTCGTAGCTCCGGACCAGATTGATAAAACACCCTGTAATATTAAGCGATTAGCAACGGAAGTGCATTAAGAAATTTCGTTCAACAACCTAGCCGCAAGGCATTACAATGATCATGGTGTGCATACCGACAACCTGAAGGACGACGAAAGTACGGTCCCACGGGTTGGTCAAGACGAGACGGGTGCAAGCACACACACGAGAAGTGCTCGCAACTGGGGCTATGTAAGTTGATTACAAGCCGTTGACATGCCTGATGGGAGACTTATAAAGCATGGTTATGAAGACTGAATGGGCGGGAAGGAATAATACATATAGTGATTGTATCCACGAATTGCCTTGGCGTTTGAGAAACAGAGAAGCTGTTTGTCAGTTGTGTTCCCAGCAGATTATGGGGAATAAAGAAAGACCAACAGGAATCGAGTCTTGAAGTGTTTTACGGATGCTTGTTCCCCATTTTTTGCCGGATGGCGACTAATCATTCGGATACCCACATTAGGAGATATACGTACACAACGAGGGATTAAGTATGTGCTAAAGAAGCAAAACCACGGTTCGCTCAAGTTCAGAAAATAAGTGAACAGTGGCGAGCACACGAAAAATACTACAAGAGATTGCAATGAAGAGGGTTAGAGAGACATGTGATGCGGAGCACAAGAAGTCCAAGTGTGAACAAAGTGAGACAAACTACGCCGGTGGGCAAGTGACCGCGGATTCGATGGCAGAAGAAAAACCAAAATTCAAGTGAGTATACGCATCAGCTATGGTACAATAATGGGGGAAAGAACAATAAAAAGCGAAACCGATTCCACGACTATAAACAACTGTGAGTGGTTAATGGAGATCCGAAAGAACTGGTTTTGAAATATTGCGATAGATGGGCATCGAATACAGACAATATAAAAGGAGTGGCTGTGGAACGAAATGTTATTCCCCAGGAAATCACAATAAACAGGTTACAGACAGGCAAACAAGTTCAGTGACGTCGTGTGGTTGCATAGTGAGATATAGGAAAACAAATATCAGATTAAGTAGAAGAAGGTACCACATGACTAAGAATATGGTGGAGATTCAACCACAAAGGAGCGGATGGACAAGGATAAGAAATAGGGGAATAAAATGAGGAAAATGCTTCGCGAATTCTATCGAGGACTAGCGAGTCACTTCTACACACAATAACGGAGTGAGAAAGCTAAAATACAGCAATCGTGTGCGAGCAAAAAGCAGAGTAGCTGAGGACTGACCAGTAAACGAATGAAACAGAAATGCATGAATTACAATAGGAGAGGGTGAGTCAAATGTGGATTCGTGTGTTGACAATTCCAGAGCGTAAACAACAAACAGCATGATGACGCTGCGTGTGAAGGAGGTAGAAGTGGGACGATACATGGTACAAACGAAGGAGATGCAGAACAAACTTTTACGCACACGCACGCACACACAGTGAAAATGATGAGCAACTCGGATTGGGACATTCTGGAAGGACACATGGTTCCCACTTTGATACAATGGACGGAATAGGCCAATGTACCAAGGTCGAGGTATGATCACAAAGAGCGGAGATAAGTTTGAGAAAAGTCATAGACGTACGTTGCTACATGGACATATAAAAATGGAGATGAGAAGGGTGAAAAATTGTCAGTAGGGTAGACTGATTTTTCTACAAAGTCGTGAAAGGACAAGTATCTGATTTAGTGATGGGTCGAGACAAATGAAGAGACGATTCTGGCAAGGTTGGAAGAATAATGCGCTCGAGAATATGATTGCACAACCAAATGCCGGAAGTCAATGATAAGGATACAACGTACGACCCCCTAGAAGAGATCAAGAAATGGTATTGATTGCCACGAAGTTGACGGAAAAGGCGGAACGCATTAAGCTGAAGGTGATGGGGATGACAGGAGCAACAAATACTGCGAACAGGTTGATGATGAACGCTATCTCAGACGCCCGGGTCCGAAGAATTTGGTGTATCCGTCTCACCGGCTGTGTCCGCAGAAGAAGCAGTGGTCAGGTTGACATCAACAGTCGCGGAGCAATCACAGTTTCCTTCGCTGGAGTCAGCGATTGGGAGTGACGGTTGAGGTGCAGGGCGGGATGATGGTTGGTGATGATGCGAAGTAGGTTTGCCACGATGCTTTGATTTATTTCGGGTGAACAAATTGGCAAACACATTACGCTTTTTGTTCGCACCAGTGGAGCCCTTGGAAACATTAGCATCTGGGAAGACGGAAGCTGGCGAATCCGTACACTGAAAGGAACAGAGCAGAGTAAGCAGGAAAGTAAGGGGAACATGTCGACTGACATCATGAGCTTCAGAGCGAGCTACTCCGCAAGAATTTTTTGATAATGATCACCTGGAAGAAAATGTATTCCCTATGCGATGAGTGGTGTTCATTTGAAGTGGCTAAGAATGAGTCATCTGAAAGAAATTCAGAGGTTAACATGGTGAAGACTCACGCAATGATAACAGTGAGCGGTTGCTATATTTGGGGAGACCCACGTTTATTTCTCGCAAGCGGTGAGCTCGGACAAAGCACCTACAGCGATGCGACATGGCTCGCACCAGCTCCGAAACATCCATGGGTAAATCGATCACATCGGGATCCGATACCGGCGAAACTGGGTTCCATACTGCCAATCAGATTGGACCGCAAGCGCGGGCTCCGACAATCTGATCGCTGGGTACTATTTGCACGGCGCGCCAACTGGCAAAGCCAAATGTGCTGTAAACCCATAAGAGTACGCTGGTATCCTGGCTGAGTAAAGGCTAACAGAAGTTCAGTGGTCACATGAATGCGACATTAGCAACCACAAATGACACTAATCGTGGCAAGTCCGATTGCGAATCCATTTAACAAGACCGAACGCAGTCACTGGAATTTTTGGACGGTTATGGATACATTCCCGCTGAAAGTAAACATGTGGTCACTCGTACAGACCTCAGGATAAAACTACGTGCTAGCCTTTAGAGATGCTGAGAAGCATGGTGGTCCTATCCTGCGCCGGAGATAGAAACAGCCGCTGCACTTAGTAGCCACGAGCTGTTCCGTTTCATACGGGAAGCAAGTATCATGGTGCCGGCGAAGCTACACGCGATGAGAAAGGACAGTTTATACCTATGTTAAAACGATTGAAGCGTTTGAGTAAGCACTTCGAAAGGCAACTTAATCGACTAAGATTATCGGCTCCGTGCGGTTCAGTAACGGCTCTGCTCCCCTGGATGTCTCTTTGGATTCGTAACCGCTCGGGGAAGGGGAAGATGATGAGATCGGGCTGATGAATTTGAACAGGGCCGCAGGACCGGATGCATTTAATCCAACAATATTAAACTTCGGGGAATCAACTAACGTAGACAAAATTCACAATCTACCAGCGAAGATAAGGAAAAGGAAACTGTCCACACGTACAAGAACTGACATAAGGTCACGATTTTCAGCGGGACTTATTTTTGAAGCGCAGAGATAAAGATAGATCAGTTGAATCTCAATTCCCTCTACCACGATTCCATCGTTCTTCGCAGTCAGAATGACACCCACGAAATCCAAATTCATAAAAACCAAGCTGGGTTTTATCGAAACATAGCCTGCACTGACATTTCCCTTATACGCCAGTTGTGGAAGCACTATTATAAATATTAGCGACCTCCCTTAGTCATGTTCGTCGACATCTAAGGCGCCTTCAATTCGGTGGATCAATGCGCTTTTTGGGACTGTTTGTCAGGGACTGCGATCTACATATAAGCAAATATCGTATAAGCGCTTTGTGAATGTTGCTAGGGCAGAGTGAAGGCTGATAACGGTGGGAGACAAGGAATCCCGCTGTCATCTTTACTTTGTGACTTCATGATTAGTAAAATTATCGTATGTATGTAACCTCAACAGCCTAGCAATTAGACGTAGAGCCAACAAAATTATCGAAACTGCATACATAGCACTCGGCTTAGTCAGTGTGGACATATCGATTTCGAGATGCCGACGACGTTATCCTAATATGTGATAGCTTAGAAACTTGCCAAGCAGCACTAGACAGGCTGGAGGTGAGTGACAATAGTTGCTACCTGTCAAAATGATTGATAGGGAGAAATTCCTCCATTGACTTTTGGTGGTGGTGGGGGGGGGTCAGATAGAAGTCGTTCGAAAATTAACTACCAAAGCAGTTATATCAAATAATGTGGTTAAAAACCGAACAGCTGAAACACAAGGCAAGTACCCCAAGACCCAACAATGAACTTGAAACTGCTGTGTCGTGTTGCTAGTGCAGCACTACTGACTTAGTGACCACGAGGAAAGCTGTCAAAAAAACTGTCGGGTTTCCATTTCAATTCAGACTACCACTATTTGACGAGTCCAAATCAGCTCGAAACTGATCGGTCGTGAAGTGCCATTTTGGGAAAGAGTAGCTACAAAAATATCCAGTTCAAATGCCGGGTGCTTCAAGACCCAACAACGTGGCGATTTTGCTCATCTTAGTCAATCACGGCACCGACGCGACATCACCCTCGCCTGGAAAAGTAGAGTCTACAACACTGCAGTACGTTAAACTCCACCGTATGGCTGCGAAACCTGGTCAAACCGATGGAGAGAGTTAGTTGCTTTGGACGTCCGGGGCTGCCTCACTCTGGTTATTGGAGGACCAACTTGTGAACAATGAGTATTTCATCGTCATACTTATAGTGTAAGAAATGCAAGTGAACCGCTCACCACTAACATTTCAAGCACCAACATCTGATGACTAGGTCATGCGTCACGTCCGGGGCGCGCGTCGTTGCGCTACCGGAATGTGGATGGAAGAAAGGAAGGGGGAGGCCAAGCTACGACGACTTGATCAAGAGGAATGGAAGCTGTAACTTGGAAATGGATCTCGGTTGATGACCCGCGGACTCAGAGCTTTGGGTCATATAGACAGTGAACATGTTTGGTTGGAGATTCGTGTTGACATGGGCAAAGCGGATCTGTGGTGTTAGTGTTCTGAGTTTCCCAGTACCTTCCCGTTTGGCTTAGCATTCTATTCAATCACGATCTCAATCTTGTTACGTACTAAGAGGCGATCATACTATTTAATTGTATTTCGACACAACAGCTGAAGTGTTACCAGATTGACGAGGAGGATTACAGGACAGCAATGAGTGAATCACTGGAACGGATGGAGGTGACAGAGTGGGGTGATGTGCGAGAAATTCTCCAAAATATAGCGAGCATCCGTGGATGTGAACCTTTAGCCCGAAAGCAATGATAGTAGGTGGCAGCATAGCTCTTGCCGATCGATGTGCCATCAATGTGTATACAAATACTCTTGCAGAGCACCGATCAAACGATTTGCTAATGATTTACACTATGTGGTGACAAAGGCGTGTTATTCCGCACACACACAAACACGCAGAGGGAGAAGAGAAAGTAGATGCCCATTCATCACAACGAAATCCCGGATAGATTGATGGGGAGGAAAATGTCAAATGATGGTTGTGCTTGTGGACGAAAATCGAAGTCAATGCGGTTTATCGCCTGAAGGGCGATGGAAGGAAAGGGTTGATACAGAAAAGGAAGCACGAGTGGATGGGAAATGCAGCTTTTCGTGACCTCAGCGATCGGTTCATACACACACACACACACATACGTGCAAGAGTACACACCATGCACAGGTGAAATAAGATGTGAAATCCTGACACAACACCACAGCCAATTCCACCGCTACCGGTTGGTATGGTGGCCAATCGGCTAATGTGCGGTTCGGAAGGACAACCTCACTAATGGAATGTGTGCTTGAAACACCAACACATACAAATGCCATTAAGTGGGGAAATGTACGCGTTGCACAGCAACATCGCCAAAATATACAAACAGCGATGCACTGGATCCCGGTATAGTGCAGTGTACAGAGGAAACTGCAGTATACTCGTAACTGTAATACGCAGGAAAAAGAATGTAAAAAAAATAACGGAGGCTGGCCAGATAATCTATAAATGGTGGAACAAAAGTCCAAAGTGCGGTAGTGGACCAACAGCAATGAATTTGGGGTGAGAAAGCAACATAACTTATCCTGATGAGTAAACTGGTGTTGAAATATGGTGACTTGCACCAGTTCGAAAAAAGTCAAAAAAGTATGTAACGGTTATGTTAAGTGGAAAATTCGAGGACAAATATATAAGGAAAATATGTTGTACGGCAAATGTGCAACGGACGAAAACAGATACCGAGTAAAGGGGGTTCGTACGTAGCTTGAGAGTGAGAATGATGCGATACGTGTCAAGTCGTACCAGCTTTGCACTGGAAAAGTGTGAAATACGAAACAGAACGTTCAGCGTCATGCTGTTGATAAAGCCCGTACAAAGGCCTGGTCCAACCCCGATAGCAAAATATCGTCCCTGGACTCCATGTTTATTGATCTGTCACTCGGTAGAGGTCAGAGTACGGGAAAACCGATAGGAACCAGCAATTAAAAGCAGCGAGAGACATAAAGTACTTCTGATGCACATCTCTATTATTGGCAATTGAGAGCTTGACATAACGTACACACGGCTGGGAAAATATTTGCGACATGAAATTTATAAGACACTGTATCCCGTTTATCCACTTGGCCAACGCGAACAGAAGACAATGGTAGAGAAATGTCCACATTTCGGTCGTCCTCCCCAGTCACACGCAATAGATTTGAAAAATAAAGTAATGAATGTACATTAGGGATGAAAACACGCGTGAACATCAAAGTTGGGAGAGCGAAACCAGGGTAATCTCATAAACTACCTGTTGATTTCGCGGGTACAATACCGCCCGGAATACCGCAATTAGTAATGCACATTGGCCGACATAGCTAAGAGCCGACCTCAGTGGCATTTGTGTTGTGAGTTTCCTTGACTCTCCCCATCCAATCGCGATCGCATTTCTTAGCATAATATAATTTGCTTAATAATGTTTATTTTGCTGCATAGTAGCTGGTTGGTAGCTTACCGGAACGATGCCCATCCGTTACTGGTATGTTTCTTTTCTTATGTACTGTGGCACAGTAGCTGAGATGTTTTCCACCTCTAGCTAAGGTGTATGTAATGATCACAATAATGAATCAGTAACGTCATACTGATTGCCAGCACTTTCGAGTTTCGGTTATATTTTGAAGACCTTCGATGCAGCCATGTGATGGTCAGGTCGCAGGTGAACTGGGAAATAGCATGAAAGGCCAAAACGATTGACGAACTGTTCGGACGGTAGTTGAGCGTGTGTCATGTGAAATATTCACAAATGTACAGTGGTATAGGTGCGCAATGTCGCAAACCTAAGCCAGTGACCAATTTCATTTGAAGCATGGTCTTTGAACGGAAAAACAAACCAACATCCTTTTCCTCAACCGTAGCTACTGGTAACTTTTCTTTGATGTGTCTATAGTGAAATTGGATAAATTTCTCCGGATACTCGTTTGAGAAAGGAGCCATAGGTATCAACTCCTCTTCATTCTGAAGCATCTCTGGATTGCAAATACGCCTGGCTCAGTAAAAAAGTGTGATAACGAGGGCGCGTTTGTATACAACCAAAGCGAAAGCAATAAAATGCCGTGGATAGTGGATGGGAGTGTATCTCCGGCTCGTTCAAAAACGACAGGCTATATTTCTGTTGTCCCTCATACGACACGGAGAGATTAAGGTGAGTCGAAACTAACAAAGTGACAATTCGATTGAAATGTTCCTTACTGGTGAAGATTGAGACTTCGGCAACACAATGTTCTCAGAAAGGCAGCACCCTAACCAAAACTGATCAGATGAATCTAATCTGGATTTCGGTTTAAATTAGACAACTATACTAGACCACTGGCGTGTATGGTGTTTGTGAAATGCTTGCCATAAACTAAATGATTAAGTAGCACACATCCTCAAGCAGAGAGACGGATACCAAGCTATTGGGTACAGTTGCAATAAGGTATATGCACTGAGGATTTTAACACAAGTTCTGATGACTTGTTTTAATAATAATAATAATAATAATAATCCGCATCATCATCATGCCATCACACCACAACCATCGTTGTAATCATCAACAACGGCAGCAGCAGCAGTATAGCAGTCAGTTCAACTGATGATTCGCTATCATACAACTATAACGACCTACGGAACGATGAGTGATGAGGGAGAGAGGAGGACGTACCGACCAATCTTAATGCCCTAAACAAACATTCAATGTCAAAGTACCTCCTACATGTCAACAACATACCGTGACAAATAGCTGGCTATCATGTAAAGATAAAGCGGCATCAGCGAGACAGCTTCCTTGAGGCTTTCACTGCCACGCGTCATAATCAGCCAATAAGCCGCAGATAACTCGGCATCAACCACACCTTAAAAGAAACAGTCCGACGAGAAGAGGATAGCAGACGCGGCACTGTTGCTGACTGCGAGCCATGTCTTGTAAAGTCTCGAGCGAAGCCCAAGGCGGGTCAGGTTGACCCCAGCCTGGACGGCGAGATGGATCAACAGCACCGAGTTTGGTCGCCAGTGACTTCATTTCCAGCTGCAAAGTCAACTTTTGTCTGCCTCGAGCATTGCGCCGCCCTAAATCTGGCAAATAAAACAAAGCGCTCCTCAGTAAGCGGTGACCATCATCATCATACACGTTAGCTAGAGATGGAAGACACCTCAGCTACTGTGCCACAATATATTAGAAAAGAAAAATGCAATAAAGGTACACTAGTTGAGTCACCGGAGAGCTAAGAGCCGGCTAGCGTGTAGCAAAATAAAAGGTTACATTATGCCTAGTAAATGAGATAGTGTTTGGAGGGGGAGGCTAAGCGGGAAGGGGAAAATAAAGAAACCTCCAACACAAAGGCCACTGAGGTCGGCTCCTAGCCATAAGAACAAATATATCCACCCAAACGTGTTCATCGTCTTTCGGACCCCCAATTAGAGAACCGAGAAGTTCCAGCCGAGGCTAACTACGAAGTAAGGGCCTTCTTTTCTTTTGTCCAAGTCACAGCTTGGCCACTTCTCCTCTACATTCAGTCACACTCCCAGGGCGCAAACAACGTACGTCGTGGGAGTCAGTGGGTTGGCATGCGCAACAGATGGCCCAGACATCGGAGCCTGATGCGTGATACAACGGTGCCGAGCGGTTCACTTCCTCTTCCCCTGTCATTGACGAGGCGTCGAACACGCGCATTGCTCACACGGTGTTCCCACCAGGCATGAACTAAACAGCGAAGACACCGATTGTCGAAAGTAACTAGCATCTTTACGTCTACCGATTTAATGGGCCAAGTTTTGCAACCGCGACCGCCGTGAACGGGGCATACGTAGTAAGTGACAAAGCCAACGCAACTTACTCAGTGCTGTCTGTTGTTCTAAGGAACCAAGCTGAGACTGTAGTTAAGAGCAAGTGGAAAGATTTCTATACAACGCTATTGAATTATGAAGAATGAACAGCATTTAATTGCGAATCGTCAGCAGTAGTCTTTGGTCAGTTAGCCGCATATCTTTGTTCGGTTAGGAATTTGTATTGGTGTCATTATTTTCGGGTATATGATGTCTGCTTTTGGCATTGCATGCGCACCGTTTCACAAAAACGCAGGTTTCCGAAATAATCGTCCATACGTGTTTTAAAACATTTCACAGAATCGGCCTCTGTTCATTCTTCTGATAGTGTAGTCCATAAGTTTACCATTGTTAGTTCTATACAAAGCTGATGTGATACCTTATTCATGCAAGGGGACGCTGAGTTTGTAACGGTGTCCTCGGGTATTACAGGGTTCCCGCAGGTGAAATAATTGCCGCAGTATGGGGAAGTGATTCAAGTGAAGTACTTGATGGATCATAATAAGGTCAATTCTTACTCGGCGGGAGCATGGTGTGTAGTCCGAGCCTTTCACAGTGTTTTTCATACGGAAACTTTCGGGGACTAGGTATCATTCTAATTGCTATATGCTGTGTTTGCTCCACATTTTCAGCTTCCCACTGGGTTATCGGATAGTAAGCTTGGGCACTGTATTCAAGGATTGGTCTAACGAGCGAGGTGAATAGGCGAGAAACGGTTTCTCGGACCATGTGGAGAAATTGCGTCCTGATGCCCAGAGCATACGAAGTCCCGTACGGTACGATTTCTCCGTATTTTCTAGCGTTCTCATATCATGTCGCAAGAGAACGCTAAATCCCTGGCAGATGTGTTGGGGTGGAGCAATTGGCTGTCCAAGGTGTATGATCGAGTGGCTGGACGTCCGGTGATACTGATGAACTCCGACTTGCTCCCGTTAAGAGGGAGTTGCATTTCAGTGGACCATGTTGACAATCGCTCTAAGTCATGCTGGTTCTCAATGATCCCCACCTTTTCAAATCATCCGCATACAGAGTACACGGTGACTGGAGCTGCCGCGGAAGATGGTTGCTGTAAATAAAAATAACACCGGCCCAAGTACAGTTTCTTGAGGCACGCCACTAGTCCATGGGAACCAGTCTGTCAGGTAGTCATTGACCTGTACTCTAAACTTTCGTCCCACAATAAACTCGTGTAACCACTGTAACAGTGTCACCGATTCTGTAGCTCCTCAGTTTATGAAGGAGTACCTCGTGATTCACTGTCAAATGCCTCACTAAAGTCGATGTACACCACGTCAACATCCGCATATTCCTTGAGAGCTCGTACCTATTGATAGTATACGTACATCAAGTTGGTGATGCAAGATCGCCCTTTCGTAAAGCCGTGTTGCGCTGGCGTCAATACGTTCATCGATTCGAAGAACGACAGCAGACACTTTTTCACAACGTTCTCGAGAACTTTGGATAATATCGAAATCAAACAGATCGGACTATAGTTCTCTACTTTAGTCGGATCACCATCCTTTGGAAGCGGTCTCATTATCGAGTATTTCCAGTCGTTGGGGACAGATCCTTCAGAGAGTGATTTATTGCATAGGTTTGTCACGGCTGGTGAGATGATAATTGACAGCGACTTGAGTATTAGTGGGTGAAGTCCGTCAGGTCCGAAGGGCTTTGCACTATCGAGGTTGAAGAGTAGCTGATACACTTCGACTGTATCACATTGTAGGTTGTTGAGCAAGACTGGCGCAACCTGTGTCGGTACTGAAACATCCGCCGGTTTACTGAAAAATACGGTGAGGAAGTGCGTAGCCAAGGCGTCCGCACGCTCCGCGCTTGAAATGAGTGTCTGTCCATTCAAGCTCTCTAAGACCGGTAGATCGCCCCCAGGTTTCAGTTGACGTTGTAAGTAGGCAAATATTCTTTTAAGCGCAGTTGTGGCCGAGGATGCTAGCTTCTCTTCGAACTGCCGGCGTTTCTTGATCTTTGCGGCGTTACGTAAGTTTCGCTGTTTCTTGTGCACCGTGTAATCTTCATCACAACCTGAGCTGATGTATCTATCGCAAAGTCTGCGACGCCGTGGCGCTAACTGTCTATATTCTGTATCAAACCAATGCGGTTTGACAGGTCCGAATTTTGGATACTTCAGGGGAACGAACCATGTACACAGCGAGTTAAGCTTCCCCTTCATTAATGACCAACAGGCCTCAAGTGAAGCATCCTGTGGTAGTGTCCAATCACTCTGACTTGCGGCTTGGACGAGTCCGTTGAAGTCCGTCTGCCAATAATTGAATGTCGGCTTCCGTTGGTTGTAATACGGTAACGACAGTTCTATGCTTGCCACAATGGAGCATTGATCACTGTTCGCCAGAGGTTCGAGGACTCTGATCTCGTTCAGCTTCTGATCACAGCTCGTAAACATTAGGTCCAGACACGATGCCGAGTGCGGAGTTACGCTCGTCGGTTGGATGATATGTTGCGCTGTCCCGATTTCAATAGTCATTTTAGCGAATTGAGCCTCAACGTTGCCATAAGCGGGAAGAAGCCGAACGTCTGGCCAAAATATCTTAGGTACCATCAGTAGGAACTGAGGGCGGCTCATGTGCTTCTGTACACGTGGTAGCCAATCGCAACAACGGTTTAATGGACTACGGTAGATAACACCAACTATTAGTTCCGCGCGTCTGAGGCGGATTTGTACCACAATTGCTCGCATAAACTATCCTCGCTCCGATAGTTGCTGGTAAGTTTGCCGGATAGTGACGATTTTATGTACAACAGAACATCACCATAAGCTTTTGATTTTCGGTCGCATCGGAAACTAGAGTATCCTGACAACGCGACCTCTTGGGGTATGACGTCGAAGTTCAGCCAAGTCTCTGCAAGTAATAAAACGTCCAGTCACTCTGAGACAGCGAAGCGGCACAGTTTGTCACGTTTGTCCATTAGGCTGCACACGTTGGCGAATGTCACACGGAGGTCCTGCGGGGCGTGACTGGAGGTTGAGCAACCGGTTGATACGGGTTCGTACACCCTACTTGATCACCCGAAAATTTACAATTTGTAAATCAGTCTCACTTTCCTCTGTACGACGTTTGAGCTCAATGACCACAGTCCTCAAACGATCCCTGTCTTCGGGTTCCAAGTCTCGGCAGATGTGAACTTTTATGCCTTTCAGCCTTGAGAGTATGAGCTGCGGCATATTGTGATTTGTAATGGTGATTCTCAGAGGTCGACATGACTGGTTAGTTTTCTTGCCAAGTCGGAGTACTTGTTTAATCCTCACACTGTCTTCGCCTACAACTAAGAGTCTATCGATGATCCCCGGGAAGAACTCAACATCGTGATCATAACATATCGGAGGGATTTCATCTTTTGACTCTGATACATAGACTATGAGATTATGACGCCTCAGCAAAATCGGTGATGAACCTGTGGGAGCAGAACTAGAGGTGCTTTTCTGATTGCGTTGTTGTTTATCAGCAGGGGACGCCTAAACTCGATTACCTGGCCCCTTGCGCTTTTGAGTGGTCCATGGATTCTCGGTGTTCAGAAGTTCACAGAAAGTGAGAAATTCACGGACCGATCAGTGAAGCGGCGTTTCGTAGGTCCCGAGTCTGAGCCTTTCATCTGAGGGAACAATGAACCTGAGGCTCGGCCGGGGGTCAAAGACGCTGGTGGTGGTGCAGATCGCGAAGTGATAACAGAAGACGAGGTGACAGACTTTAATGAGGATATTTGACCCCAGGTGGTGAGCGGTTTGCACCTATCTGAAAGAGATTTTCCCGTAGTTGTTGGCGATCGTTGTGTATTCTGATAACTTGCACTGCGACATTTATCACATATAACTTGGAAAAACCGATGTCGGATGTCGAGAGATTTTCGAAACACGTCAACGGATAAGCCAATGCACGAAACCTGAAACAAAACATCGCAGTCGAAGCACCAAAGTGCATGAGGCTTATTTCCCACAACTTTCGAAGACATACCACTGAGTATCACTGAATGGTGCTCGCCTATGCACATCATCGTTGCGGACACGCTGGTGTCATCCGACACCACCAATGCTCTGCAGACAGCGATGATCAAAAACTTGAAGGTACCGTAAGTCCTTAGATCGAAGGGGCCAAGCTTCACTACTATAGAATGGGATGACCCTCACAGTTGCCTAGCAAACCGAGGGAAACCCTTTTTGACGCAAAAGATGTCACAGATTTAAGAATACAGCTCTGATATGTAGTAAGGGTTTAAACGATGTGCTATAATCGCAATTCTGTGAATGGCTCCTCATTGTATCATACCGTGTTGAATAAGACGACAATGGGAGTTAGCCAACTACCACCGTCCCATATCAAGGATGTGGTTCAGATGCACTGTACGAGTACAAATACCGTCAGGGGAGGAGAGTCTCGCAACACGCTCACTACTGGGCACGATTCGTGGCCAGATCCGATAGCGTCCCCAACCAAGTGCGTTGGCGTCGACAATGTCAAAGCCTGAAATTACGGTGACGTCATTAGCCGATCACCAGGGGGAAAACGGACGTTAGTAAGCGCATAGATTTTTAAATCACACTTCAAGAAGTCAGCCAAAGCAAGGAAGAAGAAGGCATCAGCAGTACGCCGGTACGTAGTACCGATGCTTCACCGCCGCACAATCACCACCAGTGGCACATGTGTGTGTGTGTGTCAGCATATACGCCGTAACGGCGCTTCGCTGCCGCGCGACCACCACCAGTCGCGCGCGGGCTGAGTATACCGCGAGGACGCCCACCCCTACGCGGATTCGAACTGGTGACCTTATGGTTGGAAAGCTAACGTGCCAACCACTCGGCCACCGGCCGACACATGAGCTGAGGATATTGCGAGGGTCACTTAGTCCCCTACGCAGGACCGAATCCGCATTTTCGGATTACAAGGCAGGCTTGTGATCCTTTAGGCTACGGACCGGTGGCATAGGGAAGTCAAGCAAGAAGAGTGATACAGGGCAACATCACTGGTGATACCGAAGGATTGCGAATGATCACCACATAACCGCACACAAGTAGATGTCAAAGCATAGATTTTATGATGGATGAAGACGAACTTCGCAAGTACTCTTCGCATCACTAAGCAACTTCAGAAAGTAGCATCAGCATTTATTCAGTCATTACCATTAGTGTAAGCATAAGGCGAAAAGCGCATTTCAGCTAATGTGAAGGAATACAAACTGAGATATGAAAAAGGAAGACATCAAGTAATACGAAACATAAAGGCAATATGATGCTTAGCATCACAATACGCATCAGGCGTGAGAAAGTGGTTAAAAAGGGAAGAGAAGCGGGAGATGAGGGACAAAGACAACAACAAGATAAGCGTTATTTGGGCTGGCTCTTCGACAAGTTAACAAGTGCATTCAAGCGAACGTGTTCATCATACTTTGTAGCTTAGTCTGTAGATAAGAGAAACCAACCGATACCAACTTCGTTGCGAGTATTTTCATTCCCCTTGATCGAGTAAGCGTTCGGATTCCTCCCCTCTTCCTCCATCCGCATCCTAGCCGCACAAACAGCGCACGTCAAGGAAGTCGGCGTGCAGGCATGCGCAACACTTGGCCCAGCTACTGGATCCTGGTATGTGATATATGTTGGTGAACGGCTCACTCGCACTTTCTGCAACGAATATACAACAGTGAACGCCCTCATCGCTCAGGCGGTGTTCCAACCAGACAGGAGCTAAACTGCGAAGGTAGCGATGATCGAACGTAAACACAGTATGTTCAAAATTATGGTCAGATTACACTCAGTTGCTCGTTAAAACAACCTGCACGCTTTATAATGACACGGGAGCGCACTAAATTGCCAAGTGATCAATGGTAGATCTTAGGCTGTCAAAATTTCGCTCACAAGGGTATGGCGAGCTGCAGTGATGACAGAATACCAGGCCAGCGGGCCTGCAGCCTCAGTACTGTGGTCCTGAGGATAGATGGCCAAACAGACCAAGACTGACATAAGCTGCCACACCGATTTTGGAATGCCAAGCCAGCATCGCCTGCCTGGTGTTGTAACGATGGATGGGCAGATAGAACAACCCGCACGACGTAAATGAGAAATGCATTCGCCCCACCGATTGATCTTGGCACGATGGATGAATACACCGCTGTGAGGCAGGTTAATATTCTAGCATCAGCGATACCTGTCTGTTCGCTGTGTTAGCAATGGAGAAAGAGCACACTCCGGTGTCATCGGGTTATCTGCAACCGCAGCCTCGTACCGAGCATGTGGATCAGTGCGTGATCCTTCTGCGCCTCTTTGGTGAGTGCCATTCGAACGCGGTAGAAACGGTGCACCGCTACAACGTTACCAACTGTACAATGAGGCCTGTTAAAGAGCGGTACGTGCGTCGACTGATGAAGAAATTTGATACAACTGGGAGCGTGCGCAACGCCAAAAGAACCAGGCGGTCCCGTATTGCACAGCTGAGGTGTCAGCTTGCGCTGTTGAAGATTAAGTAGCTCGAAATAGTGATCACAGCATTCGGAGAATCGACCAACATTGTGCCACCACACCATCTTCTGTGCATCGGATATTGAAGGAAAGATGTACATTTAATCATTTATACGGAGGGGCGATTTTCCTTCTGCATGGTGCATATAAGCGACATGTTTGGGCAACCAATAACTAACGACTATGCTGCGCTTCCCGTGTGCAACATGGCGCATAACTCAGGGCATAGGCTGGGTTGACAGATCAAAAAATCATCAGATCATTGTTATTTTCTAAGAATGTGACAGGCAAGTTGTTTTTTAACAGAACTAACGCATTAAATTTCTTAGCACCGTCCTACAAAGAAATGTTGCAGACCTGAGTCATTCCATAGCTGCAGGTGGAAGCGTTCTTCTGTACTGTTTGGTGGCAGCAAGATGGTACGCCTGCACATTCTGCACACACGGGACGTGAGTTCCTTAACGAAACTTTCGGTCATCGTTGGCTCGGTCGGGTAGGACCAATGCAGTGGCCTACATGACCCCCGGATTTGAACCCCTGGATTCCTTCCTAAGGGGGTACTTGAAACGTAGAGTTTATGAAACCAAGCCCACTTGTCTGTAAGAACTGAAAGGGCGAAGCCAATGAATGTGGCGGATCTCGTTGGACCTTGTGCAAAATGTGCTAGCCAATAGCATCCGGCGAATGCTGCTCTGCAAGCAAAACGACGTTGGACATTATGAACATCTTTGCGGATTTTTGTTCTCGTTTAACATACTTCACGTGAATATATGAATACTGCATAACGATTGCTTTACGATGGGTAATGGTGCCAATACTTTGTCGGGGTAGAATGAATGCTAAGAGAATTGTCTAAAGAGAACAATATGATTACGGGAGAAACATATGGTATATGTTAGATGTACTTATAGATGGATCGCAGCCCAATTTACTCGCCTGTACGGAAACGTGCTTGTCTCAGATAATCAAGGATGCTGGCGTACATCGATTTAAATAGGCACTGTTTAGGCGCGATCCTTCAGTTGTTTGATAGGGTGGTGGCGTTGCTCTTGATGTTTTCTGTCAACTTGACGTCGGTAGACCAAACTGTTGAGGCTCCGTAGGCTGTATTACGCGCACTTTGCAAACCAGGGTCAGATACTACCGGTGCAGCTCTTACGTTAACTTCGTGTTTGTCAAGTCACTCGATTTTGTAGGTGCGCTAGTGATCACGTCCGTCTGTGCTACTTTTGTACTCGGTTTAGACGTTACCAGTGCGCAATTTCACGTGGAATACACCATCCCGGTATGGTATTCAGATGGAAACAAGGTCTCGCTGCTCGCTAAACTCAGGAACAAAAGGAAACCAAACATGTTAGGAGATTCCGTTTTCTGTCTAAGAGCTCATAGTAAAATCCATCGGAATGTACACGATAGGTGTCGGCGCTTTCGAGAGGTACTCAAGTTCGGGGCCATCCGCTACGTCATGATGCCTTATCACATTCTGAAGAATCCCAGCTACTGATGCTGCTGCAATTCATTCATAACACCCACCTGAAAAGCAACCAGCTAAAGTTTGATACTGCAGTATAGCCGGACATAATACCGCCTTAACATCTCCCTCTGAGTGTGCTGGCTGTGGAATGTCATTCACTTGTATGCAATCCCGGTCCCCAATGCACTATAGAACAAACTACAGGCTCTGTGTTTACGGCCTTCGTGTGAATTCACTTCAGATCATTTCGTTGCATGACCCAACTCTGTTTGATCACGCCCATAGGATATCACTACAGCACCGAAATCATATTTGGAAACCACATGTCGCTTAGCAGTTTCGAGTATGAGCGATAATCAAAGTGTAACCCAGTACCTGGACCGTTCACACTGCCATTCTGCACTTCGTACGGCAAGGTTGTTAGACTTTGGAACTATCTTATCCCAAAAGCCCGCTTGACCACTCACCTCCTTGCATGTTAGTCTGCATGTGACCAACGCGGCCTTCTTGTTTACGCAGACAGTGCGGAGTGCCGTAACTTTTTTGAGGCTGTCCTTGTTATTGATTCAAGTGACATGCACACAGCTAACAGACAGAGATCGCTGCTGCTGGCTTATTAACCTGCCTCACAGCGGTGTATTCATCCATCGTGCTAAGATCAATCGGTGGGACGTATGCATTTCTCATTCATGTAGTACGGGTTGTTCTATCTGCCCAACCATCGTTACAAAACCAGGCAGACGATGCTGGCCTGGCATTCCAAAATCGGTGTGGCAGCTTATGTCAGTCTTGGTCTGTTTGGCCATCTATCCTCAGGACCACAGTACCGAGGCTGCAGGCCCGCTTGCCTGGCATTCTGTCATCACTGCAGCCTGCCATACCCCTGTGCGATCCCGTGTCATTATAAGGCGTGCATGTTGTTCAACGAGCAACGGAGTAAAGCTGGAGCATTCTTTTAGTACATACTGTAGCCTTTTTCGGTCTGTTGCAGCCATACAGCAGAGTGGAACACAAGGTTGCATTATAAACTGAACGCTTAGGTCGAGTGATTTCGCGTCGGAGCAACAGCTGACAGAACTCCAGAGGCACCGAGAGAGCGAGCCGCTCTATAAACTAAGTCAAAAGCATCACGTGAGTCCAAGAATCAAACGAATGTAGGCGGACCGACAAAGATATGGTGAGTGAAGCTCAGACATACGCGAAACCCAACTTGCTCGTCACTTAGGTACCGGTCGCCTAACATACTGATCCTCGGTAAGAGCAGGGAGGTAGGCTCTTTGGATGTGACATGTATGACACTGATCTCTCGATAGCTGATGCAGTATGTTCACTTATTTGAACACTGTGATTATGTCCGCAAACCTCCAAATAGACGGGGTTACTACTGTGGTTCAAAGCTCTTGGAAAAAAGGTAGTTAATTCATGATGTTGAGGTAGACATACAGTTCCAAAAGGAGTCCAAGGCCATTTGTCCGACCGAAGAATTTTTGGCGCTTCAGAGGACGTGACTCGCAAGAAATCTCGACCATGGATGGCAGAGATGCTTACACACCGTGTCTCAAAGAAGCAGGACTCAAATGCGATGATGGTTTTTTGAAAGGTAATTCCAGCTGCTCCGCCCAAAACACAAGCCGACGCGTCTCCGGTTTTACATAGTGCTTTGCTTACAGTTAGTTCATCACCAACGGCGGATCGGGTGTAAGAAAAGGCGGCCTCTTCATCGGGATGTCACTCTGCGTTTACCAGGATCCACGACCTTCTCTGAGGAGCTACGTGCTGAGCGATGATGGTCCTACACAACGAGCTATACCCAACACTAGTAGGAATTGCACGATGGTAACCCATAAGCTGAGCAGTACGAGTCGAAATCCGTTGGTTGATGATGAGCCTGTGAAATGGCAGACTGTTGTGGCCGATTCATCACGATGTATCTCCTAACTCATATTTCATTGGCTAGCTGAAACAGGGCAACTCACTTTTCATCGGTTCTGTAAAAACCAAAGGTTAAACTGACTGTACTGTGCGTTACCTCTGAATTGAGTACCCATACACATCTTGCTTTTGCTGTTGCCTTCTTGATACAACATTTAGTGTCGCGAGCCCAAAGATGAAACTTTCCATTCTGTGCCTATCTGCATTTTGGACTGATTGCGATAGCAGACTAACATCAGATGCCTGGCTCCGTTGGAAAACGTTTTTCATAAACTACGTGGATTTAATCAGCGATTTTCATTCTGCTCTTAATGAGGAAAACGGAGTGAAGCTGCTAAGACATTTACTCGAAGATGAGGGGCAACGATAGTTTGATGATTTGGGCTTTCAAGAATGTAAATCCGTTAAAAAATCTTGCAGAGTTCTCGATTGTGCGTGGAGTATCAAATGAATGTGTTTACTGCAAGATATGTTTTCTTGCGCATGCATCAGGAAACAGGCAAACCCTTGAACGATTTTATTGCCTGGTTAAGTCGTGTAATACGACCGTGTGCTTATTCGTCCATTCCCCAGAAAAAGAAGGAAGGCTGCATGCTGACTCAGCAATTGATTACTGGAATCGCTGACAATCGTATACGTGAGGCCCTGTTGCAGGAAAAGACCTGCACATTAACGTGGGATCAAGCTTGCGAATTAGCCTGAATGAAAATGGAAATTTCACTGCAATCGAAACAGTTCTGTTTGACAAACGCAGCCGTGGCAAAGGAGCCATCTTACTATCGCTGTGGAAGTGCTTCTCGTAAAGCCAACTTATCAACTTGTTCCGCACGCAGCCCTAAGTTCAAAAACTGTGGGAAAGTTGGGCACTATGCCCGATGTTCTGGGTCGTAAGCCATCGCACTTACAAAAAACGATGCTACACCTCAAGGGAATGTTGTGATCCATCACAAGTAAACATTTATTCCACCAAAGTTAATGAAAACACTTCAAAAAATTTCACAATATCCGTTTTTGAACCAAAGTTTCCTTCCGCTGATGTCTGTACTGTGTCATTCCTTGCCATTGAAGGCGCTGTTCAACGTGAAATGAAGCCAGATTCTGCTCTTCCAGTTACCGCTGTAACTTTCCAACTGTACGAACGCTACATATCCCAGCATACCATACAGCCCAATTCGCATTCATTTTGGAGTTACAGTGGAAACACTTTAACCTAGTTGAGATTTGTTATCGTGACTTTATAGCTGCATTCGCGAGCTACGGATGTTGCAGTGTACACTTCTTCAAATAAGAGAGGACCATTACTTGGAAGAAACGCTATGGTGGCCTTGCAAGTAGTCCCATCTTTCGACCGCATGCTTGTGTCTTCCGTCAACGTGACATACTGGTATAAATGTTATCCTAAGTTTTTTCAGCAGTCCATCGGACGTATTCCATGCGGTGTGCATCGCATTCCACTGCAGCAGGATGCAAAACCTGTTGCCATTGGTCAATCAAGGCCTATTGGGCTAACAAAACGTCAAGCTGTCGCAGCAGCTCTGCAAGAGATGCGAGCAATTGATTTGATTGAACACATCGACTGCTCTGAGTGGGTGCTTCTAATGGTAGGTGTCCTTAAAAAGTGGGCACTGTCAGGCTATGCAACTAGTTGCAAGGACTACATAAGCAGATCATTGTAGAGCGAATCATGTTGCCAACCAATGAGGAACTCAACGTACGTTTAACTAGTGCAACCGTTTTTTCCAGGCTAGATTTGAAAATGCATTCTTCTATATGCCATTGGACAACGACTCGAAGCATCTAACAGCATTCCTCGCCACAGATGGCTTATTTCAGTACAAAGTGTTGCCAATAAATAAGTAAATAACTGGGTTTGAGTTCTGCGCCCGCTGCATGGCAAAGGTTCATGACACGCTTTAGCAAGTATTGAGGGGCAAGCTTCATACATGGACGATAAGTGTGCCTTCAGTCATTCACAAGAAGAGCATGATGTATGGTTACACATAGTCCTTCGGCGACTCGGTGACCTAGATTTACGTCAGAATGCAATAAATGTTAACTCAGGGCCCTAAGAGATTGAATTCCTGGGACATATGTGATCGCGTGGCAGCATTCGCCCAAGCAACGAAGATATTCGAGCTATCGCAGAAGTGGCCACACCCGAGAAAGCGACAGAACTGAACATTTTTGGGAACGTGGTCCTACAATCTGCATTAGTTGCAAAATTTTGCGACCCTATCAGATCCATTACGAGAACAAACAAAGAAAGGAGTGTCGTTCACTTAGAGAAGCGATCAGCAAAGCGCTTTGAGTGAACTAAAAAGAGGTTGCATCTGCTCCCTTAGTTGCTATTGTTGATGAATCATGCCGCACTGTTGCGTCGAATGATGTGTCTGATGTTGGTGGGTGTCCTCGCGGTATATACAGCCCGCGTGCGACTGATGGTGGTCGTACATCAGCGAGGCGCTGTTGCGGCGTATAGCTGATACATTATTATTATTATTATTATTATTATTATTATTATTATTTGGAGACAGCCTGTAGAGACTTGGCCGGCAAGACAGTGGGGTGAATAACGTATATCGCGAACCGTCAGGAGCCGGTAAGCAAGTTCCCGAGAAACACGACATACAAGTGTTAACAGATTGCTCAGAGTGCCAGAATATGCTTCCTAGAAAAACCAACTCGTTGCCAGAGGTGAAGATGGTTGACAGTCAGGTGGCTTATGCGCCTTCTCTGAACTTAAAGTGCACACGAAAGCTGGAGGCCAACGATCGTCAGCCACCCTTCGTTATATGCTCATTTCCGGTAACAGAAGAAAGTGGTCAGTGACCCTACAGCCAGTCACACCGGCTTTGACACAACGCTGTACGAGTGCTGTGGTAGTTAAGGAAGAACCAAGTGATCAGTAGTGAGAGTAGAACCAGACATCCGGTGGTTGACCGGTTAGACATTAGTCACTGAACCACAGCTCCGCGAGCAGCGTTTGACACAGCGGTTCGTTTTTGAAGTAAGCACTGTACGTCTAGATTGTGACAGAGACCAAAGTGGAGTGTAATGTTTGAAGAGAGTAGCTCCGAAACTCTCCACTTCGGACGTGATCGAAATTGTGGAGTTTGATTCGGAGCAAACCGTGGTCTCAAACGAGGTTGCGTGTCGCAAGCCAGATACACGGTGAGTACTCCAAGACCCATCAATAAACCAGGTGACCTGCCCCCAACATTCCACACGCTCTGAGACAGCCGCTGATTTCCCGCAATTGTTTATTCACTTCGAAGGAAAGGAAACTCATTCTGTTACTTACAAGAGGAAGACTTCCCTCGATACGCAACCTTGGGAACCCACGCGGAGGCGAACAGCTCCGCATTCACCATACAGGTTAGAGGTAGGCCATTTTAAGGCTGGAAACGAAATACTAATGGCGTCTTGTAACAGTTGCCAAAGCGGTAGCTACACAACCACACCGGCAGTGGCGTGGCAACTAATTTTGCCGCCCGCAGTGACGGCAAAATTTTTGCGTGAATGCCACATAACCGGTTTAGCGTAAAGTGTAGATTAGTTTTTGATGAAATGGATGATGGTTTTGCACACATGGAAATGAGGCGAAAGTGGCCACAATGCCACAAAAGTAAGGGCATCGCGGGGAAGAACGCTCGCACAGGTAAGAAACGTGGCGCAAATGTGTTGGTCAATAAAGTAACATTAAAATATTCGAGTATCAACTTAGCGGGATAGTTTGCCCCTTGTATTTGGTTTCGAAAAATTGACGGTACTAAAAATACCGTCCCCTGTCACATGCCGCCCGGGGCGGATCGCTCTTCCCTGCCCCCATGCTACGCCACAGCCCACCAGAAAATCCCACCGGCTTAATGACGGTAACGGAACGCACATTATGGGCATAAATTGACAATGTAAATTTGAAAAATGAGAATACCCAGAAACGGTGACGGGATGCACAGAAAAGACGCATCAGTAAAAGGTGATAATACAGCTTCAGCTATCAGCGACTGAACAGCACACTGGTGAGGGGTGTAATAATGTGGATGACAAACAGAGGGCAAAAGTAGACCAGGAAGCCATAGTTTATCTTTCTATCACGGAGTCCAGATGGCAGGCAGATGTATAAGAGCTCACACATTTAACAAGGCTGGCTTGCCGAACAACCTCCTCGTGGTGCCAGTTGGGTGGTTCGGGATTTTCCCGTTCCAGCAAATCATTCGGCGGCAGTGTTCCAGAACGTGGTGGGTTTTCGCACGGCAAGCGTTCTCCCTATAAAAAGCCACATTTGTCCGTTTAACAACACTGCGACGGGGCGGACGTGACTCGCCACTAAATAAAGTCACTGCCCCTTGCTTCATCCTGGCGAAGCATTGTATTCCAGCACATTTATGCTGTAATTCTGGGGAATACTGGGCCCCTGTTTGACAAAGGAACAAACGAAAGGCGCATGAACTGATCAATCAGTCACCGGCTCCCAATAGGCGCGATTCTCTGAATTCGCTCCGCTGCCTTGCTGGCAGGCTATTCAGCCAAAGGCTCGGGGTGGTGTTCCCTAAGTCAACACCCTACTTCGGCTTGGGCAACCGGATAGTATCTCGTTCTCTGACGAAACCATGATCTTTGAAGTGTTGTGTTGTGTTTTCTTTTACTATTTCTGCACCTTCTTTTGAGTCCCATGGTTTCTTATGGCTCTATATCTATTCGTAGACTATTGCAAATATAAATAAATACATACACATTAAGCAAACAGAAAGATCGACATGTACGAGGATGAGGAAGGAAGCACTGCGATCAAAGCCAAGAGTGGAAAACTTAAGTTAGATGAAGCACGTCGGGCTATCGTAAAAATGTCCGACAGAATTGAAGTCCCTTTTGGGTACGTGTTCCTACAATCTGCGTCATTTGCTAAATTCTGCGTCCCTATCAGATTCATTACGAGAACTAACAAAGAAGGGAGTGTCGTTCACTTGGGGAAGCGATAAGCAAAGCGCTTTCGAGGAGCTAAAAAAAGGGGTTGCATCTGCTCCCTTAGTTGCTATTGGTGACGAATCATGCCGCACTTTTGTGTAGAATGATTCGTCTGATGTTAGTCTCGGTGCTGTTGTCACAGCTACAAAACGAAGAGGAAAAGGTTATTACTTGCGCAGCCCGGAAACTCAGATTCTGAGCGACAATATTCAGCTGGGGAGAAAGAAGCGCTTGCTTGAAAATACTTAGTTCTTTGAAGCAACAAGCAAAGGAAAAGGCAACGGTATAGATGAAACAGGAATGAGGAAAAGAAACTCACTCGGACCTGAATGGTGCCCTTCAAGGAGCTGTTAGCGCTGAAAGAAGATTTTCGGAAGAATGTTTCATTTTGATCGGTGTCTAAAATATTTTTGGATTCCGATGGATTGGGACTCAGATCCAACTTCATGCGTACCAAATGTCCACGTTCAGCGGATAGCGAACGAGTGAACTGATTGGTCGCTCGTCCGGATGGCGTCTGGTCCAACACTGGGCATGGTGATTGAGCGTTCGATTTGACTGCGGATGAGGGGCTTTCTCTGTTGCAATTAGAGGGCGATGAGGTGGATCCAAGGCGAGTGGGACGCTTCATTGTGAAACTGGGCCACTTACGTTGCCGTGGCTGCGGCTGCGCTGAAGTGTTGTGGACCGTCAACACTTGTGTTGGAGAGCATGGATGGGGTAGCGAAGGTGCGCTATCAGTGGTATCAGATACATCCACATCTAAAGAAAGTGATTAAGAGTTTCTGGTAAGGAAAAACCTTGACACGTACTAGAAATTACTACAAAGAGACACTGAAAGGTATACGGATAGCCGAGAGAAGCGGCTCTAGGCACAGTGGTAAGATCTCATACACACACGGTTAGACAAAGGGAGGTAGAAAAACAGCAACGGGTCTTTTGAATTTTTGGGCCTCGCAACGGCGCTGATGAAATCGGGACAGCCCCTTTCTCGCAGACGTTACATTATCACCAACAACAGCAGTACATCAGCCAATTTAACAAATGGTCCGATGCCATCGAACTATGATGATCAATGAAATAAAAAATAATAAGAGGGAGAGAAGAGTGATATACCGAAAAACCTTAATGCTCTAAGCAAACGTTAAGGCTTAAGGTGCCTACACCTTGTGTTAACAATATACCGTCACAAACAGCTGGCTATCGTGCAAAGATGAGGCGGCATCGGCGAGACAGCTTTCTTGAGGCTTTCACTGCCACGCGTCATAATCAGCCATTATCCCGCAGATAACTCAGCACCAAACACACTTTAACTGGGCAATCCGACTAGGAGAAGGCAGCAGACGCACCACTGGTGTCTAATGCGAGCCATGCCCTGTAAAGTCTTGCGCTAAGCACAAGGCGTCACGTAGACTAAAGCCCGGAAGGCGAGACGGACCAACGGCACCCAGTCTCGTGGTCAGTGACTTTATTTCCCGCTGCCAAATCAACTTCTGTCCACCTCGAGCCTTGCGCCACCCTACACCTGGCAGACTAAACAAGGCCCTCCTAGGTAAGCGGTGATCAGGCATACGTAACACGTGCCCAAGCTAACGCAACTTATTCAGTGCTATTTGTTGCTCTAGGGAGATAGCATGATTATCACCACCTAGTACTCGCCTACGCACATCATCGTTGCGGACACGTTGGTATCAACCGACACTAGAAATGCTTCGCAGACAATGATGATCAAAGACTGGAAGGCGTCTCAGATCTTCAGACCGAAGGGGTCAATTCTCACTACCATAGAGCAGAACGGCCTTCACTGTGGCCATGTATACACGGCCTTTCAGACGGAGGGAAACTCCCTTCTGTCGCCAAAGATGACGCAGGTTCAAGAAGACAGCTCTGGCCTTTGCAACGTGTGAGCTGATGTCAATTTCTATGCGGCCATCATTGATGATGCAGCTGCCAAGATAAGTGAAATGATCAACCACATCGAGTTCCTAATTATCAAGGGTAAGGGGTCATAAAGTGGGTGGTGGCCCTGCAGCAACACTTTGCACTTTGAAGGTGCGAAGTGCATACCAAATAATGGGACCGCTCTGGACAGGCTATTCAGGGTTGGTGGTGCCGCCTCAACATCGTCGAAAAGCAAGACGATATCGTCCGCATATTCAAGATCAACTAATCTTTCACCAGGCGACGAACGATACTCGGGGCTAATAATTTTGTCACAACTGGCGTTCGGCTAATACGCCTGTGGTTAGCACAGTCAGTGCGACTACCCTTCTTGTATATTGCCACTATAATCGATTCTCTCTAGTTAGCCGGGACACTCTCTTCCTTCCAGATACCTACGAATAGGGAGGTCAGTGCATTGCAAAGGACCTTACATCCATCTTTAAGTAGGTGGGAGAAAATCCGGGCAAGCAGCACGAAAACGATTGAGGGTTGTGATCGTGTTTCGGCCCTCAGTCTCCGATGGAGCCTTTAAACTAACCGGTCACGGCTCGTCCTGGACCACCTGAGAAGGAATAGGTTCGGGAGCAGAACTGATCTTGAAAGCTTTCCTCCCAACGAGCCATACGGCGCTCCTCATTGTTATCAGTGCACCCGCGCTGTCTCTGTTTCAATGACGCCTGGTTTCCTGGGACAGTGGTGCGAATAAGTTGGAAGAGCTTGCAGTAATTGCCTACTGCCCTCGCGTCTTCCGTTTCCTGAGCCCGACTAGTCCAGCAAGCTTCTTTGTCAGCACGCAGGCTCCGGGTTATTTCGTGCCTAATAGTCCGTTTGATAACATTGTGTTCAGATCCATCCGGGAATTTTACTCTGGATTCTAACAGGTTCACCGACCTCTCGGATATCCAATGACTGGTGCGGTGACGACTGATAGTGCCACAAGCAGATGATCCTACATTGCGCATATCAGCCGGGATCCCATTCCACTGAAGCTCAGTGTCATTAAAATAAGGCAGGGAAAGCTCAGCACGCAGTGCGTCTTGATAGGCTTGCCTGACCGAGAGCTGAGACAATTTCTCAGTTGCCAATCGGGGAAGACGCTGGGCGCGCCTCCCGGCAAAGTTCATGGAGAAACGACAGCGTACTAAGGCATGATCAGAGTCGACGCAGGTATTCCAGTACGAGCGGAAATCTAGGATGGAACCATGCCACCTGTAACGTACGGCAATATGGTCAATTTGGGTCCATCGCTGGCCAGCTAGAGGAGGACGCCAAGTGGCACTACGGCGCCCAATGTGTCTGTAAGCAGCGTTACTAAGAAACAACTGGTACTCCGCGCACAGTTGCAACAGACGCTCGCCATTGTCAGTCCGTTCGGTTTCAATCCCATACTTACCACCTAGCTGAGCTTCTGAAGAGTTCAGACACCTTACTTGTGCGTTCGTATTCCCTACAGCTACTATGATATCTGAACTAGTAGCACTGTATAGTAGCGCATTCAGAACTGCAGTCGATGGGAGCACAAGCGGAAATCACAGACAAACAGCGTTTTGTACTACTTCGTGAATCAATCTTAGTTGATGCCGTCAGTACATAAACACGCATGATATAGATTGAGTGAAGTGCGGATCGGAAGAGTCACGCACTAATCAGATCGCCCAGAAAGCAGCGAGAATATAGGGTGATACGCAGAGTAAGAAAGACAGACTGGTGAAACCGTGGTAACACAAACGAAGCGGCACCGAGTGAAGTTCAATCAGAGAGGCAGCTAAGACGTTAAATGGAATCCCCTTGGAGTGGAATGACCGGCAGTCGGACAGAAAGGGGTAAAATAAGGAAGCAACACCGTTACGTGCTGATGGTATATGGACCACAAAAGTCAGCACGAATAAACGTTAACAGATTCCCAAGCAGAAACACATACAATGCAAAAAACATGACACATCATTTCGAATCATGTGTACTACAACATGAAAACGCTTGGTTTTAGGGAGTGGAGATGTGTTCTTCATGAGCCAAACCCCATAGAAAGTAAGTGTGAACTGAAACAAACACATTCATCGTACAGGAATAAAACGATAACGAAGAAGTCGCCGAAAAAAAGGTTAGTGAAAGCGTTAACATTGACATAAGTGAGATGAAATACGCGCACAGAGGCAAAAGTCAGTGCATCGGTGGTAGGACAGGTTGAGGTAACAGTTGACTCGGTGATCCCTTAGTGAGCAATGAACTCGCTCGTAGTTACCTAAGTATCTCCTCGACGGTTTTCGCTCATTAAGACAGGAAGGAAATTGTAGGAAGATAGACAAATAACATATGTATAATAGTAGAGAACTACGCTCGTGCGCAGTGAAAAATGGAAATTTTCTCACTTCAAATGCTAATCGAGAAAGGTGGCAATGAAACGGGGGTGCCCATAGTTTTCGAGTGTCCCACTAAGGTATAAGAACCACCATATGAGAGGGGATAAAGTGCCATAAATACGGACACTCTATAATCATTGTTTTCCGAGGATTGAAGACCAACTGTGAATACTGAGAATTGAGAGCGATAAGAGAAAAATCTATGTTGTGCCATCGTAGGTGAATCGCGCACATGCGCGGAATAACGTCGTTGATTCCTGCGCAGTGGCAGCATATTGTAGCTGCACTAGATCTTATCCTGGTGCGATACGCTCCTTATACCTGTAGTACGTAACATGGGCATCAATGAAGCCATTAAAATCCGACACCGATTTCGCCTCGATTATTGTCTCCGGCAACTTGTTCCAATACTTCACCACTCGACGCTCGAAGCTTAGACAGTAAGCGATGCGCTTTAAATCCGGTACCACTAGTTTGCACCGGTGTCCGCATGTGTTGCTTGATGCGCGAAGGTGCAGCAGCGGCCTCAACAGAGGGAAGTGGCCCAGGTGCAGTATCCGGTGCATCATAGTATGATCAACTCGAAGCCGACGAGATGACAGAGTATAAAGCCCTAGTTTCCTGCATCGGTCCTCATACGACATACTCGTAAACTGGAGATGAGCCAGGTAGCTATGTGCTGGACTCGTTCCAGTTTGTGCATCTCACCTACTGTGATCTGACAATAGGCGCGTGAGCCGCACTTAAGCACCGGTCTTATCATGGAAGAGAACAGACGAGTGGCAATCTCTTCAGACCAAATGCAGAAGCTGCGTCTAAGTACCCAAAGCAGGCGTAGTCCGTTTGCGTACAGTCTGCGTGTTATCAAAAGATTTTAGATCACAGCGTGGGAGTACGCCTAGTTAATTTACGGAACTGGTGGGATGCAGCGGGTGACCGGTCAGGGTGTACGTACGCCCATTACCATTCCTCCCCAGGCTTATAAACGAGGACATGGCCGGGTTGAAAGGGATAAGCAGTCGAAGTAATGATGAAGGACGTCAGAGTGGCCAAGAGAAACAATAATCCTCAAAATCTTCAGGTCATCTGTAAATAATGCGTAGGGCGACGGAAGAATCTGAGGTACGTTGTTGATGTGGATCAGGAAAAGAATGGGCCCCAGCACTGTTCTCTGGGGTACACCGCTAATGGAGGGGTACCAGTCCGTTGGGTAGTCATTAGCCTGTACTCGCAATTTTATACCAATGAGAAAGGCACTGACCCATGGTGTTGTGCGCCATCAACACCACACATCCTCAGATTGTGGAGCAGGACTTCATGGATCACATTATCGAAAGCTTTACTGAAATCAATGTAGATAACACCCACTGAGTTCCCCGATTCAACGCTTGCAACCACTCCTGCCGCATCAACGGCAGGTTGGTGATGCACGAGCGGCTCTTCATGAACCCGTGGTGTGTTGGTGTTAGATTTTTCAACTCCAGCAGCTTTAGAAGACTCCTTTACACAATCTTCTCGAGAAGCTTTGCCAAAACAGAGGCCGTTCCGCTGTTCGCGATCCTATTTGATGTCTGCACGTAAAGTGTTCATTTTTAAGCAAACCACGGTTCGCTGAATGATGTAAGGGCCTACGGAAAACATTTAGACAAGTATGTCACGATAAATCAGAAATGCCACTCCTTCCATTTCTCCTTCAACCCTGGGATGGCAGTAATGAATCAAGACCAAGTCTGATTTGCTACTTACACCGAGGAAACGTTGATGAGCAAGGCGATCTGATGAAGCTTCTAAGCGGATGCCAAGTCAAGTGACTTGTTAACGGAGAACGCCGCATGTACCGTCAGGCCTTACATAGACAGATCGTAGTACGATCGCGTCAACAAGTTACCGGTTTTGACATTAGCCAAAAAGACACTAAATAAGCTTTAGCAATATAAATAAACAATTAAATAAACATTTAATTCTCGAAGAGAAGAAATACGCTTGTACCGGCATAATCGGGTAAAAGATCATGCTGACGAAAGATGGATTAGAAAAATTCAGAAATCTGATCAAGTAATGATGTTTGAAAGTACACAAAATGCTCGACTGAAATGAAAAATGCAGGCTGACCTTCGACCACATAAGTAATTATAAAACACCTGGCTCACATAAGATTATGGTGAAGAATGTAGTAAAAGGTTAAATAGAACCTGGAATCTGCTCATATGCTTAGTTTATTGTTATGGAAGAAATGAATAGTTCGATGACGTTCCGCACAATCAGTAACTTGTTGACGGAGAGAGTTTCAAAGCTGCTCTCTTCGAAAATCGCACGACACGATCGATCGGTTTCGTCTTGATTTGGAGTCGTCAGATAGAGATAGCCTGAGTTGAGACGGAAACCCGACCTGGTGATTGACGGCCTTGGTCGCCGTCACTGAGCAAAAGCTCCATGAGCAGCGTTTGCTTCAAAGCGAACTGCAGCCTCAATTGCGATTGTGTGCCGCTGCTATAGCGAGTTAGCCCACGACAAATGAATCTAGTGCGTCCAGTTTTCCGGACAACAGACGACTGAGTTTTGTGAATTCGCATTCCTTGACTATCCAAGCAGGCAATCACATTTCATTGGAAATTATAATTCACTAAACCCAATATGTGCGTTAGATGAACTACCCTATTTGCATAGAGGGAAAACAACAATGTGCCCATTGTGAACATATTCTTGCCCTAACACTCGTGGTTCATCGTCGTTACTGCCAGTCGGTGTCCGATTAGCACACGATGCTGGGTGCTCGCTGAGGCAGCGTGCACAGCATTCACTACAAAACATCATCATCATCGTCATCATCATCATCACCATCATCATCAATCGTCGTCATCATCATCATCATCATCATCAATCGTCATCATCATCATCGTCGTCATCATCATCATCGTCATCATCACCACCATCATCATCAATCGTCATCATCTTCGTCGTCGTCATCATCATCATCATCATCAACATCATCATCAATACATGTTAGCTGAGGGTGAGAAACACACCTCAGCCAATGTGTCACAATACAAAAGATAAGATACTGAAAAAGTGCACTACAAAAATGATTCCAAAGCAAGTAATATGATGTTAAATATTATCTTATGCGCTTCGTATGAGATCGGAATTGGAAAGCTAATCTAAAGGGAAGGGGATGGACAAAGAAATTCATAACACAAACGTCATCGGGGTCGGCTCCTAGCCATATCAGCATGTGTGTCCAACCAAACGTGTTCGTCGTCCTTAGTATCTCAGCCAGATAGTCAGGATGTACCAACCGACAACTGTTTCGAAGTGAGGGTTTTCATTTCTCTCGACTAAGTCATCGTTTGACCTTCCATCCCTTTCTTCCAACCGCAACCCCGGCGCGCAAATTATGCAAGTTGCGGGAGTCGGTTTGCGGACATGCGCAACATGTGGCTCATCCATCGGAGCCTGGTGGGTGATATAATGGCGCTGAGCGGTTCACTTGCTCTTCGGGAACCAAATATGCGACGCAGAACACGCTGACTGCTCACGCTGTGCTCCCATCAGACATGAGCTAAGCTGCGAAGGCAGCGATGATCGAACGCATACTACAAAGCTAGGAAAGGAGAGATATTATTGTGGAGTAAAGGCTATTCGTCGCCCGGCATACGTACTCCTCAGGTTTAGATGAGTGACTTTTAGGTAGCGAGCCAACACAAGGCAAACACTCGCAACAGGTGCGTACACTATCCGGGTGCAAGTAACATACACAATCTTTCGGCCCTCTCGCACCCTCGATGTGCGGACGCTACGCATACCCACTTTGTAGAGAACAGAATGCGGTGCAAACGAGTTGTGTATCAAAGAAACCAAGCCGATATAAGAAAAGAGAACATGGAAGATCGGGTTCTTTTGCGCACTTTCTTCGTGGTGGCTTCCTGGCTCCTCGTTTCGCTGCGCACCTTCATACGCAACGTATCAGTGGTCGTTGCTTTGTGCACTACTCGTTCTTCGTCCGCAGCGATTCATGATTTCTCTGAGTTCCTCACGTCTGCTCGGTTGTATACACACTACTCAGTAGTGGTGCACCACAACTTGACCATAGTGGATACAACCGACTTATCGATCGGACGAGCAGTGAGAAAGTTTTCGTCCGCATGCCCACTTGTGCACAACCTTCGAGTTCATGCTGCGTGCTGCTGGGGCACTAACGAAAACGCTTGTGATCATTGGCAACAAAAACGAGCTCAGCGGCATTAAAGGGACCGTCTTTTGCAGGAATCTGCAGTACACTAGTGCTGTATAGCGATGCTTCGCTGTCATGCGACTGGACGCGGCCGTATGTGGGTTGAGGCCCAGTCAGGTTTCTCAAGCCTAGGCAGGAAAATGGACTCTCGCAGGCACGCTACGAGCAATGTCTGTACTGATGCAATACTCTCACAGAAAACGACTGGTGTAACTAACGCAGTGTACGTCGAAAGAGAAAGAGACATGTTTTGTGTGAAATGACCATACACTGTAGCCGAATGAAGAACCGCTTTTTATTCTTCATGCGTGTGCATGGAGGCCAATCATCTGATTTATCTGGAGAGAATACACCCACAAACACGTTTTGAAGATATGCATTGGAGAAATGTTGAATGCTTGTCAGATTGGCTTTGATACGACTTGCAAACCCTTTCATGATTATATTCGATCGACTAGTCGTTAACCAACAATGTTATTCCTCTGGTACATTGACCGTCATCATGTTATTTTTCCCCATTAGTTAGGCCGGCCGCTAGACGCTTTGTAAAAGTAGCAACAAAGTGCGAGATCGCCATCGTACGTTGCGATGATAGCTGTATCCCTTCATCACCGTTTCTGGTTTTCTCTTAAAGGTTTTCTTTTCAAAAAACCCTCGATTCTGTCGAATTATGTGATTTTCTACGTCTTTCCTTTTTAGGTAATGCAACTAAATCTGTTTCTAATCAATACACGCAACAAGAGTTTGGATCCGTGATCACATTTTTACTTAAAGCCACAGAACTCTATTTCACAGACATCCATGCCGAGTATCAATCGATCTCATTTCTCAGCTGGTGAAAACGTTCTCGTGCGGCTACTGAACAGAAGCAGTTCGTTCGTCAGTAAATTGAGTGCATCCTCGCTCCGAAATCATAACGAGTCCACTTGGCGATGAATGGTGATTTTTCAACCTCCTAACGAATGTCTCGGTCTTTCAAGTTGATCAGTTAAAGGATGAATTAACGAACCGAAAGAGAAGGTCTGGCTTCCCGCAGAAAAGTGAAATCAAGCAATATTAAAGTACGGTTCGCTGTCAGACAATATTTAACGTAGGCCATGTCCAGTAAACAGACTTGGGGACTGTTATGTTCATTCAAGACAACGAATTCGTAGTAGCCACTAAAGCGAACTACAACAGTTGAACACACCTTCTTGTACTTGTACTAAGTACTATAAAAAGTGATGAAGCATTTAGTCCGCATATATCACATTTAACAAGCCAACAAGTCAAACAATTGGACATTTCTTAAGCTCCTAAGTCCGGGCTAAATTATCAGTTCACTGGCAGTCACACAGTTATAAATTCCAGAACATGCAACGTCTATAAGCTGGGATATGGAAATTTGAACTACCAATGGAATGAGCGGTCATCGTCTTTGGGCCGCCGATCATGAAGCCTAGAGTGGGAAAACGGTGTCAACTTTGAGGAAAACACTTTCGTCTCCAAATACTTCCTTCAATAGCACAGAAAGTAGCAGTTCGAAGATAGATTCTTATTCCCCACAGAACAGCTGCTGCAAAGTAGCGTCAGTAGAGAAATAAAGATGTGGACGAAAGCGTGGGGTTTCTCTCTCCGATTGGCGATTTCGTAGTTAGTCTTTTCCAAACTGGGTAACTGTTCTCCATGTGCATTAAGTGTCATAAAAGGTCGCCCAAAAGTACTGATCTTTGCGATCAGAGACGAAGAGAAATGCAGTGATGTAGCAGTAGTAAGGAATAGCGCTTGACTTTGTAAACCAACTCGATTAACAAGCTGTAGTTTTGAAGAGAATAGTGCATGAGTGATTGTGAAGGGCTGTTTGATTGCAGTCCAAATGCAGACTGCTCTCAATGCACTGTTACGGAGAATCTTCTGAAGTCCGTCGTTAAAGCAACGGGAAATACAGATATGTTTAGGCTAAAGTTCGTGACTGCGGACTTTTATTTTGGTGCGCATATGCTTTGGTATTCATTTTAACGCGACATTTTGGCAATTTCATTGGTAGTTGAGAATAGTTGTTTCGGGAACCAGACCACAATTCATTCTCCACTTCATGTCGACTATACCTGATTGGGGCATAAATCGGTCACTTTCTGGAGATTTTGTCTAGTTGGTCGCGTTCTGCGCACAGGTTGACATCGACAGCACTGTCTCTTTGCGTTACACCATAAAAAATCAGAGCACTGTTTAGCAACAGAAGTCTGACCCTGCTCCTTCTACAGCTTATACGACCGCTGTGGTTGACCCAACTCATGGGAATGGGGCGTACTGAGCAAGATGTGACCGAACTATGGTAGTGAGAACGACCGGAAGCCTATCAAACCATCAGTTAGGCTGAGTTTCTCCCTATGATGAACTGGTCATGCCTAGGCAGATAGCTCCGTGTCAGCAAGACACGTGTGGCTTTCCAGAGGCTCAACCATCAATGAAGACGGCGACATCAGTCTGTTAGCGTAAGGTAGCTTGTACAATGTTCCGAAAGGGTTGGTGTTACTATAAAGATAATAGACATGGCCAGTAGGCAGTGAAGACAAAATACGATTGGTCGCATTTGATCACCAATACTCGCCGAGTATTGCTCATATTCGGCGGAAACACCGGGTAAGCCAGTTAGCGTTTGGCAAAAAACGTGGTGCTTAAGCTCAACTGTTTACGCTGGTGAAGTCATGTCTTCCGTAGGCCCGTAGACCGCCTTCCTCGGCGTGCAGTGTACGCCGTGGCCGCACCAAACTGGAAGAAACCACGAGGTGGCCGGACCAGGACGTGGCATAAAGCCGTGATGAAATTGATTGAGACTTGGTCCGACTGGCGCACGTTGTCTTCGTGGAAGGAGACTCAAGGATCGGCCATGTCCATGATTGGAGGCCCTATCAGACATGGCATATTCGCGCAGTCAATGATGTTTTTCATTCGGCTTCTTGTAGCTAGCAGTTAATCTCTATTTAAATCTAGATTGCTTCGGCGCTTTTCTGTCCAGATTCCATTTGCTTTGGATTTTGTTTGTATTCAATATCATTCTCGTATCGTTATCATTTATTGGTATTCGGGCCCCGTGAGTCGTGGCAACTGGATTTTGGTGAACGGACTAGAATGGTTCAACTCGAACTGAGCTGAACTTAAGTCTGTTCACAGTTAAAGTCGATCACCAATACCAATAGCATTCCAAGTGGAAGACGGATGATGTACTATCACCGGTTAGACAAATGATGAAGAATGTGGTCACAGTCGAAAAGAAGAGACTCATTGTTAGTAAACGGTAAAGGAATTTATGGGGTTTATTGAGAAGATTCGTCACAGCTAGACTCAGGCACACAGCCACCACACAGTCAGGAAAGCACGAGACGGCCGTTTCGTCCTATAAAGTGACTTCCTTTCTGAGTCTGGTTGCGACAAATTTTCTCAAGAGGAGAATCAGCAGAGATGAATAAGTCAGCACAGCTTTAAGCCAGTCGGAAAAATCAGGTAGCAACAGCTGAAAAAGCTGGCATGGTGTCGACATAGTTCAGCAGCTAGTGGAATTCAAAGAATGTGAAAGGGACGAGTTTCACTCCACAGTGGGATTTGCGTAAACACTTACAGTCACGCAACATATTGAGGGCAGGAGAACCGTCGTTTATTAAAAAATGAATTCCACTTACTCCATGTGTCATCACCCTTGCCAGTTTTGAACCGTCTTGGATCCTGCAAAGCAAGAAGGAATTCGTGTTGCATACGTTGGATGTCCCGCAGCTGAACGACCCAAGCCTCACGATTCGCGCAAGAAACCGGATCGATCACATACACCGTGTCGCGCCCAGGTGTTTGGTCCAGTATGGCGAACCGGAAGTCGTCAGGAGCCAAACCAGTGGACAATAGTTGGTCTACAGCAACTGCGTCCGCGTTCGTGTGACCATTCTGCAGAGTACAGTTGTACCAATGCGACTGTGGGAGGAAACAATGGCAGCATGAAGTACAGCGGATAGTGCAAAAACCACCTCGTGATTACCACGATACGAATGAAGGATGGATGTCGTGCATACGCCTAGTATGCATGATACATAAATTAGGTAAACCGGAATGCTGCTGCTATGGGTACGAAAGAAATGTGGTTCAGCTACATTGCTGAAACGTGGATTCCATCTACAAGCCTACCAGTCCTATTCCTTTAGGTTTACACAGGATGCAGTGTGTGTGTGGGTTTGGGGTTGTGGGTGGTGCAGCGCAAGTTACCCATTGCCGACCTGTATGCGCGGGCATCTTGTGGCTGTCCTATGCAGGCTGCAGTGAGAGGTAAATCCGGAATCGCACACTGTCAATCGATATATATATATATATATATATATATATATATATATCCTTGGCCAAAACTGCACCCAAAAGAATATTTGCCTACTTACAACGTCAACTGAAACCGGGGGACGATGTACCGGCCTTAGAGAGCTTGAACGGACAGACACTGATTTCAAGCGCGGAGTGCGCGGAAGCCTTGGCTACGCACTTCCTCACCGTATTTTTCAGTAAACCGGCGGCTGTTTCAGTACTGGCACAGGTTGCGCCAATCCTGCTCAACAAATTACAATGTGTTACAGTCGAAGTGTATCAGCTACTCTTCAACCTGGATGGTACAAAGCCCTCCGGACCTGACGGACTTCACCTACTAATACTCAAGTCGCTGTCGATTATCATCTCATCAGCCGTGACAAACCTATTCAATAAATCACTCTGTGAAGGATCTGTCCCCAGCGACTGGAAATGCTCGATAGTGAGACCGCTTCCAAAGGGTGGTGATCCGAGTAAATCAGAGAAATATAGACCGATCTGTTTGATTTCCAGATTATCCAAAGTTCTCGAGAACGTTGTGAAAAAGTGTCTGCTGTAGTTCTTCGAATCGGTGAACGTACTGACGCCAGCGCAACACGGCTTTACGAAAGGGCGATCACCAACTTGATGTACGCAAACCATCAGTGGGTACGAGCTCTCAACGAACATGAGGATGTTGACGTGGTGTACATCGACTTTAGTGAGGCGTTTGACAGTGAATCACGAGGTACTCCTTCATAAACTGAGGAGCTACGGAATCGGTGACACTCTACTTCAGTGGTTACACGAGTTTATTGTGCGACGAAAGTTTAGAGTACAGGTCAATGATTACCTGACAGACTGGTTCCCATGGACCAGTGGCGTGCCTCAAGGAACTGTACTTGGGCCGGTATTATTTCTTATTCATATCAAAAATCTTCCGCGGTAGCTCCAGTCACCATGTGCCCTGTCTGCGGATGATTTGAAAAGGTGGGGGATCATTGAGAAGCAGCACGACTGCGCTTGCCTCCAGCATGACTTAGAGCAACTGTCAACGTGGTCCACTGAAGTGCAACTTTTTCTGAACGCAAGCAAGTCGGAGTTCATCAGTGTCACCAGACGTCCAGCCACTCGATCATACACCTTGGACGGCCAGTTGCTCCATCCCAGCACATCTGTCAGAAACTTAGTAGTTCTATCACCATGATATGAGAACACTAGAAAATACAGAGAAATTGTACCGTGCGGGACTTCGTATGCTCTGGGCATAACGATGCAGTTTCTCCCCATGGTCGAAAGAAACCGTCTCTCGCCTATTCACCTCGCTCAATAGACCAATCCTTGAATACAGTGCCCAAGCTTACTATCCGATAACCCAGTGGGAAAGCTGCAAAGTTGGAGCAAATACAGCATATAGCAACTAGAATGAGACCTAGTCTCCGAAAGCTACCGTATGAAAAACACTGTGAAAGGCTCGGACTACACACTATGCTCCCGCCGAGTAAGAATTGACCTTATTATGATCCATCAAGTACTTCACTTGAATCACTTCCCCATACGGCGGCCAATATTTCACCTGCGGGAACCCTGTAATACCCGAGGACATGGTTACAAACTCTGCGTCCCCTTGCATGAATAAGGTATCACATCAGCTTTGTATAGAACGAAGAATGGTAAACTTATGGAATGCACTGTCGCAAGGATTAATAGAGGGCGATTCCGTGAAATGTTTTAAAACACGTATGGACGATTATTTCGGAAACTTGTGTTTTTGTGAAAGGGTGTACATACAATGCCAAAAGCAGACCTCGTATACTCGGAAATTATGACACCAATACGAATTCCTAACCGACCAAGGATAAACGACTAACTGACCAATGACTACCGCTGACGATCCGCAATTAAATGTTGTCCATTTTTCATAATTCGATAGCGTTGTACAGAAACATTTCTACTTGCTCTTATATATATATATATATATATATCCCATGCTGGGGCTGATGTTCCATTCTTGATGCTTCTTCACCGCAGTTGGGCTAAACCAACTTACACTCAAATTAGGTCTTTTTAAGCTGGCTAAAGTTCATTCCACTTTATTTGGTTTGTTCTACCTACCTGAATAGTCTTCTGTTAACTGGCCACTTTGCTTACGCTAATTACGCTTCTCTTCGGTAACTTTGTTGTGATTGTAGCATTTTTAAATAACTTGTGGACACATTTCATTTATCGCGGGTTCATTGCTAAGCAACTTATTTCATATGCTAATTTAGCGAAGAGTTATGTCACCGTATCTGTATGCATTATTAGATTTGTTTTATTTCATCTTGCCGTTTCAAGTGATTGGCCGTTGCTTGATATCCCCGGTGTGGCCGCGCTTGATGTGCATGTTGACAAGGTGCCTACCTGTCTATTACCCACTACCTCGTCCATACTGGCTCCAAGAGACAGTTGGTCGTTGCTGGAGCGGACCGGGTGCACGGTCCTCGTGGCTGTGCTAGGCTCGAAGAGTGGTTCTATGCACTCAGTGTGGAGCGGACTACGGTCCAGCCACCGCCTTGTGTGCGATTGATTCCCAAATACACGTGCTTGTGTTTGCCTGTGAAGGAGTGTGAGCCGGCTCCGTTGATGAAACGTGGCTCCCATCCACATGCCTCCCGGTCTTATTCCTTCGGGTTTACACTGGATATGGGGTGTGTGGTTGGAGCTGTGGGTGGTGCAGCATAAGCCAGCCATGGTCCCTCCCTCTGTAGGCGCAGGTATACTGTGGCTGGCCATATTGACAGGTACATCCGAAACCGGATGCCGGCAACCATATATATATATATATATATATATATATATATATATATATATATATATACATATATATATGTATATATGTATATATATATATTGTACCAAACATAATTGGACTGAATTCGTACTTAAAAGAAAAAAGTATAAGTTGAGCTGCAGAGCCTAAGGAAGAAGACAAGAAAAATAAAGGGACATCAACCCGCAGATGAGATCTTCACAAGATTAACCTACTGGCTAGCTCTGAAAGTGCTCTAAACCATGCTGTCGTTGGGTCACCGGTAGGTTGTCGGCAGCGTCCAGTTGCAGCCACCTTTGAAGACACTGTGATCACGGACTGAGCTCGACGAATGCATTAGACCCTGTAGTTTCCAGCTAACATGGGCGATCGCAACAGAGTAAGAAAAAGTAAGTACTGTACACATATATAAAGTGCCTAGACCGCCGAAGCATGGGTCGTGAAAACTTGGCGCTCAGGGGTTAGTAGTCTGTTCAACAGGACAGCTTCTGGACGGACATAGTTGTTACGATTGTGACATTGCCATCGCACATACAGTGTTTCGAGGGCAAAGGTGAACAAGATGGTACATAAGTATCCACCAAGCGAACATGCCAGATATGGCAAATATAAAGTGAGAATGCTTGCACTGTTGCATCGTCTACTTGGCCTGTTAGAGAAACGCTGAAGTCACATCGACATCGGGAATTTTAGCTGATAAGCTATCAAAGCTAACGAGGCTACCAAATTAGGTGAAAAACCCGATCAGTTCCAAAGGGTAGTTTCAAGGAGAATAATTAAGAGAAAATTCTGAACGGTATAGCAGCGTGGCGTCAGTAGAACACCGGTACGCAGTACCGACGCTTCGCTGCCGCGCCATCACCACCGGTCGGACGTGTGCTTGGGATACTGCGAGAGTTGACCGGTCTCTACGCAAACTCGAACCCGAGCCCTCGGATTACGAACCAGGCTAGTAATTCTTAAGGTTACGCGCCGGCAATTGAGAAGACATCGGAGAAGACAAGGTGAACTAGATTTGGGGCATTTTGCAGCGAGCGGCGATAGAGTCACAAAAGCAAGGTCACTGAGGACTATAAGGAGCGGCACAACGTACGTTATGCTTGGAAAAGCGGAGAGAAAAGCACGAGGAAAGGGAGGATGTGATAGGAGCACTGTGCTTGATGCAGCAGGTAGGCAGGCAGATCAGCCAGACCTACGAGTCAGCCGTTCAGACACTAGTCGACCGGCCCAAGTTATTGGCCGCACTAAGCCCTGTTTATTAGATGGCGGTCGCCGATGGTTACTTGACTGGATTAAAGGGAACACAATTTTGGGAGAATTGAGTCACTAGTAAAGTCAATGGCCGGACAATAATTACATTTGTTATATCGTGCATTTCGCAGGAAAACGAGACGTCATATGTATGGAAGCGCTGTTCGAACGCTCAACGCTGTATCCTTCCGCTGCTTGACTTGCACAAACAAACCGTTTGTCCCTGAAACATGAAGTTTTACGACACGGCTGCGGTGTGCTTCGTGTTTCTAAAAAGAAAACTCGCGTCAAAATCCAGTCCCAGAGCAGGAGGGGCGACATCAAGGCCCCATGCAAGCTCAGATGACTCGGTAGATGAGTCGGATGAAACGGTCCAAGAAATACCCCACCAATCGGTCTAGACGATTAAGAGTTAACCAACTGTCCGATGCTCAGATATTATCCAACCAACCAATTGAGTGTGCGCCGAACAAGCTGAAATTGAGATGGGCTTTTTCTAATTGCAAAGGTGCACTTCACTTCAAGGGCACTCGATAACTCATACACCATTCCTATGGAAATCGATCCAACAATTACTACTCAGATACCGTTTCAGTGAGTTTCCGCCAATGGGAACTGGTGGCAAATGTAACCAACTCAAATGCACCAGCTGAGCTGATGGACACCGCAGAAATTCATCACAGTTGGGACACCACAAGTCAGGCGTACAATCATCCGCAAGTGACTTCCACAGAGTTCCATACAGTTCAGTAGCGCAAGGAACCGAAGTGCTGAGGATCCAGATGCCACACCTCACGTCGCCAGAATAACATAAAAGCATCGGTAAGTAAATGAGGTTGAACATAAATCGAATACAAAAAAATGAAATTCGGAAAGAAAGACGCAAAAAATCGGGACGAAATGAAGAATAGCAACCAGTTGTAAGAAAGCACCGTATGTTTCTCGCAAGTACGAAGTTTAGGCATACCAGAAGACGCGCAGACACTTGGCGTCCTCCTTCACCAACGCTAGAGTGGTCACAAATAGATCACATTTCAATCAGCTTTAGATGGCGAGGCAGCGTTCGGGGTTGTAGATTGATTTGGTCTACGTACCTCGATTCAGATCATGCGTTTGTCTGCGCGAACATCTGCATGCGCTTCGGCGGCTCGTCAGAGCGAACGCTATACACGTTCGACACCAAGAAGTTAGCTAACCTCTCTACTCGACCAGGCTATCAAGCTTCCTTATCGCATGCATTCATTGGGGCTACACCTCAAGACATCGAAAATCATTGTTCCTGCGTGAAGCGATGCTAACTTCCAGTCATTCAATCTGCGGAATCACAAGGCGCACTCTGAGGGGTTGGATTTCCGCACACACACTGGAATTGTTTGATCATCGTAGAGCTATCCCGGTCGATTCAAATAGCAGTACATTGCGTCGCGTTCTCAGCCAACAAGTTAAGCAGTCTGCGTGCGAATCGCGAAACTTCGTGGTCCCAGCGCGCCTCAGAGATGGAAAAGGGGACTCTCTGTGGAAACTTTCGCTAGCTCTTCCAGGTCATTCGGGCCACTGGTGACAAAAGATCTGGTGTCAGTAAGGTCATTTGCAAAGCTGACGGAACGCCGATAAGCAACTTGCACAGGCGTATGGACGACAATCAACTCAGCTGGTCTCCTCGGTCGGCGAGTCTATTGAGTGCACCTACTTGCGCGCCTTGGAACGTCTCATTGGAATCACACATTGAAGCTGAGGTCTGTCTTGAGCTCTGACACTTGAGGTGATTCAGGTCCGCTGGTCCAGACGGACTTCCTCCAGAGCTGTTCAAGTTCGAGGGCGAAGTATTTGTTAATCAGCTAACATCTCTGTTCTCTAAGATCTGGCGTGAAGAAACAGTTTCTTCCGCTTGGTGCGAATCAAGCCCCGACCTTCAAGAAAAGTGGCCGTACCCAATGTGCTTATCACCGAGGAATCACTATAATGTTTGTTGCCTCCAATCTGTTAACATCCATTCTACTCCGCAGACTAGCCCTGATCCGAGAATTGCACTTCCGTGAAGAACAGGCTGGTTTCCGCCCCGGTCGAGGGCGTATAGACCACTTGTTTACGCTCCACCAACTCCTTGGAACGCGTCATCTTTACCGTTAGCCCACTACGGTTGTTTTTCTGGACATCCGAGCCGCTTTCGACTCCGACGATCAGCCAGCTTTACGGGGTTGCTTACAAAAGTATGGAGTACCCGAAAAGCCATTTCTATGTTCATGGTCAGAGAAGTCAGTATGTTCGGAGGTCAGAGGGAGAAAAGGTTCGTGATTCCCACATTGACCACTTTGTGAAACACTTACAAAAGCAGATGTTTTGGGGGTGCTTTAGTTATTACGGCGTCGGCGCCTTGCATCCAGTCCAGGGCATGATGCGCTCTCCACAATATATAGAAGTTCTCCAAAGAAGAGCTGTTCCAGAACTAAAAAAGACATTTCCTGACGGATCTGGCGTATTTCAACAAGATCTGGCCCCGTGCCACACATCAAAAATGGTCAAGACTTTCTTCAATACTAATCAAATAACCATCTTGGACTGGCCTGGGAATTCACCAGATTTAAAGCCCATTGAAAATATGTGGTCTATTTGCAAGCAACGCCTTCGTGGCATGGACTGTACGACAAAGGAGAAACTTAATCAAGCTTTAATTCAAGTTTGGTACAGGGACCCAAGATGGGCTAAAGTTTGTTCAAATTTAGTGGATTCCATGCCAAACCGCATTAAAATGCTACTCAAAAGTCGAGGAGGTCATGTTGTGTATTGATGTGAGTATATTAGTGCAATTCATTATAACAATTTTGAAAAAAAGGTTTTTCAGTGTTTTCGCAGTTTGTTTCAATTAATGTGCACAAGGATGTATATGGCCATCCTTCGAGCATTATATGGCAATGTCTCAGGTAAAGTGAGGGCTCATGGTAAGCTCTCTTCACCTTTTGCCGTCACTAGCGGTGTATGACAGGGTTGCAGCATGTTCCCGTTTCTCTTCAATTTTGCCATCGAGGATGTCCTTTTAAACGATCTCGAGGGCTTTCAGGGTTTTGGTGAAGAGCTTCCTCCTGGCAACCGCGTGACCGATTTAGATTATGCTGATGATATTGCCTTGCTTGGTGATGACGCACAGAGCACACAAGCCGTTCTAAACCGCTTGGCGATTGAAGCATCAACATATGGAATCACCTTTGCCCCTACAAAATGCTTTCCTGGTCCTGGATTGGCATGTACCTGCTCCAGTGCTCACGCCTCACGGTACGCAGCTTGAAGAAGTGGACAACATTGTGTACCTGGGAAGCTGTGTCTCTGTTGATGGTAGCACTGGAGAAGAGATTTCCCTCCGCATTGCCAAAGCCCGTTCGGCATTCGCCAACCTAAGACATCTGTGGCGACGCCGCGACATTTGACTGTTGGTAAAGAGCAGGGTCTACAACGCCTGTGTTCGCGCGGTGCTGCTGCATGGGAGTGAGTCCTGGCTGATTCGTGTGAATGACTTGCGTCGGATTTCGGCCTTTGACAATGGATGTCTGCGGATAATAGCTCGAGTGTGGTGGATGTACCACGTACGCAAAGATGATGTTAGACGTCGCGTCTTGGCTAACAAGGGACTTCCACTTGACAGATTGGTACCACTGCGCCAACTGAAGTGGCTGGGCCACGTTTTACGTATGCCATGCGAACGGCTGCCTCGACGCGCTCTCTTCGCTCGCATAGGACCAGGCTGGAAGAAATCACGCGGTGATCAGCCTATCACGTGGCGACAAACGATTAAAGCGCTGACTTCCAGTTTGGCTGTCGCAGGTCCCGTGCGTCTTCCGGGCTGGGTGATCAAACATGAAGAACACCGCTGGCTGGAAACTCTTACGGAGATGGCACAGAACCGGGCTCAATGGAAAATGGGTACAAATGCTTATCTTGATTTGCTTGATTTACAATGCAAACATTCAACAAACAAGAAAAGATAAAACAGCGTGTGAAAAAAAGAAAAGAGACAAAAAACTTTTTTGTAACTTTCATTGTTTTCGTTGTGGTTTCTATATTTATTACTTCCGTTTCATGGTTTTCGCTGGCTCTGTGTCTATTTTACAGACTGCTGATAATATATATATATAACCAAGTGCAGGAATACCAATGACTGTCTGATTGCGCCATGTCTGGTACGGTCCCCAACCATTTGTATGGACCATTTCGAGCCCCTCATCCAAGAAGACGGCACCCACCAGTCTGACAAAGTCACGAAGTCAATTGCTGTATACCTCTATGACACGTCATGGACTGGCCACCTCATGGTTTCGCATGACTTGGCGCATCCACGGCATATAATGCCTGCCGAGGGTGGCGGTCAACGGGCATACGGAGGACATGACCTTGCCAACGAAACGGCTGAACTTTAGGAAACACGCCAGTTAAACACCATATGACTTTGTGTTAACTTTCGGACAGCACTGCTCACGCGGGTTCCCCCCCCCCCCCACCGCCCAGATGTGAGTAATACCTCGCAGGAACCGGTGGCTAAACACAGCCATTTATTTAATTGCTCCACTGCAAACTAACCAGGTCTCTTATCCATACAGTTACACCGGCCTTACCACAGCGGTATACACGCTACCTTTTACTGACACATTAATATCTCGCCGCCTTCGTAGATGGTTGAGCCTAAGAAAACGTATATGGGTCTTGCTCACACGGGAAGTAACTTTCTCAGTGATGTGACCACCAGAAGTGACGTAGCTACAAGGTAATCGAGAGAACGTAACGCTTCCAGTGGTTGTTTGATGATAGTTAAAACCGGTGGCATGTCAGTCCACTGCGGTAACAGTACTTTCACTTTGAAGGTGCAGAGCAGATGACGTAGTGTGTAGCACTATGCATCAGTCTGTTCAGTAGTGCTTGGATGGCTCTGGACAGTCGTCCGCATGCTCCAGGTTTACCAGTCGGTCACCCGGAAAAACTTCCACTCTGGAAGAATCGGGTCGTTTCTGATCATTTCAATCACAAAGTCGAAGAGGAAAGGAAATTCAGCACAACCCTGGCGAAACTCACTTGTCAACGGGAGCTCAGGAGACGACTTTCCGCATACGCTTATCCCGCCTCGGGAGTCACGGTAGAGAGACATCAGAAAGGAAAGGAATTTTCCAGGCATTCGGTTCACGGATATGCACTGCCATAGGCTGGTACAATCAGATTAAATTGACGACGATACGAAATAACACTCAGATTATTGACCTCATCTGTTAATAGCAACCGAGAAGTAACTGCATCATGAAATTGTTGAACTACAGACTCCGATACCAGGTGACGAATGAGAAACTTCCAAGTTCGGCAGTTCTACTAAGACCGAGTGAGGGCGCCACAAGGGTTATTGAGTAAGTCGATTTATTGGTTGGTGTTAGTAGGTGGTGATGTTGACACAAAGGTTCCCATCGATACATAGTTGATGAAACTGGTCTACGGTATCAAGATCAGTATAAAGAAGGCCGTCTATGGGACTACACGTGGTACACTTGAAATCAACCGTCCAACGTCGCTGGTAACATACGCAGCTTGGAAATCCCACTCTATCAACGTTAAAATTGTCAGGCGAGCGACGGTGCGAAAGCCGTTCCTGATCATTTCACTGATATTTGGTAAAATCGGGTGCAACAGGACAGTATCACTTATTCTCCTTCTAACTGAGATACGATTAATCAGCTGTAGCAACCATATTCATGAGATGAATTCGAGGAACTCGTCCGCCAGACTCTAATTCGAAAAGCTAATATGTCGTTGTGTGAATCACCAATAAGAACTTGGTTCGAAATGGGTAAATACGGGAAGTTCGTTAAACACACATGGTATATGTGATGGGGGCTGGAAATACTGGTGATTGGAAATGCTGTAATGCCGATCGAACGTCACAGGCCAGACCGATAGGGATTAAGCATGTTGCCGGAAGCAGATTGATCAGCCAATCAAGAAATAGTTGGCCCGTAATTGCGTCCAGCTTGCAAGCATCCACTGAACGTGCAAGTGACCAATCAGGCGCCAGCAGGCGAAGGAGCGCATACTCGTGCACCCTTGAGCCAAGGCTTGTGGCATTGGACCGCCAATCGTACATGTACTAAGAAAGTCAAGGTGATTTTAGACAGAGTGAACGTGGCAAGCAAGCATAAACCAATGGAAAAGGAGCCAGTGACACAATGCAAATAACAGGGATGGGCTATTGAAACGGACTGTTGTAAACAGTGTATCTACTCTATAAATATACCAGCGTAATCCTACTAAACGAATTCGTGATCGCGTTCCAGTCTTCTTGCTTCCCGGAGGGCAACACGACAGTATCCAGATGTGATTATCCGGAAAAGTGTGACTTTAGGGATGCATTGTGAACTGTGGCCATATGCAAAGGCAACAGAAATGTTGGAAGAGCCTTGACAGTTACACAGGAAATGTACTGCGTAATTCGACAAACCTTCTATAATACACTTTTTGATGAGCCGAGAGTGAGTCTACTGGTGTAAGCGATGCACCAACAATGCAAGTGTGCTGAAAAATTTGTCGTTCGCAGTAATGGAGTGGATCAAACGGTGGTATGTACAACCGATAAAAATGCGAGGAAATACGGCAAAGAAGGGGAGGTGAAGGTGAAGGGGTGAAGACTCACTTCGTAACGCATTTTGTTCACATTCGTAGCAGATCGGAAGAGGAAGGTGGACTGGGAAAAAGTGTCGGATGAGGTCACACGACGTTTTGGTTTATTTTCCTCCGTGATAAGCAGCATTTGCTCGAAGAGAAAAACACGCGATTCGACAAATTTCAAATTTCCTGTGTATAAGCCGGTTAGCTCTGACGACGCTGTCAGTTCGCTTGTGTTAGTACTGACAATGCCGGTCGAAGTGGAATCCATAGACGTTCCCGGACTTGATGGAACCGTAGAACGCGTGGAAAGGGCTGCAGAATTGTGCTTCGATGCGGGATGCGCATCGAAGCATTCCTGTAGGATGTGCCTGTACCCTGTCACGGCTTCCAAAAGCTGATCTCGAGTAGTCGTGGCCACCAGCAAATCACCGCGGATAAGAATGTTTCCTAGGGCGGTTATGACACCAGGGAAGCCCTCGATACGAGCAGCCTTAAGGAGCCGAAGAGAATAAGGGAGCACACAGAGTAAGCAAAAGGGAAAGAAAGGGGGAAAAGCGAAAGGAGTTAGACATTATGTTGTTTCTGAAGACAACCAAGGAGACTGTTGGATCAGCAGATGAAAGAACAAGTACAGATGGTTAATGTGAGGTGTGGGAAAAATGTAAATAAGGTTAGTGGTTAAAACGATATGAACCACGAGATAATGCTATCTCGAGGGCCTGTTATAAGTGAAAAGTGAGCAGACAAATTAGTAAAATTTTCGTTTACAAGCGGTTCAGATCTATTTCCCCAGGTCGTCGGTAGGTGATATGCGTCATTAGTAGTACGCCGGTCCGCAGTACGGACGCTACGCAGCCGCGCAATCACCACCGATCGCACTTGGGCTAAAGATACTGCAAGGGTCGTCCTGCCTCTACGCAGGCTCCAAACCGTGCCGTCGGATTACAAACCAAATTCGTTATCTTTAGGCTACGGAACCGCGATTCTAGCGAAAAGTGGAAGGAGCACTTCGTTATTCAAAACCGTGCGAATGCTCAGAAGTTACAGAACCATAAGGGCAACATGATTTCCATAATTACACACACAGTAAAATGATGGTTCCAGAAACTAGATTGATGTGTCAAGGGGTGTAATCTGTAGTGCTATTTCGCGCTCACTTAACCGGAAAGGAAAAAAGTTAGTCAGGAATAGTCCATAAAGTCAGTCGCACGTGCAACGCAAGTCTTATAAGAAGATGCACGATTCATTAAATACGCTCACGTACCATATACGTTCTGCTGCTTAGGGAAACTGATGAGACTGTTAAATCATGTCATATAAGTGTACCGTTGACTTCCCTATGTTTTTAGATCAACACCAACAATCCTTTGGGCCGTTATTTAGGATTGTATGAAACGTGTGTAACAAAATGGCACATTGCAAATCGGAAAACAACAACACATGTTAACAAGTGCAAACAAAGGAATTGTGCGGAATGCACAAAAATAAAGTGTTTAGGGACCAGGTTAAGGCGATATGAAAGAAAGCATTGTAGGTTTAAGAACAGTGATCAAAAATATCTTAAAAAAGTATACGCCGCCATTCCAGGTGCTAGTGAATACTGCGATAATTGATGACAATGATGGAACGCTGGATAATTAAAAGAGTCGAACTGTATCGTCTTTGTGGGTGTGGTGAGTTTGGAGACAAGTTGCGCTGTTGTACAACATCCATCAGTACGAGAACAACATTATAATGAGGAAGCTGAGAAAGTCGTTAACTAGGATAAGGATAACTGGATCTACGGAGTTATTTTACACTAGTAGTAGTTTAATACAAGTGGACAAATAACGTTTATCAACAAAATACAAGCTGTACAACATAAGCACCCTCGCGTTTACACAAGTTTCCTTAACAACCATATCTACCAAGATAGCGAGCAGACAATAACAAGAGTAATAGATAAACTCAGTTTCATTGTCAATGAGTGTTTTACGTAAGGTGCGCCACGCCAAATAAGAGAAGTCGCGCAGTCGCAGAATCGTGACTGATGCGTGCACATTATCCATAGCTGCAGTGCCGGTGGATGACTAATGACATTCGGTCAACTAGTCGGTCGTTTGTTTGAATCAAAATCATACAGTTCAGTCAACTACCTAATCATAGTACGTAGCAAACAGGTGTTTCCCTTTTACAGAACGCAACGTACGGATAGAAACCTTTGAAGACACTGCCGCAGTAGGGCGGCGGTAGTCGTGAGCTATCCACTTTGGGGTTCTCCAACATACACAGCAGGTGATATGAAGCGCACAAAGGAAGGAAACGCTAAAACCGCAAGGGGTCTCATTGTAAGCGATTTAATTTCTGTTAATAGGTAACTGATGGTTCCTTGCGAGTTTGTAACTCTGGGATCGATGGGACGCAGAAGACTCTGTGAGTTACAAAGTCAGGAACATTTTGAAAACAATAAGGATTAAAGTAGCTTGTATGTTTACCGACAAACGATATACGGCCCCTAAGCAGGAGCGATAGTTTGTGCACAGAAGTAATGTCGTGGCTTACAAGGTAATAAAAAAGATGAACAATAGAAATTTGGATCATAAACTTCCCCACGGATCATCGGCCCGACTACTCAAACTGCAAAAAGTGTGAACATTTGCACCTGTGTTTTCAAATATTCTAGGTAGCGAAACCCGGAATCGGTCAATGGATAAGAATAGAGGGCAAGTTGACTGTAGGCCATTGGCTGCTCATAGGTAGTTTAGACCAGGTTAGGTCAATGTTTTTGGTGATTTTTGTGAGCCAAGTGACTTTAATACGTTCGGTATAGTGAGGAACCTACAGAAGAATCCGGTATGTGACATGGTTGGCACTAGTGAATACCTGTAGTCAGTTATACAGATCGGCATTTCTCAATAAAAAGAAAGTCGATCAGATTGTATGCGTAGCACCAGCGGAGAGGATTCACGCACGGTTAGACAAACAAAGTTGAGGGTTATATAAGGGGGCCAAGAAATTTCACCAATACTTGTGCGAAATTTGTACAAACCGCAGACTCTTATAAACTTTGATTGACAAGAAAAATGGCATCAAGTAGATGGCGTCCCATTGCATGTTTTTGGACTACAACTACAGTCTCATAAGTTGCTGGAAAGCGAATGGATTAGCCGACGCTCTTAGCCGCTTATCGTTAAGTCGGCTACCCAACTGAGTGCTGAAACCCACTGAAATGTTTCCTCTGCTGCAATATTTAGATGGAAACGAGGTGCTAAGCGTAGATATCCGTCAAGAAACATGACGGAATTTACTACTTGCCATGGTCAATTGCTAAGTCTCCAAGGAACGGCCTGATAAATGTGATCCGCAGTTGCTGTCATAATTCAATCGAATCTCCGCGCTTAGTCTCGAAGATAGCTGTCCACTCCGGGGATCTAGATCGCTTACTGCACTCCGATTGCGGCCACATATTCTATAAGAGCTGCACGAAACTCACGCAGGAAGCATAAAGATGAAGGGACCTGCGCGATCATACGTGTGGTACCCCAATATTGACAGGGACATCGAGGAATTTATCGACACTGCGACGCCTGTCAAAGCACCCAAAGAAGCACCCCACTAGTACAACTAATTCCATGGAAGTGGTGCAGTAAACCGTGGGAGCATGTGCACGCTGAGTTCTTTGGCCGGCTCTATGGAAAAATGTACCTCCTTTTGATTGAAGCCTACTCCAACTGGATTGAGATGCTTCCGCTAACCCATGCCACTTCTGAGACAACCGCTTACTGCAGGCGGACGTGTTTCAGCACAAGCCGTATATTACACAGGCTGGTAACAGACAATGATTCGATGTTTACTAGTGTTGGGAAAAGGTCATATTTCCCAAGAATTACATTAGAATCAGCCAAAACAATGAACTATTGATAGCCACAATGGTTAACTTTCAAACGGTTCGCGCCATCTGTTCCCGCTTCAAACGAGCATTGTGACTGGCTGATTTGACAAGGCCGCTGAATGACCTGAACCAATTATAAGTTTCCACTACTTTCTGGTCTGTGTTGGCGTGCTAATAGATCTCGTGTCTGAGGTCTTATCTTCTCTCCTTACGGGATTGGAGCTATAGAATGGTGCTGGATTCGTGTTGCATTTGTGGTTCTGTGCCGTGATTTCGATGTGAGTGTTCAGTTTCCGCACGAGTTCCACCCAAATCGCGACAAGATCGTAACAACTAGCCAGGAATTTCAGAAATTTCTGCAAGCAAACGGAATATGTCATGTGAAACCCGACCCTTATTACCCAGCCTCCAATGGACCAGCTAAAAGGGGAGTCCACATCGTCAAGAACGCGTTATGAAAACAACCACCGGCTCCACTGCGAACAAATGTAGACAGACATTTTCGGTTACCGCTCCACATCAAACGAAATGACCGGTAAGAGCTCCGGTAAGCTGATGTTCGGACGGAGATTAAGGGATTGACTAAACCAGGTACTTCCTGAGCATATATATATATATATATATATATATATACATTTATATATATGGCGGGAGAGCCTATGGTTCGATGAGGCTGGTAGTGGCTAGATCCTGACAGATGGTCTACCCATTGCTGCTACTGTTGTGCCATTGGCTCTGGTCCTGGGCGCCTCCACGTGGCGACCGCTGGGTTACCACCTTCTCTCTGCTAAGATCCAGGACACCAATCCGCATGAGTCAGTGAAGTGACAAGGTGCTAAACTCGCTGCCTTTCTGGTTCTTTTAATCGAAGGCTTTGGCTGAGGACCCGAGTCGTTCTCCTGTCAGGTGTGGGCGCCCTGCCAGCATCCTAGTCCATCCTCTTCGGAGGTTGGGAAGTGGTCGACGGCCCTCTTCCCGTAAAACCTAGCCATGGGACACAACAGGTCTACGGGTTATAAGATCACAGCTCGATTGGCGTAGAGCACGAGCGCCACGCATTATCTCTGACGGTGGAAGGGCATCTCCGAGTGTTCAATGGTTTGCTACTGCCCGCCTCAAGCCAGGCAGCCCATGGTCAAATTGGCGCAAAGCCGCTAAAACCCTCCTGCGTCTGGCCGTGATCGCAGGTGTACCCTACTACGGTCGTAAAACATATATAAATAGCCCCAGTACCTCAAAGGCTGCGTGTGACGGCCGTCAAGCATATTCCAATCTGTCTCTGCAATCACATTCCCGAGCTGGTTCTGGTCCCCACTACCTTGTGGGACAGGCTATTGAGCCAAAGGCTCCGGGTGGAGTCCCTTAAGCAAACCACCGAAGCACAACGACCATCTCGCGTGCGATTGCCCACCAATGCAATCGTATGCCTACGCGCAAAGCACTCAGCATCGGGTGCTGGAACGTGCGCACACTACTGGACCGGAACGCGAGTGAGCACCAGAAACGACACACTGCGCTGGCGGCGATGGAACTGGCGCGCAACCACATCGATATTGCAGCGCTCAGTGAAACCCAGCTCGCTGAGCAAGGTATGTTGCATGAAACAGGTGCTGGATACACATTCTACTGGGTGGGTAACGCCGCCTCAGCACCACGTGATCATGGGGTCCGATTTGCAACATCCGATCGCCTCCATGGCTAGCTCGTGAGTGAACCAACAGGCATCCGCGCGCGACTGATGACTGTTCGCACACGACTCGGAAGAGGTAAGTTTGCCACCTTTATAAGCACCTACGGTCCAACCATGTATTATTCTGATCACACGCGCGATCAATTCTACACTCAGTTATCCTCCGTGATACGGTCTGTGCCGAGGTGCGACCGACTATTTCTGCTGGATGATTTCAACGCGGGCATTTGGCCTGATGCATCGGAGTGGACAGATGCTTTCGGTTCGCATGGCATTGGTTCAGCGAATGCGAACGGTGACAGGCTGCGCTCACTGTGTGCCACTCACCGCCTGACGATCACGAACACTCGGTTTGCACTGAGTACGAGTGATATAGTAACTTGGACGCACCCACAGATTGGTCACGCTCACCTGCTTGACTATGTCATCGTACGTCGGCGTGATATGCGGGAAGTGTGAATGACACGTGTACTGCGTGGAGCCTAGTGTGGCACTGATCACCAATTGGTGCGGACCAAACTGTACACATATTTTCGAAGACCTATGTATTGCACTTCGCCGTGAATCGGCGTAAATTTGACATACTCTCCCTCGGTACTGTGGAGAAACGTATTGATCTGGAGAAAACCATGGCTGCAGCCCTGTGTAATGTGGACAGCATAACCACAGTGGGCGACCTGTGGCACCACATTCGCAACCAGGTGACAGCTGCTGCCGTGGAGATCATCGAACGCGCAAACTGTAAGCGGCCTGGTTGGTTTGATGACAACAATGCGACGATTGACGCATTGGTGTCGGAGAAGAATGTAGCATTTGCTGCACATGTCGCAGATCCCAGTGACTTGGGGAAGAAGAGTCAGTTTCGCAAACTTCGACGGCGACTGACCCGAGAGCTCCGTCGTATCAAAAGTGCATGGTGGATGGAGAAGACCAAGTGGATGGAATGCTACGCCGAACGCCGCCAACATAAGGAATTCTTTGACTCCTTGAAGGCGGTGTATGGACCAGTATTGGAACCGCTGAGGACGTTGATCGATAGTGGTTTAGGTGCTACCTGCACACAGACTGCAGACAAAACGCAGATCTAGCGAAAGCACTTTGACCGTCTCTTGAACAACCGTCCAGAGATCGACTGGCCTACATTGAACGGCCTGAAGTTGCACGATGTGGAGTCTGGCGGACATGACGACACTGGATGAGACGCAGAGAGCACTTGCTCAGCTGCGAAACGGCAAGTGTGCCGGGGCCGACGGGATCCTGCCTGAAGTATTGAAACACAGCGGAATCCCGTTGGTGAATGCGCTGCAACACTTGGTGCAACGCGTATGGATTGAGGAGGAGGTGCCTCCTGAGCTGAAGGATGTCCTTATGCTACCAATGTACAACGTCAAAGGGAGCAAGCAATGTTGCACGAATTATGGTGGCATCAACTTGCTGAGTTGTGTGGGCAAGGTGATTACCCAAATCCTACTCAACCACCTCGTCAGTCAGGTTGTGGAACCTAAGGTGGCGGAAGAGCAACGTGGATTCCGTTCGGGTCGCAGCACTATAGATATGGTGTTCGCGACTCGTCAGTTGCAGGAGAAGTGCAGAGAACGAGACCAGCGGCAATACTCGCTTTTTGTTGATTTCACCAAGGCATTTGATACAGTGAACCGCGAGGCATTGTGGCTGGTGTTGGGTAAGTTTGGTTGCCCGCGTAAGTTTGTAAGTTTAATTGTATGTCTGCACAGTGGTATGCGAGCAAGGGTGCAGCTGAGTGGACAGACCTCAGATGACTTTGCAGTTGTCACTGGTGTGAAGGAAGACTGTGTCTTAGCTCCTGCCCTGTTTAATATATACTTGCAATGATCACTTGTGGTTTTGATGCCGCTTGTGCTTACGGTGTTCGTGTGGAGCACCGTATTGATGGTGGGTTGCTAAAGACCCTACGTTTCGGTGCGAGAACTCTAGTCTGTGAGACAACTATCCGCACATTGCTGCTCGCTGACGATTGTGCGTTGTTTGCACACAGCGCGGATGAGTTGCAGCAAATAACTAGTGCTTTGGCTTTGACAGCGGTCAAATTGAGGCTCACCATCAACACAAGCAAATCTGTCTATCTCTTTCAGCCTTCACCGGAGGTGCAATCTTCAATATTGCCGCAACTCAGCATTGGTGCTGAAGTATTGGAAACCATCTCCCGCTTCTGTTACCTTGGGAGTGTGATGTCGACTGATCAGCAGCTACACAGTGAGGTGCGTATCCGCGTGTCGAAGGCACCGGCGGCATTCGGGAAGCTTGAGTACCGAGTGTGGAACAACCATCAGTTTACCATTGGCACGAAGCTGAGGGTGTACAAGTCCATGGTGCAGTCCGTTCTTCTATACGGCAGTGAAACGTGGACGATGTACCGGCGGGATGTGCGATATCTCGAGCGGTTCCATCAGCAGTGTTTGCGACGGATTTTGCGCATCGGTTGGGGCGACAGAGTTGCAGAAACGGAAGTGCTGAGACAAAGTGGGATGTATGCAGTGGACTGCATACTTTTGTTGAGACACCTGAGGTGGCTCGAGTTACCTGAGCCGTATGGATTCGACGCGGATACCGAGAAATTATTATATGGTCAGAAGAGTATTGGGAAGCGGCACGTGGGGAAACCAAAGTTACTTTACCAGGACAGGATCAAAGTGAGCCTCACGTTCTAACCTTGGTTGCAAGTCATGGGAATCGAAGGCGGTCGACCGGTGTGCATGGCGCGATCTAATCACGAAGGCAGTTCCCAAAGTGCGGGAGAAAGACCTCCTACATGCAGAGAAGAAGCGGCAAGTGCGGAAGCGGCAAGCACCGATGGGTTGTACTCCATCGACATCGAGCGCATTGTGCTGTAGAACATGCGGTCGCGAGTGCCTTAGTCAGGCAGGCCTAGTGAGCCATGAGCGAGGCCACTCGGGACCACTACCGAAGCGAAGACGAGTCCTGCAGAGAACGTAGGCAGAACCGGCGCAGCGTTTGTAGGTACGCCGCATTCGATTTACTAACCGTGTGCTTGCATGCTAAGTCCCTTTATTTCAGGTGGTGGGTTAGCAATTTGTCCTAATGCTTTTCTTTCTCATATAAATGTTTACCAGTACTCTCGTCTAGAAACTTGCACACTTCGCTTAAACCAATTGTAGTTAATTTTGATAACATAGTCGTGCTTGTGGCATTTCCGTAAAATATACTTTCTGACCCCCTGAACTTATCTCGGATTCGTTTGTAAACATCATATTTCATATGCTCATTAATTTAAGATTTAGGTCACCGTTTCCTTATGCATTACACGATTTATTTTCTTTGTTATCCTTCGCTCAAGTGATTGGCTGTTGCTTGATATCCCCGGTGTGCCTGCGCTTGATTTGCATGTTGACAAGGTGCCTACTTGTCTACTACCCACCACTACGTTCATACTGGCTCCAGGACACAGTTGGTCGTTGCTGGACGGGACGGGGTGCATGGTAATTGTGGCCGTGCTAGGCTCGAAGAACGGTTCCATGCACTCAGTGTGGAGCGGACAACGGTCCAGCCATCGTCTTGTGTGCGCTTGATTCTCCAAACACAGCGCGCTTGTGTTTGTGAAGGAGTGTGGGCCGGTCCCGTTGATGAAATGTGGCTCCCATCCATATGCTTGCCGGTCTTATTCCTTATGGTTTCCACTGGATATGGGGTGTGTGCTTAGAGCTGTGGGTGGTGCAGCGCAAACCATCCATGATCCCCTTTGTAGGCGCAGGCGTCCTGTGGTTGGCCACAGTGACAGGCAAATCCGAAACCGGATGCATCCAACCATTTATATACATAGAGATACCAGGGGTGGGTAATGCTACACCAAGCACAGCTGCATGCACACATCCCATATCCAGAGTAAAACCGAAGGAATTACACCGAGAGGACTGTGTATAGGTGCCAGGTTTCATGAACAGAACCGGCCATCCTCCTCCAGCATGCACAGCAGCAGCATCAATTTTGGGAATCATACGTACCAGTTATACATAAGGTGGTGACTGAGACGGAACCCGTCCTACACCGGATGGAACCACTCTTTAAGAAGTGCACGTTCATGGAGACCGTGCACGCAGTATTCCCGAGCAAAGATCAACTTTTTCCTAAAAAAAGATAAGCATTACGCCAGTACGCAGTACCAACGCTTTGCTGTAGCGCAACTACCACCGGTCGCACGTGGGCTGGGATACGGTGAGGGTCGCCCTGCCCCGCGTCGCAAGATTGTGAGACAAGCTCGTTACCACTAAGTTACGGGCCAGTATGATGGAAGTTGCGAATTTTGACAGGCAACTTGATAACACACATCAAGCGCTACTACATCGGGAATATCAAACAGTAAAGACAGAATATGGAAGAGAATAAACACGTAAACTGGACAGTAAATGTGAGGCAGTATAACAGAATAGGGTAATATATATATATATATATATATATATATATATATATATATATATATATATAGAGAGAGAGAGAGAGAGAGAGAGAGAGTCTGATCTAGCGTCAGGACGATCGTGGGCAAGTGTAAGCGTAAGTCAGGGGAAATTAATCGAATAACAACAAGAAGGAAAGAAAATGTACGCGTAAAATGGAGAAGGAATATGCAGAGGATGAACAGGGATGAGAAAATAAGATGGAATATGTCTGTGATGCGGAACAGGCGTAAGCGCAACTCGCTCAGGCTCAAATTGGATGAAGAAGCACAACAAACGTAACAACAACCTTAGCATGAGGAGATCAAACAACACATGATATGAAACAAACATACAAATTGGACAGTAAGTATGAAGCAGTATAACAGAACAGGGCAAATCAGAAGGGTATTTATCATAGTCGATTCGGTGTAGGGTGCTTTTGGGCAAGTCAGGGGGTTTCAATTAAGTAGCAAGTAAAACGAAAGAAAAAGAACGCACAAAATAAATAGGGAATATGCGGAGGAGTAACAGAACCGAGCAGATAAAACAGAACGTATGAATTCATATGGGGTGTTTTGCGGAGCAATCATAGGTGTAAGTCGATCAGCCAAAAAGCAATGAAGAAGGATAAGAAATAAAGAAACGGCATATTCCTCGAAGGTGCGAAGCACAGTCAAACTGAGTGATCTGATTATTATGTATAGCAGAATCGCATGAAACAGATTAAGTTCTTTCCAAATTATACAGGGCAGTCCTCAAACCATTTTTGGAACGCAGGGCTAATTGATCGGGTGAGAGATGGACAATAATAATAAATGCGGATAAGTTCAAAAGTGCAAGTGAATTAATACGAGAATAAACGGAACCGTCTCCTGGGGACCTACTTTAATTCGGGGTATTTCATCGAAGGATTTCAGCAGCAATTCTATGCCTCATCTGGCCGTGTGCCGGTGTGACTTTAACGCAGTCAAGCCATCACCTATTTAACTGATACTTGCGAGTTTTTAGGTGTATATAGTATGGACATTCAAGTCATCTAGCCTGTACCATCAGTTGGATTTTTGTTACTCGCCAGCGAGTCCATGGCGATACGCTTGACATGGGTGTATTTATCAGCCTAGAAGCTTCAAATCGTCACCTCAGGAAGTCGACTCAGTTATATCAACCAATGAGATAAAATGATAGAACATAATAGGAACCGGAAGGGTAGTAACCGTAATGATGACAAAGAAGAAAATTGCAAATCATATTACAGCGCAAGATAAACCGACTGATTGTTTAAACAAATGACGTAGCGGAACTGTCGGAAACGGATGAGTATTCGAATTATCGATATGTAAGGCAACTCTGGAAAGAATTTTCAAATGCATTCATCAGCTGCATGCGTTAGAAAAATACATAAATGGATATCGCAGTGCGCTGAAACTGTCCCTGAACCGTTGTCTCTGGAAAAGGAGATGACGCAACATTGCAGAAGGAAGGTAAAAGGAAGAATCATAAGTAAACAAGAATTAAAAAATACTTTAGATCTTGACGGTGGTTAATCAAGGACAGTTTCTGATTAAGTTGTTCATAAGAAAAGTGGTCGCGAGTAGATGTTGCAGTGGTTCAACCATTTGGAGCGCCAAGGTGCACAGAAAGTGCAACATCAACCTGAGCATAAGACAAGTTCGATTACTTTGGGATCTCATTTAGCTTGGACAGTTTGAAGTACGAGGTTTTTAGTGAATTCCTACGGTTCAGCTTGACGTTACAAATCAATGCAATCAATAGCCTCTCGCTGAGAGACCGAGCCTACTATGCTACGGTATGGGTAGTTGTGTCTTATGGTGGCGAGATTTGGGCCATTCGAGCAAAAATGTTCAGAGGTCATCTGTCACTCATCAACACTTCCTACGCAGAGCTGCTTGTGCACGAAAGCGATCTCATGTGAGTGATGGTTCGACGATGGGTTTTTACATCATACAATATCGATGATAGGTTGCATAACACTGACGTGAGATCTTGGTGACGTAGACATGTGCTTTATGTGCCTGTCCATCGGTCACCTCATCGTGTCTTTTTTGTGCTGAAGGCGAAACAAAGATGACCAAATTGTAAATTGAGCTTGGAGCGTGAAGGTGTTAAGCTCAAAGTTAACCGCGGTTAAACACCCCGATTTTCCGGCTGGGAAGGCATGGACTACGATGACGCCTAGTTGGAAACGCTCTCAGACATGGCCGAAAATTAAACTTCTTGGCGAACAAGGCGTAAGGCCCTCACACTATGATTGAAGTTGTACAATCTTTCAGTTTGCCACTGCACAAATCTACGATATTTTCTATCGACAGTTAACGAGGACAAATTCATAATTAGTGGTGATGAGCAGTAATGGATTATGTGCTATTCAGTTGAGACGTGTCATGGAAAACGACAATTTGTGTATAAAAGGTTGCTGTTGGGTGCTGATTAACAGTGTCTTAAAAAGAGAGTTGTACAAGATTTATGTGGACACAGGTTCGGAGATTAAATTTGGCAATGTCCTGGAATAGGGTCAGATTCCGTCGAGATATAATCGCAATCAGTGAGGAATCACTGCGTGAAACCATTTTTTTAATCAGAAGCATGCGGAATTCCGCTACACGTGTGATTGTGTAGGGTGAAACGCACACCCCGATTTCATAAACAGCTAGGGCGTCCAGATAGTTACAATAGGCAAGAAATGAAAGGTGTGCACCGAATTCCATTGGACGGCTAGAAAACAGTTTGAAAAGTGCAGCGACATCGAAGAAAGCAACATTTGGTATAGTCACAGAAGATTGGCAAACAAAAGGTGCAATCTGTTCATCCGATGAGAAATAAAGGTACAAAGAAAAGGATCGGACAGATGAATGGGAGGATAAGGTAATTTCTGCGGGCAGTCTTATGATGATGGACGCGGATCAGTCCACATAAAAAGACTGGACTTTAACGTGATGCAAAGGGGTGGGAGCCTCAACGATACATTAAGTGCTGAGTGATGATTTCTCAACATTGAGAGATAGTTAGTGGTAAGGGAAGGAACAAACTCAGTGTTCTGGTCCACCAGGTATGGAGTGAGAGGGAGTCCGCATCTCTTAAAACGGACACTTTGTAGTCCCCTGATAAAGTTCTGTCGCTTCGCGTCGGATCAATGTGCATACTGACAGTGTTTGATTAGGAAAGGTGCCCAGAAATCATATGAATATTATAACAGCGATCCATGAGCATAGTTTGAAAAAAGTAGGGCTTCCGGTATCTTGGAATATGCTTGGAACCTCAGTATAGTCTGACAGCAAACCGACGAGGCTGTCTGATATCCCCAGTGAAGCAAGACAACTATGTGCGCTACCACAACTTCGTCTTTGACGTAGGGTGGAAAAATGGTTTTCATTATATATATATATATATATATATATATATATATATATATATATATGCTTGATGCTTCTTTATCGCAGTTGGGTTAAACCAACTTACACTTAAACTAGGTCTTTTTAAGGTGGATAAATTTCATTCCACTTTATTTGGTTTGTTCTGCCTACCTGAATAATCTATTAACTGGTCCCGTTGCTTAGGCTAATTGAGCCTATTTTCGGTAACTTTGTTGCGTTTGTAGCACTTTTAAGTAACTCGTGGACATTTCTTACTTATAGCGGATTCGTTGCTAACCAACTTCCTTCATAGGGTAATTTAGCGAAGAGTTACGCCACCGTATCTGTATGCATTATTGGATTTATTTTATTTCATCTTGTCGTTTCAAGTGATTGGCTGTTGCTTGATATCCCCGGTGTGGCTGCGCTTGATGTGCATGTTGACAAGGTGCCTACCTGTCTATTACCCACTACCTCGTCCATACTGGCTCCAGGAGACAGTTGGTCGTTGCTGGAGGGGACGGGGTGCACGGTCCTTGTGGCTGTGCTAGGCTCGAAGAGTGGTTCCATGCAGTCAGTGTGGAGCGGACTACGGTCCAGCCACCGTCTTGTGTGCGCTTGATTCCCCAAATACAGCGTGCTTGCGTTTGTCTGTGAAGGAGTGTGGGTCGGCTCCGTTGCTGAAATGTGGCTTCCATCCACATGACTACTCCGTTTTGTTATTTTGGTGCATATTCCACGTCTATTTTGCGTGTTCTTTTTCCTAGAATTCCGTGTGGAACGATATATATCCCCCGGTTGGCTGTGCTTGATGTCATCATCACAACACAAGCGCCACTGTGGTCGGCTCTTCGACATGTCAACTAGTGCACCCAAACAAACGTGTTCATCGTATTTCGGGCCCCCCACCAGGCAAGTAAGAGACACCAACCGACGCCAACTTCGAAGTGAAGGTATTCATTCCTCTTGACCAAGTCATCGATTAGCCTTCTTTACTCTTCTTCCATCCCCACACCACGGGCGTGCAAACAACCCACGTCTTGTGTGTCGGTGTGCTGGCATGCGTAATACTTGGCCCAGCCATCGGAGCCTGGTGAGTGATTTAACGGTGCTGAGCAGTTCAATCGCCTTTTCGCACCAACTACGTGACGCCGAACATGTTCGTTGTTCGAGTGATGTCTTCCACCAAACGTGAGCTGAACTGCGAAGGCAGAGATAATCCAAGTAATTAGCCTCCTTATGTCGATGGACAAGATGCGCCAGGTTTTACAACCATACAGCATGGCTGAACTCAAGACTACATTGTAAACCCTGCCCTTCAGGGCGAATGGCTCCGGCGCAAAAAGTGGTGAAAATTGTCAATAGTGCCTCGAGTTTTTCCCACATAGTTCGTGATCTCATCTTCGATCCCACGGAAGCCAATACAACTACCGATTTCTAGTTGATCAGCAATAACGGGCAGCACAAGAGTGGCTCCCTGCCAATCTTGGGGAAGGAATTCACATTTACAGGGAGCAAAGCATAGCCCAAAACAACTGACAGCCAGTGCTGTTTGGCGTGTTCGGGAGCTATCACTGAGTAGAGCAATATCGCTGGTATACTCCAAGTCAAGAAGCCACTAACCAGCAAGTAGCTCTACACCTTGTAGGTCGTCTCTAGCAAACGCCGTCTCCAAGACTTTGTCAATTGCGATGTTCAAGAGCATTGGTGAAAGCTGACAACGCTGTTTTGTACCGCTGGAGATTTTACAGGACGGTGAGAGTTTGCCATAAACCCTTACTCCGCCCAAAATATGCGCGTACAAGCTCTTATGACATTTACATATCTATTGGGTACACTATCTTGAATAGACAGTCCCAAAGGGTACATCGATCAAAGGAATTGTAGGCAACTTTGAAATCGAGGGGTTACGGTGGGTCGCCAATAAGGCGGTGTTCCAACAACTAAAGATGTGGTTACTGAATTCCCGAATTCGAGGAAACACGGCATGTTCCTCGCGAAATTGGCTTTTACGGGTGTCAGCCGGTCTATGGAGAAAGAGACACAAGTAATTTAGAGGCAATTGGGATCAGACAGATTTCTCTAGGACTGTGGCAAACCGAAAGTGACCTTCCCTTGAAAACTGGGAGGATAACAGAGCGGACTCGGTCTGTTGGATATGTTTCTAACTCACATCTTCACTGGTAAGTTGCACAAATCATCAATGAGAGCTGTTCCCCCAATTTGAAAAGGGCTGGAGGAACTTCATCGCCTCCAGCAACCTTATTTAATTTCAACAATCCGATCTCACGTTCAGAACGATGATCCGAGCACTGAAGTGCGATGGATCCAGTTGCCACGACACATCGCAAGAATAACAATAACAACGTCACGATAGTGGGGTTGAATGCAAATAGAATGTAAAGAAAATGGAAGCAAAAAGGAAGTGCAGTAAATTGATCAGAATGTAACGAAAATTAGCAAGCGGATGTAAGAAACCGAGTGCAGGAAAGCCACTGACTGCTTGACTGCGTCAACCATTTGTGTGGCCCATCCCGAGGCCTCCATCCACGAAGACCGCACTCCCCAGTCTGACCAAGTTTCGAAGGCAAGTTCTTCGTACCTCTAGACACGTCATGGACTGGCCACCTCGCGGTTTAGCCCAACGTGATGCAGCCACGGCGTATTAAGCACGTCGAGGAAGCCGATCAACGGGCATACGGAGAACATGGCCTAAGCAACCTAAGTGATTAAGATTTAGTAAACACTCCAGTGAGGCACCAGAAGGCTTCTTGACAAAAACCAACTGGTGGACCTCAGCATTACCCACCTGATGTTCCCACCGGATGTGAGGAAGACTCCGCAAGCACCGGTGGTCAAACACGGAGAAGCTTTTAATGTCTTCGCCGCGAACTGGCCAGGTCTCTGATCCACACAGTAAGACCAGCCTTATCGCAGCGTTATACGCAGTACCTTCCACTGATAGGCTGGATGGTTGAGTCCAGGGGGAGCCACAGCTGCCTTGCTGATACGCGAAGTAACCTACTCAGTGACGTGAACAACAGAGGTGACACAAGTACCAAGTGAACCGATCCAATACTTCCAGTGGCTGTTCGGTAATGGCTAGAATCGGAGGTGTGTCGGTCCACTCCTGCAACAGTACTTTGCACACTGAAGGTGAAAAGAAAAGGCCAAAGACTGCCACGCTACGCGTCAGCCTATCCAGCAATGTTTGCAAAGTCACAGTATTAGATCTAAGGAGCTATGTCGTCCGCATGCTCCAGGTTTGTCAGTCCGTCGCCTAGCAGAAGTTCCACAACGGTAGAGTCTGAAAGAACCGAGTCATTCACGGTCATTTCGACCACAAAGTTGAAGAGAAAAGAGATATAGGACCACACTGGCGAACCTCGCTTGCAGTGCGGAACTTAAGAGATAGTTTCCGTGAACCCTTACACGGCCACGGGACCCACGGTAGACAGTGCATAATGTAGAAGAATTCAGCGGGCACGCCCTTCATGGATAGGCAGTGACACAAACTGGAGCAGTCAAGAGACGAACGCGGCTTTTAAATCAAGAAAAACCACCATAGTCGGTCGTCTGTACGTGTCTCTGCTCCACTACTTAGCGAAGAGTAAATATGTGGTCGATAAAAGCAGGAGCAGGGCGGAAACTAACCTGACTTTCAGTAATTCGACTCTCACGAGAACCAGTAAGTCGTCGGAGAATGATAACCCTTAGAAGTCTGGAGGCGATGGAAACAAGGCTAATATCTAGATGGTTTTCGCACAAAGTGCGTTGACTCTTCATGAAGAAGGGCACGACAGTTGACAGTCGCAAGTTTGAAGGCACCGCTTCAGTGCTCCAAATTGTGTTAATTACAGTAGTAAGTCAAGTCAACACGGAGCCTTCCCGATCTTTCAGTAAAGATTGAATGTGATCGGGTCCAGGAGTTTAGTTGGGTTTCAACACAGAAAGCTTATGTCGAATTTCTTCCAAAGTGGGAGGTGTGACATCTACTTTCCACTTCGGCTCAGGTGATTCGGTAAGCGGTTTGTGGCAGCACGCATGCTGAACTGCTCTTCAAAATGTTCCGCCCAACGGGCTAGTCTACGAGGCTGAGAATAGATCAACCGTCCATATTCCTCAGCTATTGTCGCGCTGACTGATGGCTTTCACGGACCCATGTTCTAGATGAGCTGGAATAGCAGTCGGTTGTTCCAAACAGCACTGGCTTTCTCCATCTCCAAAACCCTTGTCATCCACCAACGTTCCCGGTCGATTCGAAGACTCCGTGGAATGTGTCGTTTCAGTAACGGATACACTGAAACTCAGTGCCCAGTGGAACTTGTTTCCGTGTTTCGGTCAAACCGATCAATGCCTCAGAGATCCATTCACAGTCATGACGTCTCAAGCTGGATGCGCAGCATGCGTTGAAGCCATTCTTAATGGCACATATGTGACAATCCTAGTCAGCGTTCGGTTCACCAATCTCATACATCACTGAAGAAGATTGCGTGTTAAAGTTACGGGGAAGAAGGCGCTTCTTTGAAGCGAAGAGTGTGCGCTAACCCTGTGCATACTAGAGCATGGTCAGCATCCACCCATGTGCTCCAAACTGACCGACAGTCTTGGACTGATGTAAGCCATCTGTAGCTGATAGCAATATGGTCAGTTTGGGTCCAGATCATTGAGGGATTCGGGGGGCACCAGGTGATGCGGTGTGAACGTTTGTGCTGGAATGCAGTGCAGTGAAGGTAAAGGTTGTGGTCGGCCTACAGTTACAGGATTTAAACACCATTGCCTGTTCGGCATGCATCAACTCCTAAGCGGCCGACAAGGTGTTGCTCAGAGTCTGGAAGACGACCCACTTGGGCATTCAAGTCACCAATAACAAGCACGATGTCAGTATTCTTCGCCATGCGAAGAACAAATGAGAGTTGCTGAAAGAAACCGTATTTGATATTCTCTGAACGGCATTTATAAAAGGCATAAACAGAGGCGATAAGAAGGAACCCTGGATTCAGCTGATGAGCATTAACTCCAACAGTAGTTCAAAGTCGAACCGCGCACATGAGGCTGTTAAACGGTATCTAATCGAGCACATTGCCTTCAGCATGTTTACTGAGGGTAATACCAACACCGTAAATACTCCGAGCCATTGATTCTGTCTAGGAGAAAGTAAGAATTGTCTGGAAAATCCACTATGTTAACGATTAATCTAGTAGTAACGATTGTGGCATCAATTTAGAACGTTCGGGAAGGTTCTAAGTTCTGCACGTGACTACCAACCACCTAACATCTCGGCCAAAGCTATGGGGAACCTTGGTAGTTGATCTTTCAATTCCAGAAGTCGAAGGTCAGTAAGAGACCTATAACTAAAGTTGTACAACGTTTTGTTGACGGCGGTTAACAGGTTATTTTGTCAAGGTTATTGGTGTTCTGTTTTTCTTCGACTGGGCTAGATGCTTTTAAAGCAGTAAAGTGATAATTTTGGAATCGCAGCTAGTAAGAAGATTAGAACAAATGGTGACTGAGAAAATGGGAAAAGTGATGAATCTTGCTGCTAAACAATTTCAACAGCTGATTTTCCAACAGCAATCTCAACTGGAGGCACAAATGAAAACCATGCTTGAGTTTGCAGTCAACAGGAGCAGCGACGCGGGACATGCAGGCGAGTTATGTTGATCTCCTCACGAATGCAACCACTGAATTCAATTATGACGCGGATTCTGGACGCCCCTTCGAAGCGTGATTCAAGCGCTGGGAAGACATGTTCCAGATGGACTTAATTCGTCAGGATGACTCCTGGAAGGTGCGATTGCTACTCCGCAAGCTCGAAACAAGTGAACATTCAAGGTTCATAAACCACATTCTGCCCAAACAGCCGAAGGACCTGACGGTTGACGAAGCAGTGTCGCAGTTGAAGGAAATTTTTGGTGAATCTACATCCTTGTTTAGTATTCCCTATCAATGCTTAAAAGTTGTCAAACGGGAATCGGACGACTTTGGGGCCCTAGCAGACATGATTAACCGTGAGTGTGAGCGTTTCAAACTACGCACTATAACGGATTATTAGTTTAAGTGTTTCATTTTCCTCATCGCTCTACAATCCCCCAGTGATGCTGAGATCCGCACGCGGCTTTTAATTAAGCTGGATCAGGATCCTGATTTGACACTGAAGGTCCTTGTAAGCGAATGCAAACGGCTGCTCACTTTAAAACAAGACACTGCCATGGTCGAACGGAATAGTCTCGCATCACCAGGTACCGTGCACTTCGTGAAAAAGGCCGGGAGTGTCAATTCAAGCAAACCCGTCAAGTAATCTACGAACAAACCGCCCACAGCATGTTGGTCATGCATTTCGCGCGCAGTTGTCCGCTCAAACGCCATAATGTCAAACGTGCCATAAGGAGGAATTCTGCAGTCACGTCAGGCCGAAGAAGTCTTATCGAAAGAGGAATACTAGGAAGGATGGCGCAGAGTTTCTGTCAATAGTTGCCGCATTCCAAAGTGAGTGTAAACCGAGACGACGATTCATCAGCGTGTTGATCAATGAGATACCAACGAAACTGCAATTCGACACGGCCTCGGACAGCACGATTATGTCCAAGAACACATGAAATCACATAAAGAGGCCGAAGATGGTCGAGTCTCAGAAAGTTGCAGTGTGTTGTGGTATGTTAAACTTAGTATGCAAACTTACTTGCAAGATTGCTTTCAAAGGTGTGGAAGAGTCGGGAACGTGCTACATTTCAGACCGGCCGAATTTGAATCTTCTTGGTCTCGACTGGATTGAAAAGTTGCAACTCCTCGATGTTCCCTTGAATCAGATCTGCAACCGAGTTCGAGCAAGTCCAGACCCATCATCAAAGTCCGTCGAAGACATGACACGTTCGCTGAAGCGAAAATTTGCCTGTCTTTCAGGATGGCTTGGGCTATTGTACGAAATTCAAGGCAACGCTGAGCTTGCGACCAGGTGCTAAACCAGTGTTCAAGGCTAAAAGACCGGTACCATATGCAGCTATATCAACCGTTGATCAAGAACTCGATCGACTGGAACGAGCCGGAGTCATCACAGCCGTCAACTACTCATCATGGGCCGCACCTATTGTCGCAGTGAAGAAGGCAAATGGCAAGGTACGCGTCTGCGCTGACTTCTCAACTGGCCTTAACGCCGCGCTGGACGACCACCAGTACCCATTACCTGTACCGGAAGATATTTTTGCAAAACTGAATGGTGGTAAGTACTTTGCTAAGGTTAACCTGTCCGATGCATAACTTTAAGTGGATGTTGACGAAGTCTCGAGGGAGTTGTTGACGATCAACACTCATCGTAGGCTATTCCAATACAGCCATTTGCCCTTTGGCGTAAAAACGGGGCCAGCCAATTTTTAACAGTTGATGAACACCATGCATATCTGGATGATATCATAGTGATGGCTCGAATACCGGAAGATCTAGTTAACCGCCTGGATGAAGTGCTTTGTTGTATACAGTTGTACGGTTTCCGCATTCGTGAAAATAATTACACATACTTCACGCCGATCATCAAATACGTCGGCTTTATCCTTGTAAAGGATGGACGTCGACCAAATCAGGAAAAGGTAGAAACCATTGGAAAAATGCCTCTACCAACAGATCTACAGTGCTTGCGTTCCTTTTGTGGGCTCATCGGTCACTATGGCGCATTCTTGCCTGAGATGCACCGCCTGCGTGCCCAGCTAGACATATTAGTCAAAGGTCAAACTTGGAACTGGACATCAGAATGTCAGAATGCCTTCGAACGGATCAAGATATTGCTGTCCAAAAACTTGCTTTTGACTCATTTTGATCCCCCCCAAAGAGATTGTTCTGACCACAGATGCATCAAGCCATGGGACTGGCGCAGTAATTTCACACACGTACACCGATGGATTTCAAAAAGCAATCGCCCATGCCGCCAGAACACTTACGAAGGCCGAGAGAAATTACAGCCAGATCGAGAAAGAAGCATTGGCCATAGTGTACGCGGTCAAGAAATTCCCCAAAATGCTGTACGGTCGCCGCTTCAAGATTCTGACAGATCACAAGTTCTTGCTGGCTATCTTTGTTTCGAAAAAGAGCATCCCGGTCTACACGGCCAACCGGCTACAACGCTGGGCTCTTACCTTAATGGGGTATGATTGCGAGATCCACTACTAGTGGACAATTTCCATTGAACAAGCGGGTGCACTGTCACGCCTAACTGATGCCCACCAGCAAGAACATGAGGAAACAGTCATTGCCTCGGTCGAGATCGAACCTGACGTCAACTATCTTGTAACTGATGCATTGCACGGTCTACCAGTTACCGCCGAAGCTGTGCGAACCGAAACGCTTCGGGACCCAGTACTCAAAATAGTTTCACAGTTTTACAAAACAAGTTGGCCACGTTCATGTCCATCTGTCGAGTTGCGACAGTACTTCCAGAGGAGACATTCGCTCTCTATTGTGAACGACTGCATACTATTTCGGAAAGTGTGGTCATCCCCAAGGCCTTTCAGGAGCGCCTTACTCGGCAGTTCCATGCCGGACATCCTGCGATCAATCGGATGGAGGTGCTTAACCGGAATTGTGTGTACTGGCCCTTCATGGATAAACAGCTAGAACGAATAGTAAACGCTGTCAAGAGTGCGCCAATGTCTTGAAAGCGTCATAAAAAGAAGAGCTCTATTCACGGCCAAAAGCTACTAAACCATGGTGCCGCAGCCATGTCCACTTCACAAGAACGGCCGAAGTTTCCTCATTATAGTCAACTCACACAGCAAGTGGCCTGAAGTATTTCTCATGGATAGCACAACCACCAATGCCACTGTACCAAGACTGCGCCAAACCTTTGGCAGATTCGGTTGTCCAGAGACAATTGTAACTGAAATGGCACACAATTCACTTCCGCAACTTCCACGAAGTTTTGCAAGCAATGCGCCGTCCAGCACATTCGCTTGCCGCCGCGTCACTCATAGTCGAATGGCCAGGCAGAAAGGTTTGTAGATACGTTCAAGCGAGCTCTCCACGAATCAAAAGGAAAGGGACATATAGAAGAGGTGGTTGGCCGGTTCCTCTAACTTTATCGATTAACAACGAATCCACAATCGTCTGACAGAGCTTCTCTAGCACAGGATACGATGAACCGGAAGCTCCGCATGCCTCTCGACGTCATCCGGCCGCGCTCGGAATCCTCTGTTGGTGAAAGAAACTGCAGAATGAAACAGGATATTAACCGGCGGCATGGAGCAAAGAAACGATCGTGTACACTTGGACAGAAAGTTCCAGTACGTGACTACCGGAAAGGCCACGCGAAGTGTACGCCAGGGACGATCAAAAATAAGCGCGGAAATGTCATGTATGATGTGACTGCGGACGCACAGATCTGGGCACGGCATGCAAACCAGTTACGGCCAACACTGTGCCAACCAGAACAAGCAAGGTCTACCGACCACTTCTTCGAGTTTTTGGTGGAAAGCTTCAACTTGCCGAAGGAAGCCGTGGAGGACTGCTTACAGTCTAGCAAGGAATCCAGACCACGGATATCGGAACCCAGTTCTCGGGCAGTTCTGCCAAGGAGATGGACCGAAAGGCAGAGAACACAGTCCCGAAGACTGCACGTTAATTTTAGGCTTCCATCGTATACCTCGGATGATATCACAAGAGGGGTGCTTGGGAGAAAGTAAGAATTGTCTGGAAAATCCATTATTTTAACGATTAATCTATTGGTAACGATTATCGCATCGATTTAGAACGTTCGGGAAGGTTCTAAGTTCTGCATGTGACTACCAACCACCTGACATCTCGGCCAAAGCTATGGGGAACCTTGGTAGTTGATCTTTCAATTCCAGAAGTCGAAGGTCAGTAAGAGACCTATAACGACAGTTGTACACCGTTCTGTCGACGGCGATTAACACGTTATTTTGTCAAGATCATTGGTGTTCTGCTTTTTCCTTCGGTTAGGCTAGAAGTTTTGTGGAGCAGTAAAGTGACAATTTCGGAATCGCGTCTAGTGAGAAGATTAGAACGAAGTCGTCATTGTTAACGACGTGAAGTGTGTAGCAATGGACGTCAGATTCAGAACCAGGGAGTCGAAGATTTACCAAGAAGCAGTTATCTTGTACGCGTGGTTCGGAAACACAGCACACACCAATACTAAGAGAGTGAAGAGTGAGTCAGTGCTGTCTGTTGGCCGATTTGATCTAGCGTGTGGACGGAAAAAGAACTAATGTGAAATGGAACACTAGGTTTGGTAGAAGAGCTACAGGTATTGATGGCAGTAGCTGCGAGGTTAGTGGCAGTCTCCTGCTCAACAGACGGGGAATAAGAGAGGACAAAAACAAGAAGAAGAGGGAGTAGTGTCGACGTGGTCGAGAGGGCGGATGATACCTTGGCAACTGTTTGCGCTAGTGGTACCATTAGAAGGGAAGTTTCTCTTCGCATCGCCAAAGCTTGGTCGGCGTTTATCAACCTGCAGCACGCGGCGTCACCGAGATATCTCCCTCTTGGTAAAGGGTCGCGTTTACTATGCCATCGTTGGGGCGGTGTTGCTTTATGGAAGCGAGTCATGGCCAGTCCTATAAGACGATATGAACCGGCTCTCTGCCTTCGACAACGGGTGCTTGAGGAAGATTGCTCGTGCGTGGTGGCAACAACACATTTGCAACAGTGAAGTCAGACGTCGTGTTTCATGGAATGCGAGTATTCCCTTCAACAAGCTGGCTTCGCTGCGTCAGCTAAGATGGCTCGGTCATGTCCTGCGTATGTCAGCTGAGCGGCTGCCCTAACGCGCTCTGTTTGCTCGTGTAGGACTCAACAGGAAGATACCACGTGGTGGTCCACCATCCACCTGGCGACAGCAAACGATCGTTGACTTCACGTCTTCCCACCGATGGGTCCACGAGCCTGCCTGGTTGGGGACCAAAGGACGAGGAGTATCGATGGTTGGAAACAATTCAGGATATGGCTCGTAATCGAAACCAGTGTATATAACTGCTTAGATTAGGATACTTAATGTTTAACGATTAAAAACGACAAAAAATATACATAAATGGCGTGTGCAAAATAACAAAAGAATGCTCCATTGTTTTTTATATTGCGGCTGTCTGGCTGTTTTGCATGTGACTACCAACCACCTGACATCTCGGCCAAAACTAGGGGAAATTACTAACCTTGTTGTTGACCTTCCTATTCCAGAAGTCGGTCAGCAAGAGACCTATAAATACAACCAACGTCCGCAGAAGTTGTACAGTGCTTGTTGGCAGCGGTTAATACGTCAGTTTTCAAGGTTACTGGCGTTCTGCTTGTTCCTTCGGTTAGGTTAGAAGTTTTGTGGAGCAGTAAAGTGACAATTATGGAATCGTGTCTAATAAGAAGATTGTAACAGCGGCACAATAGCTGAAATGTGTCACTCATATTCAGTTAACGTGCCATGCTGTTGATACTGTGTTCAGCCTGTCTTCTTTTAGTGATTTCCATGGTTTTGTTTGGCTTTATGTCTATTTGATGGACTGCTGACTACTACTACTACTACTACTACTCTCCGCTTGCCTATTTACAGAGGGCAGCTTTGTTCGAAGTGCTCTGTTTCTAGCCTTTGATCCAACAGTCTGGCCCACAAGGCAGTGAAGTACATGGAGGTTCGCTGGGAGATTCTACCCGGAGTGTTTGGTTCAATAGCCTGACCCACAAGGCAGTGGGGGTGCAATCCAGCCAGGGAGTGTCATTGCAGAGACGCTATGGGATCTGATTGAGGCCAATCACACACAGCCCTAGAATGTTTGGAATAATGCACATAGGGTTTACGACCGTATTATGGCATGCATCCGCGACTAGGGCCAGCAGCAGGTGAGAGTTGGTGGGTTTGCACCAATTGGACCAAGGGCTGCCTAGTTGGAGGCGGGTGGTAGCAAACTACTGAGCACTCGAAGGTACACTCCCACCACCAGAGACAATGAGTGGCGCGCGGCCTCTACGCCAATCGAGCTGTGAGCTTATAACCGTAGACCTGTTATCTCCCATGGCTAGGTTTTAAAAGAAGAGGCCCGTCGACCTCTCCCTAACCTCCGAGGAGGATTGGATTGTGAGATTTAGTCTGACCCCCTAAACAGTGACCTGTCTGGTATGAGTGGCTCTGAAGGCACTAAGAAAGTGCCACCCAACATAGCTCAATGGGTCACTGGGGTACGCAAACCATCGTACCAAGTAAAGCTCCAGTGATGGACGCTGGTCAAGTAATTAGGACGAACCCTCTCCAGGTGGAAACGATCACAATTAGATATGTGACTGTTTCAAAAGATGGCGTTGGTCTCGGTGAAATCGAGTATGAGAAGAAGCTGGTTAAGGGCTGTGACCAAAACAATGGGCGGCGCAGAGATCTAACCATTTTCCGAACAAACCAAAGTTCAGTCAAACGAGGATTACAGTCGAGTGGTGTAGTGTTGAGGTACCAGAGCTGAGCGCCGAAGCTAGAAGAAACGAAAAGCTGGAACTTCGGTGAGGTTGTAATTAGTGGTCAACCAAATGAGTGTGATCTTGTGAGCAAATCGCGAAATACGTTAGCACGTCAATCGATAAAGCCTACGTGGCTGTCCGACGCCCCCCACCAAGCCAAAAACAAGCGTTTACACCACCGCTGCGGACGAATTGGATGATAATATCCATATAGATACTTGGGGAAGAAATGGAGAATATGCACAACTGTCCCTTTAACAATCGCTCGCGTAGCATCTTAGTGGTTTTCGTTGGGTCAACAAGCAAATGTGATAGATGAGGCAAGACAGCATTACGATACGAGGAGGTGCGGGAGAATAAAATCCTGAATTTCGAACGTGTAGAAGAGAGCGATTTTGAAACAGCACTGTGAAGTGGATGAAATCGATCAGTTAGTACCTTGGAAGAAAACTTATTGCAGGCATCAAAATATCCGGAGATGATCAAATCAACTAAAGAAACTAGACAAGCCGCATCATCTAGAACTGTGCTTTATAGACCGTACCAATAAGATGTAGTCTTTCTGAAGCAGTATAGGGATGGTGACAGAAGAATGAAAGAGGTCACAAATTTGAATGTTAAAGAACGTGATTGAGGGAAATATTAGGCAGTTGGTTAAAGAATTGTAATGCAACAATACAGTCTGACTAGAGAAGAGAGGCATTAGCAGTACGCCGGCACACTGAATCGACGCTTCGTTGCCACAAGACCACCACTGGTCGCGAGTGGGCTGCGTATACCGTGAGGTCACCCGGTCCCTTACACGGATTCGAAACGGTTGATCAGATAAAAGATACTGTCCTGAAAATTTCAAGCCTGATCATGCTAGATCAAGGGTGCCTGCATTGCTCATATGCAGTAAAATCGGATAGCCCGTAAGTATTGAAATCCGCCAGTTAATGTTTGGCGACATTATCAGTGGTACCGCATTGGACTAGTTGTTGAAGATGAATAGTCAATACTGATTATGTTATAGTATCCGCAATTCTACCACCAACAGCTGACATTATGGCAGAAGCGTGGTCAATGTTGTAGCATGTCTATAGTCCTGGATTATGTCTCTCGATTTGGTAAATAGGTAAATGGTTAAATCATCCCTCGGTGCGCGGGCCATACCGAAGTTCAGTGCACGCAAACGTTAGAAGAGGGTAACTGCGAAGAAGCTCAGCAAAGACTGACATGGCGACGGCCTAGGGAGTGGAGTGGCGTAAGATGTGGGTGACACTATTACAAAGTAGAATGCGACGCGGAAGGCAATGAGAGCTCCGTTTCATGGACGTCCACGGACATCATGCTGGAATGGAGGATGTAAACGGCAGCGCATAGATCGAGAAAAAACGAGAGGAAGTACATGTAGACCGGCACAAATATAAAACATACCTCGAGAATGAGTTGAGTGTCTTTCGGAATTTCTTTCATAATGTCCAACGCCTTCTTCCACAACGAGAGCTCAGGACAGCAGGCCCGCTGCGTGTACTTTACAATCTCCGCCATGGGCAGCTGATAACGCATGATTCGTTGGACCGGTTGCATCAAATAGGACACGACGTCTTCCTTGTCGTTTAGGTAGGCCCGTAGTTCCTCAAAATAGTCACGATACTGTTCTGTTATCAGGGCAGCTTTCCGATGATTTTCACAATATTTTGAATAAATAGAACGCAACCTCGCCCTGGAATCGATGAACAATTTCGGTATCTTATCGGGATCAGAATCAACAAAAAGTTTAAGTTTCTCGAGAAAGCTGGAATGCCATTCACACAATTGAATCCAGTTGCCCCACACGATTCGCCAACGTGCAGCCAAATCATCGGGTATGGGAGGTGGGTTTACGGGAGCCGCTGCAGGATCTCCAGGTGCGCCTGGAGGATTAGTCGACGGTGGAAGCTGCGTGGAAAAGACGGAACTCTCCGCACCGTGTGAGGTAGAAGACGCTTTTACTGAGGAGATAATTGGCATATAATAGTCTCTGACCATGCGAAGACGGCGAACGTACCCTTCCTCCGAACTCACTAATTCCATCAAGGGTTGTTTGCGTTGAAGCAAAGCTCGGGTAACCTCGTCCAGCGAGGGCTGTTTGTCGGAAGAACTGGGCAAAAGTTCATCCTTCTTTGTCGCTTCGGGAACTGTTGCAGTGCCTGCATCACAAAGTTCATCAGTGGTGCAGGTTTCAAGGTCATTCGCAATGGCGATGTGCGATGTTGACAGAGAACGTTCGGTAGAATTAACACGATCCAATACATCATTCAAAACGGCGTTTGGAACAATGTGATCCAAAACGGCATCACTGGTAACAAATCCAGCCATGATACAGGAGGCCTTGATAATTCATAATAGCTTTTCACATTTATCTTCCCGTCGTTCACAAAGGAGACATTCAGGCGACAATCCCATAAGCTAATGGAGAAATTTTGAAACAGCAGTCGTAAAGCAGCGTCAAACATAAAATAATATTTTACACTTATATGATTTTTGCCCGAGCGTAGGCAAACCATTGAAAACAATCGTTTGCCTCAACTCAGTGTATTGAATACAAAACGTTTACTAGATAAAGAGAATAAGCACATAAGAAAACGAGGAAATTGACCAAAAGCGACTGCTTAATACGGAATATCGGAAAAATCGAGTATGAAAAAAGATCTGGATTTAACGGAGGCTAAACTCCCAATGAAACAAAATTAAATACATACTTGTTACACTCTAGTAAACTTGCAGCCTAATTTAAAAGGGATAACCGCGCAATGCCAGCCTTAATCAGTAGATTAGCTGCATTTGATCAGCAAGATAAGAAGTGTTAGAAACCTAACTTGGTGGTTCTCAAGCGGGAATCACGTTGGTTTTACACGCTGAGGCTGGGGCATGTAGTAAATCCCAAACAAGTACTCCTTCATCAACATCATCAATACAAGTTATTTGAGGGTGAGAAACACATCTCAACTAATGCGCCGCAAAAATTGTACCCTCCCAGTTTCATAACACTGGATTAGATTGGTGTTTGTATGTCCTGACTGTCCATTGGTTTAAATGAGTGTACATTCGCTAACAGTTTCTGCGCACTCATTTA
>OX104065.1:1808146-1825701 GCA_944474145.2 Dicrocoelium dendriticum | reverse complement strand
CTGATGCCGTCTTATCTTTGCAAGATAGTCAGCTAATTGTAACGGTATGTTGTTGACAAAGTGTAGGCGCCTTGCATAGGGCACTGAGTTTTTACTTTCCTTCCTCATCTCCCTTTTATTTCTCTTCGTTCTTTAAATAATGGCAGCGAAGCATCAGTTCAAACGATCGATGTATTGCCGTTGATGATACTAGGGAGTGGCTTCCATCTAAGCATCACGTTTTGACTAACACGACTCACGTTTAGACCGAAGACTTACGTTCATTTGTTGAGAAATAGACCGACGGAGTTCGTTGTGCTCCTCAACAGTGGGCACAGTCTTTACAACGAACTAGCAGTATTAAGGATTTTGTCGAGATCCAGTTTTCGGCTGTACAGCAAGGGAGCCCGCAGCTGGACAAGCGGACGGACATTATTGTTTGTTGCACACCTGGCCGTTATTCGTCAACATCCAGAGTAAGGGAGAGAGCGTAATTTTCACGAAGCCTCTGTTATTAGCCTTTGGGCCCCTTAATTTGTAGGGGTTCAGCGAGGTTTTTTTGGCCATAGGTGAACCACCGAAACACATGCAAACTCTCGCACACGCCAATGCATTATGGGTTTCAACACAAGTTGACCAAAATGACCTGCTATCGCGCACGATGAACGTGCCACCTGCGCGTTGTGATTATGCGATCAATTTGTGACCGGGGCTGGGTTGATGATGGAGGACGCCATATGGCATAGTGGCATGCAGGGTGAGGAAAGGTCATGACAAAGGGGAAAAGTTGTTGGTCAGCACATAGACTAAGCAGTCTCACACCAGTGTCATAGCGAGTAACATCATCTCTAAGCGGTCCCTCGAGGTGGCGTTCACATGAAAGCAATCGAATGGCAGGTGAGTTAGTTATCTGCCATAATGTAGGTGTCTGTTTTAGAAGCCTTTAGTAACAGCTCATAAAAGTTTTGATGAAACTGGTCTGTGACTATATCCGAGTTGCAGTCAGTGGGCGCGTGGCGGTGATCACAAAATGAGCACATTTCTCGGCTCGACTTCTGCTAACTTAGCAAGAAACGCAGTGCCTCATGGCACAAGGGCAACTTTTGCCTGGGATCCAATCAAGGAGGGCGGTCTCGGATCTGGCATTGAAAATGGTCCCAACACCAGCTTGTCAAGATGCAGCAGACTCGGCGTCACCACGAAAGCGGCGATAGAAACGGGTGTATGGGAGGACTGGTAACGTGATAAAATGCTTAAATCCTGAAGTCGTGTTTCACTCATGCATCAGGCATTAATTGCAGTGGTCTCCAGCGTGCGTGTAAGTCCGGCTTCCTGTCCGATTTGTAGCGATTTGCCCACGTGGAAAGTTGCTAGCTTTTACTACCATCCATGTTGTAGGATCGAAGAAGGAAGACTTCGGTGCTGGCAGCTTCCTGTGGCTGAGATGAAGGATGTTAAGGGAACAAATTCATTGGCAGAAGTATGGCTGTTCATTGTTGAAGAATCAGGTAACAATGGGAGCGAATGATGCTAGGGAAAGGCAGGTAACTTGGAGACGTGTGTTAGCGTAGTCTGGTGTGGTCCATCACGAGATACTACCCAGTTGCCTTGGCCGAATTAGGTAGGTTGTCATAGGGGACCACGGTCCCGAGCCTTTTGTCATAGAGCCTAACTCACAAGGCAGCGCGGTGAGATAAGGGTTCCACACTCGTTGGGAGCCAGTAACTCAATTCATACGCTTTTCGGAGACTAACAAGTTATACCGGGAGCCCAGTATTCCCGAAGTCAGAGACAGAATCCAATATTCGGCTAGCTTACGAATGCACATTGAGTGTTGGGTCACATCAACCACATCACTGATGTTAAGCACACATTTGTGACTTTTCGTATAGAGAACATTTGCCATTCGAAAACCAGGTACTGGAACAAGGCCGCCGAACCGTTCCCCGGAGCGGAAAATTCCCGAGCTGCCCATCTGTCACCACGAAGAGGTTATTCGGCGAGACAGTCAACCAGAATGGAGTACACCTAGTGTGTAGCCGGTTTCTGCCTCGCAAGTTTGGCCAAGTCGGACCGATCAAGCAACATTTGATCGATAAGAAATATGCTAATCTGTTTCGGCAGCGGCGCAGACTGGGGACACATTCCTTACCTCTGGCTCGGTTGACGTCTACGAGGTATATAAAAAGCAGCGAAACATTTGCAACATATCGAAAATGGGCAAACGCAGACCTTTGGAACAGTAGCTTGCAACCACAGAAGGGACCGCACCGAGGAGAATCTTTGCGTACGTGAATCGGTGTCTAGAGCCGACAAGTGACCTACCAGCGGACGGACAGCCCCTTAACTCTAGAACTGACCTTGTGTCCACCGTGGCGATGCACTTTGATTCTGTTCGCAAATGACCAGGTGTCTGTAGCTAGTTCGGCATGCGCCACCCTTACCGAACACGACGGTCTGGATTGTGGTGTGGAACAGATGCGTCAGCTACTCGCCAATATTAACGGCACCATGCCTGCTGGGTCTGACGGGCCCCACCCCCTGATTCTCATGTCCTTATCGGACATCATCTCGCCTGCGGTAACTGACCTGTTCAACAGGTCTATGTGCGAAGGTTTATTGTCGACTGGTTGCAAATGCTCGGAGGTGAGGCCGATGACCACAATTACAGCGGCGAATGCTCCAAAACCCGAAGATTACGAGTCAATGTGTTTGACACCTATATTGGAGAAGGTTGCCAAGGACATTGTGAAGAAGAGGTTTGCTGCAGCTGTTCAGGCCAACAGACCTCCTTACACCCGCACAGCAAGGTTTCATGTCCAGCTGTTCATGCATCACCAACCTGCTTGTGACGTGGCATGATTGGTTGCAAGAAATGAATCAAGGGAAGCAGGTCCATCTTAGCAACGCATTCGACAACATTAACCATGAGGTCTTGCTCCACAAACTGAGACTGTGCGGTGTTGGTGGCTCACTGCGCCAGTGGGTCCGCGAGTTTTTCGTTGGACGAGTAGAAGGTGCGAATCGATAACCACCTGACCGACTGGTATGCTATGACCAGTGGCGCACCCCAAAGTACGTTTCTGGGGCCTTAATTGTTCCTGACTTATATCAAAGATCTACCTCAGCTTCTTTGGTTGCCGTGTGCTCTCTTTGCGATGATCTGAAGATGTGAAAACTGATAGGCACTGCCGAACCGGAAATTCCCGAAACACCGAGCCAGCGCAAGGCGATTGTTCAACAAACCAACCAGCATGATTTCATAATATAATACTAAGCATTATATTACCTGTTTATTGTCTTGTATTATATGCTTTTTGGTTACCTTGCTTTTCACAAACCTTTCTGAATGCTAGCAGAATATCCAGTTATTGCGTCAAGTTCAGAAGGAGAAACAAAACACGAAGCTTTAAGCTAACAGTTGTTCGCGATTAATTCTTCATCAGGCTCATACAATAATATACAACAGGGTAAGATCTGTTGCAATCGTCAGCATAACAAAGAAACAATTGATCATGATGGCAGTCATCTAAACGCATGACTGAAGTCAGGTAGATTTGCGGAGTGCCATCACTTCCTTCCCGTCTGGTGGTTGGTCACGAAAGTTCTAGTGTTTATATCCTTTTCTTCTGAACACACAACTTTGGGTTTGTCAGACATATGCATACTGCCTCAGCGGTGGCAAGTGGCCTTGCTCTTAATGATAATTATGCCTTAGTGCTGTTCTGTGGAGAAGCTGAAAAAATGTTTGTTTGTTTGTCTGGTGGCCTGTGTTGATTAGATGGTTCATAAGCGCGCTGTAGTTTGTCCTCTTCTCGCGATTGTAAAGACAACTTGGAAGCTGTTCCTTAATTCTCTTACCTAAACGCCTGGTCTTCCGTTCAATGCACCTGGCCCCGCACGGACAAGTGATCCGATAGATTAACATTGATTGGAAATGATCAGGCACTCGGTCTTTGAATCTCGGAACTATTAGAGGTCTGCTCGTGAAAACCACATTCAGTTGAGCTGAAGCTTTGCTGTAGTCGACGCGTGCATATCTCAGCCGCATTATTTCCTTCGAGTGAAAGAGCCAGTTAAAGATGTTTCTTTTCAACGGTGTTTTGATGCTTTTGGTATGCATCGCGTCATATGGGTCTCGACAAATCGCTCCGGATATCTATTTTCGAGAAGCGTTACTTTGATTCGTACGAGTTAGGCTATTATGGTATCTTCGCTGCAGATTTTGTATGCCCAATCCGTTAGTGTTCGCATCAGCGTTCCTTTTTGGCTGCGGGGCGAAGCTGTGAAAGTTCATCTATCGTCCCGTCTAATATGGTTTCCAGTATACTTTTATTTAGGTTGATCCGTCGGTTCTTCTGATAAGACTTGCGTCCAAAAAATTCATTTGGTTGTTGTTGATTGATTGTTCGATTGTTGTTTTCTCCTTCAGCTGTAAATGCGGCATTAGGGTGCGCATTGTTGAAACAGTCGATTATATCCTGGGATTTAGCGATTCGATAACTTGTACAAAATGCACATATCGCCGCTAGAATTTATGAGTTACGGCCAATAGCGGTGTTCTTCATCATTAGCTAGAGTTTTTTGTAAGATGAAGCTTTCCAAGATTCAAATCAGCCTTACTCGTCTTTACCAGGTAACCGGCACCTTGTTCAGCTGTTGTGGGAAACCAAATTTTATGATTTAAATATTATTCACCGGTGTTGTGCTCTAAGAGTTTTATAGCTGGCGTGCTGAGTACCCCCTGGAAAGCACGAGTTAGAAAGCGGCAAGCTACCGAGCGACAGTGGTCAACTGCTGACCAATGTAAGTCGGATTCGGGATATCCTTCACCGTGCTTGACCAACTTCGGCTAACCATATACACATCAATCACTTACGTGCCAGTTATCCAAATCGCTACGTGCCCCATGATAACAGCGTTGTGTCCTTGCAATCTGACTAGTCGATTCCTCGATATGGATGAAGATGAGTGAAACGTAAAGCAAAGTAATCGTCTGAAATAAAGGCAATCCGAGTAGACAGCTCATGCCAGTCATTGTTGCGGATGAAGCCAGCTCGAACTGGATACTAGTTTACCTAAGCAATCTGAAAACTTTGGTAATCCGTTTTCACCACAGTATGGATCTGATATATAGGTATGTATGTAACCTCAACAGTCTAGCAACTAGACACAGAGCCAACAAAACCATGTAGATTAGCGAATAAGGGGAAGTCATCGCGTCATAATCCGTGGCATAGTAATTGAAAATAAACAACAGCCACTATGCCGTAGGAGGAAAGGAAGATTTTGATGAAAAATGAAACAAAATATTTTTAGTTTGTTTTTCACAAGCCGAATTTTCTTTTTTTGTCATTTTCAATGTTTGAGGTATTAAACATGTGAATCAGTATAATTCCGTACACAATTCTTCCAATGATTCCGGTTGCGGGCTATGTCTTCAAGAGTGTTAAGCCATTGGCACCCCTCATCTTTGGGTCCTCATCCTGGAAGACGTACGGATCCAACAGTGGCTAGATACGACGTCAGCGACTTCATGTGCCGTCGCCAAATGGTAGGCTGACCACCATGCGGTCGCCTCCAGCCAGAACCTTGACGAGTGAATAGAGCGCGACGCGGTAGACGCTCAGGTGCCATGCGTAGAACGTGACAGAGCGATCTCAACTGGCGCTGCAAAACCAGTTTGTTGAAAGGAATACTCGCTTTCCCCAAGATGCGACGTCGAACATCATTACTGTTAACTCGATGTTGCCAGCAAACATGAGCAATCCTCCTTAAGCAACCGCTATCGAAGGCAGAACGATGACGCATGTCTTCCAAGCAAATCGGCCAAAACTTGCTTCCATGCAGCAACACTGAACGAACAGATGCGTTGTAATCGCGGCCCTTTAGCGAGAATAAGACGTCGCGACGACGCCACAAATGCCTCAGATTGGCAAATGTTGATCGGGCTTTAGCGATGCGAAGAGAAACTTCTTTGCTGACAGTGCACTCAGCACAAACACAGCTACCAAGATAGACGAAACTATCTGCCTGTTCAAGTTCTGCATCTCCGAGAGTGAGCAAGTGAAAACCAATCCTTAGGCAGCACTTTACACTTCGATGGGGCGAAGCTCATGCCCTACTTTGATGCTTCAACCGCCAAACGATTCAGAACGAGTTGCATATCCTGAGGATCATCACTAACTAAGGCGATATCATCAGCAAAGCTAAGTCGGTGGCGCGCTCACTCGGTAGAAGCTCTAGGCCAAAATGTTGGAAACATTCCAGAGCACGCGACAGAACGTCTTCAAGTACGATGTTGAAGAGGAATGAGGACATAGAACAGCCCTGTCGCACACCGTGACAGTGAACTGCGAAGAAAGCTTGCCATAGAACCTCACTCTGCTGGATGTATGAAGGAAAAGTGCTCATAAGATGGCGGCACATTTCTCTGGTACCCTGTTCTTTAGCAAGCAACGCCATAAAGCAGGTCGATCAACGGAATCAGCAGCGGCACGTATGTCTAGTGTTCAGTAATGCGCAAGGGATCAAATGGCAGGACGACACACTACATGCTTGGCGAGGACGTATTAACTAATGTGTCCCAACAAGTTGACTTAGGTGTTACGTTAGCTCCGGACTTCAAATCCCGTGAGAACTGAAAACAAGCGGCTAGCAAGGGCTTCCGAACGCTCTGAATAATCCGTAGGTCCGTTGAAATGTTAACGGAAGACATGTTTAGCACATTGTTTACGGTCATTGTTAGATGGCACTCGGAATACTGTGTCCAGGCTTGTCCTCCTTGTCTGAATCGTGACAGGATGGCGGTGGAGCAGTTCTTGAGGAATGGTGTCAAAATGGTCCGTGGGCTGCGGCACCTATCCTACCTTGATAGATTATACAAACAAAAATGGTTCCCACTACACTATCACTGTCTTCGTGGCGATTGAGTACTCACTTATTGTAAAATAACGGAGCGGATCGGTCCAGACCTATCCTGGCTTTTTCATCCTGCTCAGTTGCCTACTCTTCGTGGGCACCCGTTGAATTTGCAGAAATTTCGATCTGATGGGGTTCGGGCTGACACTTCAATGTCGCGCTACCCGAGGATGTCGTACTGTCACGCACGGTGACAGAGTTTAAACGTCGCCTTGACGCCTTCAACCTGCAGCTCCGAATCTTCCCTTTCACTCTTCAAATCTTTTTTCGATTGCTCTTCAGTTCGTTTCCCCCTTAATTACCCGTAGCAACTTCGTCTTCAAACTGTGTACCTCTTTAACTTTATGCCTAGACAACAATGTTACTCGTCCTTTTCTTATTGCACGTGGTCGGCGCAGCGGTGTCTGCTAGCGCAGGGCACGTGGATCTTGATTGGTTGAACAGAACGTGTTCTGCATGTGTTAATTTGACTCATACAACTGGCCAATCGTGCACCGAATTCGAACGTGGAGCAACGACGCATTCAGGATGAAAGGATCTTGGGGATCTCCTTTTGTTCATACCCCAGTTGAATTTAAATTTGGATTTGGGTAACGCCTATGCACTGGACGTACTCTTCGTGGACTTTTTGAAGGCATTTGATATGGTACCCCATTTGAGGCTTGCGCAAAGACTGAGGAAATTAATGTCAGCTGCACGCCGTAACAGTGTTTCGCTGCTGCGCGACCACCTCTAGTCACGCGTGGGATGAGCGTGCCGCGAAGACGTTCTCCCCTACGCGGATTCGAACCGGTGATCTTACGACTGCAAGCCAGGCGCGCAGACCACTCGGACACCGGCCGACCAAAAACTGAGTTCATATGGTAGATCTGGTCGCGCCTTTCATTGGGCGACTACCTTCATGGATGGTGGAGAACAGTGTGTATAGCTAGGCCGTGGCCTATCGCTTAGGCAATCTGTCCTCAGTGGTGTACCGCAGGGCTCGGTCCTTGGACCGCTGATGTTCTCTATCTATGCAAATGACCTGCCCGTAGAGCTTGATGTACGATCGCTGCTATTTGCTAATGACCTGAGGCAATCGAATATTGTCGATGTTTCTCGGGACTCTGAAATGAGCCTTGGATAGGATTTAGGACTGTTCTACTTTATTTCGTATGTTTCAGAATCCTGGTAGCTCTGAATAATGATTCAGTTGCTCATTTATTCGCCGAGCTTGGAAGGTGGTTCGCAATTTCTACAAAAGATCAAAAAGCTGCGAATAGATGATGATGAAACCTTTCGAAGTGACCATCCTCTTTACGTCTGTTAACTTACAAATGGCAACAAGTCATCACAGAACGTCTGAAGAGCAGTGAACAACCAATCGGGAACGACGCCGAAAAGGTATGCAAGCCACTCCAGTTATGTCCGTCAAACTACTTCACTTTCAACGGGAAAATCTGCGAGCAATTAAAAGACGCGCCAATATGGTTACGTGTAGCAAGACTAGTTGTGGAAATGGCTATGCAGGAATTGGAAGGGGATGTACTTCATACATTAATTCGAAACTGTGGGTCAGATGAGGTGACGACACTTCTGTGATCAACAAACGCAGTCAAGTAACAGTCGCCATTGAAGACATTCGATTTACGGTGGAACTGGAGAATGAAAGCCAACTGTCTTTCCTGGACTTATTAGTAACCAGAAACATGGAAGGGAGGCTGCAAACATCAGTATACAAAAACGGCACACACACGGACCAAATCCTGAACTTTAACAACAACCACTCGAAATACCACGAAGTAAGCTGTGTGCGGACACTATTTCGTACAGTGCAAACGCACTGCAGTACAGCGGACACAAAGCAAGGAGAGAAGGATCTATTTAAATGTCACCAACTCAACAGATACCCGCGAAGCTACATCCGAAGGTGTCTGAGCCCCAACTATGCAAATACACGGGCTACACCAAGGACGGAGGGACGGGTTTCCTTATATGAGGAACATATCAGAAATGGCGCCAAGACTATTAAAACAGCATCATCTTATCGTAGCACACAAACCAACTGCAACGTTGAGGAAAACGCAGTCAAAAATAAAAGAAAAACTGGGAGCGCCTGGACAATGTGATCGACGTGAATTTACATTATTATGTTCTTGCTACTTCTATGCTATTGTAAACGGGCATTATTCTGTGGGGTTTTATCCTACCGTTTACTCTACTGTAGCTTGCAAGCTACATTTTCTAGATGGTTAAAGCCTAACTCTTGGGCCTACGTCTCAACTGACAGGTTCAATCTATGTGCTGGACCCTACACAATTTCACACTCAGAAGTCGAACTTGAGATCGGACTGTTGAAGTTGAACAAAGCCGCGGGACCAGATGATCTTCCTCCAGCCCTCTTCAAATTCGGAGACTCTGCTCTTGTTGATGCTTTACATGAATTACTAGTGAAACTGTGGGAGCAGGAGACTGTCCCAACCGACTGGAGCCGCTCCGTTATTGTTCCCATCTTCAAAGGCGGCTTGCGCTCGGAATGCGGCAACCATAGAGGAATCAGTCTGATCTCCATCGCCACCAAATTACTCGCCTCCATAATTCTTCACAGACTGACTGGCGCTCGTGAAAGCCAGATTCGTGAGGAGCAAGCTGGGTTTCGTCGGGGTCGTGGCTGCATCGACCATATCTTCACCTTGCGTCAGTTGTTGGAGCACCGCCACACATATTGGCGGCCCATCGTTGTCGTGTTCCTCGACATCAAAGGTGCCTTCGATTCGGTTGATCCATGTGCCCTTTGGAATCGTTTACTCAGGAAAGGTGTGCCCGAGAAATATGTAAATATTATCCAAGCATTATATGCGCGTAGCACGGGCAGAGTGAGGGCTTACGGCAAGCTGTCGCCACCCTGTAATATCTCCAGCGGTGTGAGACAAGGATGCCCGCTGTCACCTTTCCTCTTCAACTTCGCTATTGACGAAGTCATGGAGATTGAATTTACAGGACATGAGTTGGAAGGTGTGGAGCTACTCCCAGGAGAACGACTTCTTGACTTGGAGTATGCAGTCGACATTGCCCTCATCTGTGAAAGCTCCCAGACGTGCCAAGCTGCACTGGACAGATTAGCACTGGCTGTCAGCCGCTTCGGGCTTTGCTTTGCACCTTCGAAGTGCAAAGCGTTCCTCCAAGATTGGCAGGGATCACCTCCTGCACTGACCCTTGGTGGGGATCAGCTAGAAGTCATTCAGAAATTCAATTACCTGGGAAGTTGTATCAGCGCCCTTGGGATCGAAGACGAGATCACGAACCGTATAGCGAAAGCTCGGAGTGCTTTTGCTAACCTTCGCCACCTATGGCGCCGGCGCGACATTACTCTCGCCCTGAAGGGTAGAGTGTACAATGCAGCGGTACGTTCGACCTTACTGTACGGTTGCGAAACCTGGCCCCTAAGATCGGCGGACTTGAAGAGGCTAGCTACGTTCGACCATCGGTGCCTTCGCAGTTTGGCTCACATATTGTGGGAACACCGCGGGAGTAACGAGCGTGTTCGACGCATTGTTTACGGCCCAGGAAAAGGATCTGAACCGCTCAGCACCGTTATTTCCCGCACCAGGCTCCGATGGCTCGGCCACGTGTTACGCATGTCAGCCCACCGACTCCCGCGACGTGCGATGTTTGCTCACCGGGGATGTGGGTGGAAGAAGAGGAGAGGTGGCCAAGCGATGACTTAGTCCAGAGGAATGAAGTCCATCACTTCGGAGCTAGCCTCGGTTGGGGCTTCACGGCTCCCTGGTTGGGGTCCAAAAGACGGTGAACACGTTTGGCTGGATACACTTGCTGACATGGCAAGGAGCCGACCTCAGTAGCGTTCCTGTTGTGAGTTTCTTTGTCCCGCTCCATCCCTTTTAGTCTCCCCCTCCATCTATGATCTCATTTCCTAGGGTAAAACATAATATAATTTTTTTTCTTTTTGCCTAGTAGCTGGCTGGAAAGTTACCGGAACGATGCCTATCCGTGGCTGGTAGCTCAGCTGGCATGCAACTGTTGTATCTCTTTTTTCCTTGTGCATTGTATTATATGTATGTATGTATGTTGCATTCTTCTTGTGCCCCATGCTGAGGCTGACGTTGCATTCTTGATGCTTCTTCACCGCAGTTGGGCTAAACCAACTTACACTTAAACTAGGTCTTTTTAAGCTGGATAAATTTCATTCCACTTTATTTGGTTTGTTCTGCCTACCTGAATAATGTTCTATTAACTGGCCACGTTGCTTACACTAATTGCGCTTATCTTCGGTAATTTTGTTGTGTTTGTAGCATTTTAAGTAACTTGTGGACATTTCTTACTTATCACGGATTCGTTGCTAACCAACTTACTTCATATGGTAATTTAGCGAAGAGTTATGCTACCGTATCTGTATGCATTATTGGATTTATTTTATTTCAGCTTGTCGTTTAAAGTGAATGGCTGTTGTTTGATATCCCTGGTATGGTTGCGCTTGATGTGCATGTTGACAAGGTGCCTACCTGTCTATTACCCACTACCTCGTTCATACTGGCTCCAAGAGACAGTTGGTCGTTGCTGGAGGGGACCGGGTGCACGGTTCATGTGGCCGTGCTAGGCTCAAAGAGCGGTTCCATGCACTCAGTGTGGAGCGGACTACGGTCCAGCCACCGCCTTGTGTGCGCTTGATTCCCCAAATACAGCGTGCTTGTGTTTGCCTGTGAAGGAGTGTGGGCCGGCTCCGTTGATGAAACGTGGTTCCCATCCGCATGCCTCCCGGTCTTATTCCTTCGGGTTTACACTGGATATGGGGTGTGTGGTTGGAGCTGTGGGTGGTGCAGCGCAAGCCATCCATGGTCCCTCTGTAGGCGCAGGGGTCCTGTGGCTTGCCACAGTGACAGGCAAATCCGAAACCGGATGCCGCCAACCATGTATGTATGTATGTATGTATTTCTTTCATGTATTACGGCACAATAGCGGAGGTGTTTCCCACCTCTAGCTGATGTGTATAATGATGACTCAATTTCACAACAATTTAATCAGCTAGAAATGGAGCGGCTTCTGCGATCCGAACGCTTTGACACGGACCCAAACGTTTCCGATGCAGTGGAATCATAGGAACTCTGGTTTTGCATTTACCAACTTCTTGGTCAGCATCGATTCACACAAACTTGACAAACTATAAACACTTTTAATTTCCCGCGCCAGTAGTTTATAACATCACTTCGTGATGTCCTTCGCACGAATCAGCAATCAGCACTCCCGAAGCACTCTATGTACAACTAAAGAATGAAGTGTTCGTGCGTCATCTATTAGCTACCTGCAAACAAGGGTCTACCGAAAATCTCGATCAGTTCATACAGAGAATTCGATCACTCGCCAGACTAATTTTAAGTCTATGATTGCTGAAGAGAACCAAGATGATGCCATCCCTGATGCATTCATCAGTGGGCTATTATTCAATTCTAAGATAGACTTGGAGCATAAAACCCTGAAAATACAGACTACCTTTGGTCAAGCTAAGTCCTTAGAATTAGAACAGAAACAATCACATTCATTTATCATATCGGTTCAAATCGTGCCTTGCAACATCATAGCTGATGAATCCGCTGCACATTAAAAATCATGCACCAGTTCAAAGTTGGAGGTCACGTTTCCTACCGCTCAACAAAGTTATCGGATATGTGTTATTTTTGTGGCTACGGTTGTCATGATCGACAAGTGTCCTGCTAAAGACTCCAACTGCAAGTCGTATGGACAAAAAGGACAATTTCAGAAAGCTAGTCGTTCTTATACACCTACAAAACATACTGCTTCTGTCTCACCGTTCGTGCTTTCTTCCGTAATCACCGCAGCTGCTCCCATATGTCATGCGAAGGCTATCACGGATGTTACTGTCAACGGAGTTAAGCTTAAAGCGCTAAGTGACACAGGAAGCTCTGAGAGTTTTGTCTGTGAAACCGTTGTACAAAGTTGGAATCACACACAATTTATTAGTCGTACCAAAGGACACTTTTGCTGCTCTCGTATATAAAGAAGTGTTCTACCCATGCGTGAAGTTTGCAATACTTCCGGATCTGTGCACAGATATTTTATCAGGACATGATTTCTTACAGTTTACATACAAGCGTAGAGATACCTTTCCAAGGTGATCGCCATCCGTTCTGTTTATGTGGCTTTTCAACTGCTCAGCTACTTTTCCTTGCTCTGTTCGCCCATCCATCTCCCTTATGTACTCCATTAAGCACAAAGTCAAGAAGACATAATCCTGCAGACGACCATTTCATCCAAACTGAGATCGATAAACTATTAAAAGAAGGTATAGTCGAGTCTTCGGAATCATCTGGGTGTGCACAATTTCTTGTCACCACAAACGAACGCCAAAAAATGAATGGTTATCGATTATAGCCATACCATAAAACGCTTTGCGGAACTGGATGCTTATCCTTTACCGCGTATAGATAACATGATCGAGAAGATATCTCATTTTGGGGTGTTCCTCACTCTTGATTTAGAGCGTGCTTATCATTCAATCTCTATAAAGACGAGAAGATATATATCGCATTTGAAGCTTGCAATAATTGATATCAGTTCCGTCGTATACCCTTTGGAGTAACCAACGGTGTTGCATGCTTCCAAAGAACTATAGATGAACTAATTCGCCACGAAAATCACAAGGGAACATCCGCTTATATCGATAATATTACTGTGTGTGGCAAAGACTGCAGCAGATGACGAAAAGTATGGAATGACCCTAAACCGTAAAAAAATGCATATTTGTAGTCCAGGAAATTCTTTTGCTTTTTTACGAAATTTCATTGGGCACAGTGAAACCGGACCTTGATCGCTTTAAGCCGCCAATAATGCTACCTCCGCCAATGGATCTCAAATCACAACAAAGAGTAGTTGGGATGTTTGCCTACTGCTCCCAGTGGTTCTCAAACTTTTCGGACAACATTCATCCGCTCGTTCATAATAAGATTTTTCCACTGCCAAATAGGTAGAACCAGTCGAAGCAGCCGTGATCGCTGTGGACAGAAATGTGCCATTAGTAATTGAGACTGATGCATCTGATGTCGCTATTTCCGCAACACTCAATCAGAATGGTTGACCGGTCGTATTACGCTCGCGAACACTGGCTGGTAGTGAGCGAAACCACTCCGCTGTGGAGAAATAGGCCTATGCTATCGTGGAACCTGTTATGTGTTTTTGATTTTGCCGTATTCCATGCTTTGGCATATTTACCGTTCTAATACATGTTTCTGTTTTTATAGCTCATACGTCCGAATTATTAATCGAGTAAAGCCTCCTTATCGGCTTTTGTCTTCTTCCTTCATTCCTGGAATAATCCGTGTTCATTACAATTTACTCGATTAATACAACAATCTCATGGATCGAATCTTACGCCCAGATCGCTTTGATGTGGATCCTCAATCTTCTGACGCCGGCAAACGCTGGGCCCATTGGATCTACACTTTCAACAATTTTTTAGAATCGATCGAGTCCATGAAGCCGGACAAGCTCAAAACGTTAATGAATTATATCTCATCTGCCCTGTTCGAGGTGGTTTTTCAGTGCTCTTCTTATGAGGATGCCGTCAAAACGCTACAAGATATCTTCATAAACCCAAAAACGAAATTTTTGCACGTCACATCCTAGCCACTGCCAGGCAAGAGAACGGTGAATCGTTAGACCAATTCATTCAGAAGTTAAATTCCGCTGCTAGTGACTGTAATTTTCTACCAGTCACTGCTGACGAACACAGGAATCAAGCTATCAGAGGTGCTTTTATCAGCGGTCTACAATCTAACCTCATCAGGCAGAGATTATTGGAACAAAAATCACTCGATCTTCAGTCCGCTTTCGAGATGGCTAGATCGCTTGACTTGGCCCAAAAACAAGCTGCTTCCTTTCAGCTGACGACTTGTAACTCCACGATGAAAACTGAAATCCCATCTGAGCCGCAGCTATCTTCTCAAGAAGAACCTGTCGCTGCGTCCTCCCAGTCAACGTGTTTCTTTTGCGGCTACGCCAGACATCCTAGATCAAGATGTCCCGCCAGAGATGCGACATGTAAAAAGTGTACAAAGAAAGGCCATTTCCAGAGCGTTTGCAAATCCAGGCCAAGCACAAATCACGGCTCGAACGTTTCTATGTCGGTTTTATCTTCTGTGACGTCTGCTGCCGCGCCCGGCAGCCTTTGCAGTGCCGTTACTAACATCTTTGTGAATGACATACCGCTGCAAGCTCTTGTCGATACTGGGAGCTCTGAAAGCTACATTTCCGCTTCAGTTGTAAAACTTAACAAATTTCATATCGAAACCTCTCGGGAGCACATCGTTATGGCCTCCACTACTCATTCTAGTTTCACCCAAGGACATATTATTTGCTCCATTCGACACAAAAACACCTGTTATTCCAATGTGAAACTATCCGTTTTATCTAACCTTTGCTCTGACGTATTACTTGGTCACAACTTTCTCAAATATCATCGTAAAATTGTGTTATCGTTTCAGAGATCCAGACCTTCTTTTACTATTTGTGGCCTAATGGCGGCCCGTGTGGCACCGTTCCCCTTGTTTGAGCATCTTGCTCCAAATTGCCAGCCGATTGTTACGTAATCTAGACGCCATAGTGAATCTGATGAAACTTTCATTCAATCTGAAATCAAAAGTCTTCTGGCAGATGGCATTATCCAGCCTTCGAGGTCGCCGTGGCGAGCGCAAGTGTTAGTAACTACGAGCGGACATAAGAAGCGTATGGTTGTGGATTATAGCCAAACTATCAATCGATTTACCTATCTTGATGCCTCCCCGCTTCCAAGGATCGATGACCTCATCGATAAAAGCGCTCGTTTCGATGTGTATAGTACTCTTGATTTGAAGAGTGCTTACCATCAAATACAAATCAACGAGGGAGAACGTAAATACACTGCCTTTGAAGCTGGTGGAAAACTTTACGAGTTTGGCCGTATTCCCTTCGGTGTTACCAACGGCGTCGCCTGCTTTCAACGAGCCATCGACAGTTTTCTGAAACGGGAAGGAGTTGCAGATACCTTTGCATATGTTGACAACGTTACGGTGTGCGGTAGAAGCAAAGAGGAACATGACGCAAATCTTAAACACTTCCTGACGGTAGCCAAAAATTGCGGTATCACTTTTATCGACACAAAAAGCATTTTTGCTGTTAATAAAATCACCTTGCTCGGTTACGAAATATCCAAGGTCATTATCAAACCTGACCCGGAGCGACTACGACCTTTGGCCGAGTTGATGCCACCGCATGATTCCAAGTCACAACAGCGCCTAGTAGGAATGTTTGCTTATTATTCGAAATGGATTCCAAAATTTTCCGATAAAATCTATCCATTGATTCACAATGAAACTTTCCCGCTGCCTGAACCGGTAATGAACTGTTTCGAACAACTCAAAAAAGAATTAGAACGATCTACAGTTGTGACTATCACACCCGGTGTACCATTGGTAGTCGAACCAGATGCACCTGACATCGCAATCGCCGCTACCTTGAATCAAAATGGCAAACCAGTAGCATTCTTCTCCCGAACGCTATCTCACAGCGAAAAATACCACTCCGCCGTAGAAAAAGAGGCCTGCGCTATAGTCGAAGCAGTGCGAAAATGGCGTCATTTCCTCCTTGGCAATCCATTTACGATAGTAACTGACCAGCGATCAGTGACATTCATGTACGGTGACAATAACAAAGGAAAAATTAAGAATGATAAAATCCAACGTTGGCGTTTGGAACTATCAAGTTATCGGTTCGATATAATGTATAGACCGGGAAGCGGAAATAAAGCAGCCGACACGCTCTCCAGAATTCATTGTTCAGCGTCTCTGAGTGGTACGGAACTTAACGAACTACACAAGTCAATGTGCCACCCTGGTGTTTCTCGTATGATGCATTTTATCCGTTCTCGTAACCTTCCATTTTCCTTGGACGATGTCAGGACGATGACCTCACAATGCAAAGCTTGCGCCGAAATCAAACCTAGGTTCTATAGACCCCCTGTTGGTCGACTCGTTAAAGCTACACAACCGTTTGAACGGTTAAGCATTGATTTCAAAGGACCACTTCCATCTACGTCAAGAAACAAGTATCTCCTGACTGTTATTGACGAATACTCTCGGTTTCCCTTCGCGTTTGCCTGCTCTGATATGACTTCTGCAACAGTGATCGGATGCCTCACTCAGCTGTTTGCTTTGTTCGGAATGCCATCTTATATACACTCCGACCGCGGTCCTTCTTTTGTGTCCGAAGAAGTAAGAAAGTTTCTGCACGATAAAGGAATATCCACCAGTAGGACTACCGCTTATAATCCGCAAGGCAATGGGCAGGTTGAGCGTCTCAATGGAACTTTATGGCGCGCTATTACGCTTTCACTATCTTCAAAAAACCTGGATATCGGACAGTGGGAGTCGGTCCTCTTAGATGCTCTTCACTCTATCCGATCGTTGCTGTGCACAGCCACCAACGAAACTCCACACGAGCGCTTATTTCGATTCAACCGAAAGTCAACTACTGGCACATCCCTTCCTACGTGGCTATCCGAGCCTGGTCGGGTACTCATGAAGCGTGCTTCACGTCAATCGAAATATGAACCATTGGTTGAAGAAGTTGAGCTACTTGATTGCAACCCAGATTATGCTTTTGTCCAC
>OX104065.1:1758814-1807957 GCA_944474145.2 Dicrocoelium dendriticum | reverse complement strand
TTACGTTCCCCACTCTTGTTTTGCCTCTCTTTTGGTCTATATCGCAACAGTTCAATGGCGGTATAGTTATCGCTAGCGTCAGCGCAACATCCCAGTTCTCTTTTGGTTACCTTTCTTTCTGTGCTTCTTAATCCAAAACATTTTGGCCAAGCCAGTCCTCTGAGGCTAGAAATGCCTATAGGTCTCAAGCCAAGGCCTCTCTTATTTTGAGCACCGGCTGCCATCGACTCAAGTTCTCATTGGTATAAGTTACAACCTTATGATACTCTTCTTTGTCTTAATCATTATCTCTATGCTTGGTAACGCCTGCCGAAATCCGAATTTCCGGCCTCTGATTGAGTTTGGCTCTCGGCTCCACTATCATGTATCTCAGCTCCCATTAACCTCTTCGTCTTATGTTGGGCGTCTCTCTTCGTTCATATCGCAACTATTCATTTGCGGTATAGGTACCACTAGCCTCAGCTCATCGGTCACTCCGTTGATTTCAGCCAGCACAACTTTACCATAAATGTTATATTTATACAATAACTTAGTCCTGTTCAATTTTGTTGGCAGTTTGCTCGGTCCGTTTTTCTTCTCACCCTTGTTCTACAGGATAACATTACCTGCACCGAACACCGCTGAAGACGTACCTGCGACGCTCCCATGGACACGGATTCAATAAAGAACAAAGAAAAAACCCACACTTCATAATCATGACACACTAAAGAACCTAGAAAACTGATCAATTCAATACAAGTCACTTGAGTCGTCCGACTTCAACAGCTATGACCACTTGTTCTGGACTCCGAAGTCGACTACACAGTCATAGGAAACAAATTGGCGTTGCGTGACTGCGAATATCCGCGAGGGTAATCGGTCAGATACGATCTTGCCAATGTATATCAAGAGCCGGCAGTGTTCCAGGACGTGGTGGGTCTTCGCCTATCAAGCGTTTGTCCTACAAAAAACCACAAATGTCTGTTTAACAACACTGCGACGTGGCGGATGTGATTCGCCACTCAATAAAGTCACCGCCTCTAACATTGGCAAGTTGACCGACACCATATTTACAAGTTCTGTGTATATATCGGCTCTCGTACGAACACGCCTACATATCAGATTAGTGACATACCAATATTCTTAAGTATTTTTCACCCGTTTCCTCATATTTCACTCACTGACCTACATTGCTTACGGGAGCGCATCTGACTAGTTCCTCATCAACATACCATATAAGTGATCTGATTACTATCGTTACCTCTCGCATTCTGTGTACATAGACTACATATAACCTTTGGGCTCCATGGGCCAACACTACTGTCTCCAACTTTACTACTCCCACTGTTGGTGCTGCTTATCCCGTTATCATGTACAATAATGCAATATGGTGATCATGCCCAAGAGGCGTGTCCCGCTTTGTCGAGAATAAAATATTTATTTATTTATTTATAAGTTATCCTCGTGCGCATGATCTCATTCTCTCTGAGCTCGCTCCTGAGTATTGGCGGCACTCGGACCATTGCTAAGGGTTGCTTGACTAGTACTTCCATTAGTATGCTCAACTTACCACTCTTCCTATTCCTATGCTCTTTACCTTATGCTCGCACTGGTATACTAATAAGACCGTGTGTGTCATAAGGACTCCCAATGCATGGCAGTTTTGGCCCCCTGTGACCATTTTCCTAGATTCTGACGGCTTTTGACTGTAGAACCATGAACACTTTAGCGTAATTACTATTACGAACTACTCCTCGTATTGCCGTCAGCATTCATTCGCTCCTAGCCGATTCCATGAAATTCCTTTTCCTCTTGGAATGTTGCTCTACCTATCTTGCTTCCGCATTCGGTCTCAACCTAGTTGTCCTCAGTTTCACCTAAGATGCCTCTCGCATTCTGGCCTCTGCCATCATCATCGGCTTAACTGCTTCTCTCCAACCATCGCATCATTCGCCTAACTTTTGTTAAAACGCTTTGTTATATCTGTCTTTTGACCCTGCGCGTGCAGAACCTTCTTCCCACGTAGTAGCTGTAGTCTGAGTCACACCAGCGACGCAATGTATAGAACGCGCTTGCAAATTATGTATACAAAACAAATTACATAAGTTTTAATGTATCACAGGCACCGGTGAGCGCCACCAGTTTGTGTTTTTGCTTCTTGGTTCATTGCTGTCCCTATTTGGCCACCTCATGTCCGTTGCCCGTTTTTTCCGAGATTCCCACAGGTACATCCGCCAAAACAAGAAGGTTTATCCACTGGGACTGGCCGACCCATCCTCAAAACGCTTGGTCTTTTCTCCAGGAAATGAAAAACCCACACACTGGTCCAAATGGAGCTCATTCCGCCATTCCGGAGGCGCTACTTTCACGGGGTCTAAACAACTGGGTTTAGCTCGCCTCGTACTCAGAGAACAATTTACTCACCTGGAATAATATATGTACATGGATCCCCCGTTCCACAATCGAAGACAAACAACTCTGGCGTGATTACCTTCACTGCCTCAAACATTCCTATTCGCCAGTCACCTGGAGCTATTCTGATGTCATTTCACGGACAGCGTTGCGCACGCATACGTGGCTATTCCGATGGCCTTCCATGGAATTTTCACTTGGCTATGGAAACAGTTACACTTACTTACATTTGCAGGAATCCCAAATCCAATTTGCAGAGAATGGCGTTTTTACCTATTAAGGACATATTCAGCCACATGAAACAGCTTCACTCACCGACCCCATGACAAGTCCAGCGTGGATAGCTGGACACGGTTTGCGAGCCGAATAAGAATATAATAGAACAGCCGGCCTCTATTAACGATGTGTTTACTCACCTACATCATTATCATTCGACTCTTCGAATCTTGCATCATTGACCGGCCTCAACGACTGCTGCCGTATCAGTACTAAGCCATTCGGCCAACCAACGAAGAATTTTGGCTCTCAACCGACTGCGAATAATGGAGTGCAAAATCGGTCTATACGATGCATAACCGACCTGCACTACTGTTCAACGAAAGCTACGGCAGTGTTCCAGGACGTGGTGGGTTTTCGCCTGGCTAGCGTTCTTCCTATAAAAAGCCACAAATGTCCGCTTAACAACACTGGCGGATGTGATTTGCCACAAAATAAAGTCACAGCTAAGCATTTCACACTGACGCAGTCCTCAGCCTTCTACATCGAACCTGTGCAACTACTTCTGCTATGAAGAATGCTTTGTTGGAGCACAGATCATCCCTATCTCGTAAGGGTTATTGGTTGCAACAAAACCTTGTTTAGGCTCCTGTGCTCACGGATCACTACCTGACGAAATTACCCCCAACTTGTGTTTTGACGGATTTTTGCGCGCCACAGCGCCATAATGTCCCTGGGTCTGACTATTACCTGACAGTATGCTCACTCATACGGACAACATCTTTTCTTTTATACCTTTCATTAAAACGAAATGTTTTAACATTCCACAGAAGCTATACTTGTATGCATATTTGCTCACGCCTTTACAGGTGTGTCTCGTTTTACCGAGAATATACTATTTATTTATTTATTTATTTAAGTGGATCTGCTGTAAATTAGGCTTTTAATCGTGGTGAGGCGGTGCGGGACGAACGCATCTGGGTGACAACAAGCAAGTCAGCTGAGTCGAGAGCTGGATACGTGGCTCAAACAAATAACCGTGCCATCGGATTGTAATGGCTTTAAAGAAAAACTTTGAGGAAGGAAAACAATCAACTTAAGGAAATGAAAATCAGTGGAAGTGCCAAACTAAGCATGCCTTGAGTTCAGAGACGACTACGCTCATATCCGCTGTTTAATTGCACCTACCTTCCGCGTTCCAGGACGTGTTGGGGCTTCGCATGGCAAGCGTTCTTCATACAGGAAGCCACTAATGTCTGTTTAACAACACAGCGACGTAGCGGATGTTCCTCGCCATTCAGTGAAGTCACTTCCCAAAACACGCTGTATCAAGTTGACCGATACCACATCTCAATAACTCTGTGCAAATATCTGCGCTCGTACAACAACGTTTACACATTTGCTGAGTGACATGCCACTAACCTTAAATTATTTTGCAGCTTTTCCCTCAAGCGTCACTCAGCTGAAACTCACTGTGTACACAACCCATCGGACTAGTTTCTCACCAACATACTCCACATTAATGAGCTAATTCTTGCCTCTACATCTCGCATTCAGTGAAGATAGACTTCATACAACCTTGGGGCCATGTGGGCCCATGCTACTGACTACATCGGTACTGATCCCGCTCTTGGTTCTACGAATGATGCTATCATGTACAATATTGGAATATACTGAGGATGCCCAATAGGCGTGCCTTGTCTACAATAAAATATAATTTTTATTTATTTAAGTACTGAAGCCTACTTGAATTTATCGTAGCAGGGACGAAAGATCGGTGGCCGTTACAAAAGCGGAACCCCTCTTTGGCCTTCGGGCCCGATTTACTTCACTTGAAACTGTTGCTTGATTTGGCTGTGGAACTAAGTAAATAAATAAATAAATAAATAAATAGTATATTCTCGGTAAAACGAGACACACCTGTAAAGGCGTGATCAAATATGCATACAAGCATAGCATCTGTGGAATGTTAAAACATTTCGTTTTGATGAAAGTTATAAAAGAAAAGATGTTGTCCGTATGAGTAAGAATACTGTCAGGTAATAGTCAGACCCAGGGACATTATGGCGCTGTGGCGCGCAAAAATCCGTCAAAACACAAGTTGTGGGTAATTTCGTCAGGTAGTGATCCGTGAGCACAGGAGCCTAAACAAAGTTTTTGGCAACCAATAACCATTACGAGATAGAGATGATCTGTGCTCCAACAAAGCATTGTTCATAGAAGAATTAGTTGCACAGGTTCGATGTAGAAGGCTGAGGACTGCGTCAGTGTGAAATGCATAGCTGTGACTTTATTTTGTGGCGAGTCACATCCGCCACGTTGCAGTGTTGTTAAGCGGACATTTGTGGCTTTTTATAGGAGAACGCTAGCCAGGCGAAAACTCACCACGTCCTGGAACACTGCCGTAACTTTCGTTGAACAACAGCGCAAGTCGGTTATGCATCGTATAGACCGTTTTGCATTCTATTATTCGCAGTCGGTTGAGAGCCAAAATTCTTCGTTGGTTGGCCGAATGGCTTAGTTCTGATACGGCAATAGTCGATGAAGCTGGTCAATGATGCAAGATTCGAAGAGTCGAATGATAATGATGCAGGTGAGTAAACACACTGTTAATAGAGGCCGGCTCTTCTATTATATTCTTGCTCGGCTCGCAAACCATGTCCAACTATCCTCGCTGGACTTGTCATGGGGTCGGTGAGTGAAGTTGTTGCTTGTGGCTGAATGTGTCCTTAATAGGTATTAACGCCATTCTCCGCAAATTGGATTTGGGATTCCTGGAGATGTAAGTAAGTGTAACTGTTTCTATAGCCAAGTGAAAATTCCAAGTGGAACGCTGGCTATCTTTTCCCAGCAATCGCTTGGAAACTGCGCATTACTATCCGTATGGAAAGAAGCTGCCACCTGGGTTATTTGCGAAAATGTGGACGGTAGTTTGCCTGCAAACTACAAGCCAGATTGGCTGAGAAGTGCGTAAGTCATACTCCTTGAAACACTTGTGAGAGATTCATTGGAGAGTCATTTATGTAAATGTAATCTATATAGCATACTACAACCCGGACCGCGGCAGGAAATTTCTTGCCTGACGAGTCTATTGGTGTCTCGCGGAGGTTGGGTGGATGCAGTGGAGAATGGCCAGGCACTGGTCGTGCTGTTCGTCGACTTTTCGAAGGCAGTTGACAAGCCACCCCATTTCAGGCTCGTGAGAAAGCTGACCTCCTACTGAGTATCTGGTTGCGCCCTTCCTTAGATGACTGTCTTTTCGGTTGCTAGAGAGCAGTATGTACAAGTTTGCCTAGACTTAGCTTTTAGGCAGCGTGTCCTCCGTGGCGTGCCGCATGGCTCTGTCCTTGGAACGCTGCTTTTCTCTATCTAGCTGCATGACCTACCTGCGGGGCTTGAGGCACCATCGCTGCTACTTGCTGATGACCAGAAGTTGTGTACCATCGTCGAAGTAACTGGGGTTCCGAAGCTATTCATCGAGCAGTAGACAAGCTGTGCGACTGGCCTACCTTATGGTTGCTGCCCATAACTCAGGCAAAGTGCTCCTTTCTTCGAATTTGAGGAGGTTGTCCTCCTGCAAAGCACTTGGTCGGTGGGGTAGTTCTCCTCCGTGCGTAAAACCGGGTTGGTTCAAGGCATCGTACACTCTAGGATTTACACTCCGGCGACAACTGGAAGGCCGCACGCAGAGGTTCCCGTGTGTTGTGGTCCTTACGAGTCTTAACAGGCGGCAGCTTTAAGAGACTCTTATCGGCTTTCGTTCGGCCTCAGCTAGAAGATTGCGTCTAGTTTTGTCCGCCCTGCCTCGTCCGGGACAAAATGGAGCTACAGGGGTTTTACTGGTGGACACTAGGTTAGTGCAGGGATTACGGGGAAGGAGGTACCTCGATTGTCTGCTTAGCTTGGGGATGCATCCGAGGTACTACTGGAGGATTGGAGGAGACCTAATCCTAAGCTACCGTATGGTAATTGGGAAGGTTGCTCAGGATTGACCTTGGCTTTCCAGTACGGTTATGTTGTCTTCTCTTTGTGGTCATTCCTTGAAGCCGGACATACTGTGGTCCGATCGGATTAGGGCAGAAATCAGGCTGTCACGCCGAGCCATCGAACGCTGGAACATGCTTCTGAAAAGTGTTGTCAGAGAGTCTACCGTTAAGGGGTTTGTGCCGCAACTTGAAGCACTTGGGTGCCAAAAAGAAGCCTTTCCCATTTCTTGCATAACTAGCACCATATTGCGCTTTTCTTATCTCTTTTTCACGTGTTGGGATTATTTGCATTTTCAAGTGAACTTCCTTATGCTGTACTTTTTAAATAAATAAATAGTTTATTCTCGACAAAGCAAGGCACGCCTTTTGGGCATGATCAGCGTATTGCAATATTGTACATGATAGCAGAACCAGCAGCAACAACAGCGAGAATAGTACAGTTAGAGACAGTAGTGTGAGCCCATATGCCCCAAAAGTTGTAAGAAGGCTATGTCCACAGAACGCGTGACCTAGAGATAAGAATCAGATCACTAGTGTGGAGTATGTTGATGAGGAACTAGTCCGATGAGGTCGAGTACACAGTTTGGGTCAGGTGAGTGAAGCATGAGGAAAAGGCTGAAAAATTATTTAAGAATAGTGGCATGTCACTAATCAAATATGTAGGCGTGTTCGTGCGAGAGCAGATATATGCACAGAAGTGTAAATGTGCTATCGGCCAACTTGCCAATGTGAATTAAAGGCTGTGAATTTATTTAGTGGCGAGTCACATCCGCCACGTCGCAGTGTTAAATAAATAAATAAATAGTATATTCTCGAATTTCCGAGACACACCTGACCAGGCATGATATTTGTGGCTTTTCGTAGGGAAAACGCTTGCCAGCCGAAAACCCACCAGGTCCTGGAACACTGCCGACTGGTGATATGACATTGACAAGAGTGCATCTGACCGATTACCCTCGCGGATATTCGCAGTCACAATTCGCCAATTTGTTTCCCATGGTTGTGTAGTCTTTTTCGGAGTCGACCGCAAGTGTTTGGAGCTGTTAAGGTCGGACGACTCAGTTGACTTGTATTGATTTGATTACTTGTCTGGGTTCCTTTATTGTGTCAGGATTGCGAAGTGCGGGGGATTTCTTTATTCTGTATTTATTCCGCGTCCGTGGGAGCGTCGCAGATATGTCCTCAGCGGTGTTCCGTGCAGATAATGTTATCCTTCAGAACGAGGGAGAGAAGAAAAACGGGCCGAGCAAACTGCCAAGAAAATTGAACAGGACTATGCTAATGTACGAATATAAAATTTATGATAATGTTGTGCTGGTTGAAATGAATGGAGTGACCGGATACGTTATACCGCATATCCGTAGTTCTGCCTGCAAGCACGAGACCCGATATTTGCTGAATGTGGGAGGAAAATGCTGTCCGATGTGGCCTAGCGTACGCAGGTTTCTTTTCCCAGCCTTGGCTTACTCCAAGTGGCTACCACAGCAGGAACTGTTAGGACAGGAAATGTAGGCATTAACCGTTTGGCCAGGATGCGGTACAGGTGCTCCTTCTTAGATCCATCAAGCATTCTGCGCACTTCAAAAATTCCTCTCTCAAAGATCACCTCAAGATGGAACACTCACGTGATTACCCCATTGTTACAGTTCCACCTGAACTTGAGCTTGACAATCGTGGGATTTTTACGGTCTTGTACTCGTGCTCACGTGTTCGGGGTTCTATTGCTATTTGCCGAAATATTTTCCATGAATTCCTTTGGCGAGTGACCGGCGGGGCCGCCACCGGCAGGATTTTATATACGGGCTGTGGTCAGTCCGGACAGCTGACTCCTGTGTCCTAGTTATAGGTGTAATTAAACCCCCGTTTATTCTAAAATGTTATAAATAAATAAATAGGTAAATTGCTAGCCTGGCTAGAGGCTGCGCCCTGAAGGGATCAGATTCAACTTTACATTAATCCTATGCTCTTACACGGAAGTAGGTAAAATGTGAGTATATGTTACTTGTTGGTGATTTCGAACGCTTCGTCATTGTTTTGTGTACAGCTGAGTGGGTCGTGGGTGCTCACCTTGTAATTCTTCTGGTTCCTTCTGGCGATATTGAGCTCCTTGCTTTCTTTTTCTGTAAAAATTGTGCAGGTTGGTTCTGGAACAGGTTCCAAATCACCACAACTTCCCTTTAAATTCTTTGGACTATATTGGTTTGCTCAGCCGCTACACTTATTGGAGCGCATATGGAAGAAATACGAGCGGTGAAATGATAAAGAATAGGAATGTTAAAATAATTTCAACACTGCAAAGCATAATAAAGCGTGTTTGTTAAGAGCATTACTAAGGCGGCCTACTTTACTAGAAAAATACAACTAACCAAAACATATAGCAATGCTTTGCTTTGCACTGAATTTGACTTCTGGCGAAAATTTTAAGCTGAGTAACGCTCAGGAAAAGAAAAACCATTTCTAAGGCTAGAATATTGCGTAAGGTAGCAAAACAATGGGCTGCCCGGGACAAGTTTTACCGCTGATTACACTAAAAGCAAAAGCGTTGCGATACTTGCAGTAGTTCACGAGTTATTCCAAAGTGAATTGTGGTCTACGATTAACGCCATTATTCTTGTTCGCTTGTTCTGCTTAGCAAACAGGTAGCAGAAAAAAGGAAAGAAGCTGTAAAATGCAGCGAAAAGTTAGACGTTCTAAATATGCATAGCTATCTAGCAATGCTCTATATAGCCCTTTATAGACTGCAGCTACTGGGGACTTCGTAGGTGGCCGGAAAGCACACTTTGCAGGCATACATAGCCAATGTAGGCAAATAAGCTATACTTTTGCGCAAAACACTAGAAATCCTGTAAGGAATGTTAGCTTTGCATGAGAATACAGGAGAACGTATATTTGACCCACGGTCAGTAGGCCTTTGTATAGCTTTTCATTGGATAATGAGCCACATAAACCACCAGGAATATAGTTTAGTATTTTTAAGCCTTTAGTGGTGCTGAGGTTTATATAAAGGCTGCATGAGCTAGGTCTACCTGAATAATACAGGGGATCTTTAGGATCCTTTGAGACGTTTTGACCTGGAAAATGCACATATTTCTTAGTTAAACATCGCGTTTTATCTCTTAGAGCCGATTTTGTATATGCATGTGGCTACGTCTCCAACACCAGTGAGCTAAAGGAGCCTGTCACTAATAATAAAGAATTGAGTATGGGAGAATGTAGTAAAATTTAGCAAAATGCTTCGGGGGGTGATGTACATTTGGGTCTGCGTTGGTAGGGCATTACCAACTCTACTTCTGTGGATTGATCTTGCTTTAACATGAGGGATTATCATGCTTGATGTGTTGATGCACACTAATGTGCAACTCTTATAAATAAATAAATAAATAAATAGTATATTCTCGGTAAAACGAGACACACCTGTGAAGGCGTGAGCAATTAGGCATACAAGCCTAGCTTCTGTGGAATGTTAAAACATTTCGTTTTAATGAAAGGTATAAAATAAAAGATGATGTCCGTATGAGTGAGCAAACTGTCAGGTAATAGTCAGACCCAGGGACATTATGGCGCTGTGGCGCGCAAAAATCCGTCAAAACACAAGTTGGGGGTAATTTCGCCAGGTAGTGATCCGTGAGCACAGGAGCCTAAACAAGATTTTGTTGCAACCAATAACCATTACGAGATAGGGATGATCTGTGCTCCAACAAAGCATTTTTCATAGCAGAATCAGTTGCACAGGTTCGATGTAGAAGGCTGAGGACTGCGTCAGTGTGAACTGCTTAGCTGTGACTTTATTTTGTGGCGAGTCACATCCGCCACGTTGCAGTGTTGTTACGCGGACATTTGTGGCTTTTTATAGGGAGAACGCTTGCCAGGCGAAAACCCACCACGTCCTGGAACACTGCCGTAGCTTTCGTCGAACAGTAGTGCAAGTCGTTTATGCATCGTATAGACCGATTTTGCATTCTAATATTCGCAGTCGGTTGATAGCCAAAATGCTTCGTTGGTTGGCCGAATGGCTTAAATAAATAAATAAACTTTTATTCTCGACAAGGCGAGGCACACGTTGACAGGCATGGTCATGCTTAGCTAACATAGTGTGATCATAAATGTACAAAAAGCACGTGTTTGGCTCAACAGTGTATGTAAGTGTCTGAGTGTATATACGTATGTAATTTTGTGTGACTGTAGCTTGTGTCTTTGAATATGCCGCATCATTTTTGACTGTATGTTATCCTCAGTAATGTGAGCATAAGCGATTGACGTCTGTGGGTTGGATAGCACTTTCCGGATATCCCCGGGCCAATGACTTTATTTAGTGGCGAGTCACATCCGCCGCGTCGCAGTGTTGTTAAACAGACATTTGTGGCTTTTCATAGGGAGAACGCTTGCCAGGCGAAAACCCACCACGTCCTGGAACACTGCCGCCGAACTATTTGCTGGAACGGGTTAAACCTGAACCACCCAGCTGGCACCACGAAGAGGTTGTTCGGCTAGCCAGTCCAATTTTAACTTCCGAAGCAACTGGCAGTGGTGTTCATACAGGTGGCGAGATTAACTAGTAATATACCGTCGAACCAGCTAGTTCCTCCGTGGTTTTCCTGACAGGGGCTTTCAAGCACCCTAAGCCATGAGTGTTAAGGTAAATCAAGAGTAGGATAGAAACAAAACAAGTGGGAGCTGGTTGTTCACTCACCATTACGCATAACACGTGGTTGGCTTTGGAGCCAGCTAAAAGATAAATAACGCACGGACGGCGAAGGTAAGACAAGTGGTGGTCGAACGTTTCTGGTGGTACAGCCAGCCACTGTGACAGGGGCCTCTCTGTCCTTGGTTAGCTTTCGTGCCAGTGAAATGGTATCTTGAAATGCAACTAGTTTATTAGCAAGAGCATTTAAAGAAGATGGTCTGGTTTGCACGATGCCTGTTTGCTAGTGTCGCCAATAGTGCCATGCATACGTATACCAGATAAAACTAAGTATATGGGGCCAAGAGAGGATAGGTGGATGGCAAAAGTCTGATTCTTTGTCCTATAACTTTTAAGTTAGGTGAAAACTATATATATATATATATATATATATACATTATGTTGTTGCATGCAAACCGCAGAGTGATGTGGCTAGTGCTCAGGCTTAATGGAAAAGCATCAGTTACGTCCAGCTAGCAACTGACATATACGAAGGTACATAATGGTACATCTAAAGCCGGTATCTAGACGGTTTTGGACAATGCTATTGCCAATCTTAGGGGTAACGACAGCAACAATAGCTTTCAACATCTAATACGAGGCTTAAGTCTGGTAGGATGCTTTTACTAGGTGTAAACCAATGGTCAAAAGCCTAATACTTTTTTCACGTACCCAGTGGTCTAAGAGGTTGGAAAGTGCTAAAAGGTAAAGCTGCAGGCAAGGAATGAGGATGTAGCTAAGATGTAAGGTTTGAAGTTTGCCTGCTCGGATGGCTTCGTCATTGCCCTGCAATATCCTATAAGAGGAATACCTAAGGGTTTGCTAACCTGCCAGTCACTACGCTGGGCTGTACACTTTGTTGAAAGTTTTAAACATCATCGAAGTGAACATTGAAAAAGAGAAGCCGGAGTGTTGTGGATACCAATTGGTCCATGCAGCCTATGGACCAACATGGTAGTGACGGAACCGAAGCACGTCAGGAACTAATCATTAACGGCTAACTACCTTTTGCATATAGAATTCTAATGTTAGCACCATCCGATGCGTGCGACTGATCCGATTGTGATCACCCAGGTGTTGTGTTTGCGCTGATGGATAAAATAAAAACCTGGGGGTCTTTAATGGAGACAATTCATGGGGGTTACTCTACCGCTTATCACTTACAGGATGCTTTTGTCGTGGCGTCTTTTCTTCCCATAGTGCGCTTGTATGGTAGAATCGCCGTAGAAGAACTCAATCAGGTCACAAAGAGCTCACGGAAGACTAAAGTCAGCTTATACTCTGATGTATATTCTTTACTTAGAGAATGAGTGCGTGGAATACCGCCAAACGCTGTAAGGTGATAAAGTGGTAAGGACAATGAATGTGAATGAGTTGTGAGCTCAGGGTGCTTAGATATCATGCACTACATTGTAGGCACCCTCAAGATATGTCAGGGCCAGTTTCAAAGAAGTGGTCTTACGAATCGCAGATATAGAAAATGCTTTGTACATTGTCAACACATAGAAATCTTTGTATCGCCTTCCTGAATGCCTGCAACATTTTGATTTCGCTTAGTCTGGAAGGCAACCTGTTCCATGTGTTCACATACCCAACTAAGAAGAAAAGAGAGCGCATTCTGTTCTTTGCCTTTAGCGGGGTAGTGAAATGACGCTTGTTTTGGAGTTTGGATGCAGATGCACTCATTAATTTAAGACAGGTGACATTTCCGTGCAGATTTCTATGAAATAGGTTATAAATAAATAAATAAATAAAACTTTTATTCTCGACAAGGCGAGGCACAACCTTACAGGCATGATCATTTTGACAGAACAATGCGTGATCAAGAATTTGCAAAAATCCGATATGTTTGCATAACAGTGCTTGTTTGTGCAGGGGTAATGTAAGTGTGTAATTATGTGTGCGTTTCTGTAGCTGCGTACTTTGCGCTTGGACTGTGCTGCTCCATTCTAGAATGTTTGCTATCGTCAGCCATGTGCGAGTAGAAGATTGGTGTCCGTGGGTTGGAAAGGATTATCCAGATATCCACTGGGCAGTGACTTTATTTTGCGGCGAGCCACAATCGCCACGTCACAGTGTTGTTAAGCAGACATTTGTGGATTTTTATAGGGAGAAAGCTTAGCAGGCGAAAACCCATCACGTCCTGGAACACTGCCGCGGAGCTGTTAGCTGGAACGGGTTAAACCCGAACCACACGGCTAGCACCACGAGGAGGTTGTTCGGCGAATCTTTGCCATAGAGGCTGAATTATAAGGTGTTCTGAAAAATGTCTAAGTGAAAGAAGGCAGTAGTAAAGGTTTATTTCATGAGTCGGTGTAAAATACAAAATTTAATACTTGACGGTTGACTAGCTAGCTGGCTAACCGAACAACCTCCTCATGGTGATCCTCCGGAAAAGGGAAGAGGCAGTGACTTTAGTTTGTGGCGAGTCCCATCCGCCACGTCGCAGTGTTGTTAAGCAGACATTTGTGGCTTTTTATAGGGAGAGGGCTTGCCAGACGAAAACCCACCACGTCCTGGAACACTGCCGCCGAACTATTTGCTGGGACGGTTTAAACCCGAACCACCCAGCTGGCACCACGAGGAGGTTGTTCGGCTAGCCAGCCACATAAATTCCTACGCTATTTGTCAAAATGTACTAATTTGTGCAATTTTCGATCATACAAGTCTGTATTACCATGATCACGCCCTTGATGGTGTGCCTCCCAATGAGGAGAATAAACTAGTTATTTATTTATTCATTTATAGCGGTTAAACTGTAGCTGCATGTGTATTTCTAGAAAGGTAATACATAGCCGTTCGCATAAGGAAAGATGTGAGAGCGAATGATCTTAGTGGTCCCAAGTGCTTGTGTGGGTGCAGTCCAAGTACCGTTTGTGTAGTAATTGTCTAGAAGTCAAGGTAAAATGAAAAGGAAAGCATTGACGTAAGTGTATCAGGAGCGAATTTTTCTGTGGGTAAGCGCTAATTCATGGATATATGTTGTTAGATAGGTAAAATTGGTGTACTTCCTTAAGTAGAACGCGGTGCAAGAATGATTATAAAATGCGGAAATACCTTCCTGCGGTGATTCAGGCGGAAACACTTTAACATTAATGCGGACGAATCGTAGCAACCTTCGTCATGTAGCACCATCCCTAGTCTATGTACTGCAGGAGCGAGTACAATAGGTGGATAACCGTACACCGTGGAGGCATTTGCTCCTACATTTTCCAGTTTCCTAAACCAATACGGCAATTCGCTATGACATCAATAAATAAATAAATAAATATTTTATTCTTGACAATGCGAGACACGCCTTTTGGGCATGATCAGCATTTTGCATTATTGTACACGATAACGGGATAAGCAGCACCAACAGTGGGAGTAGTAAAGTTGGAGACAGTAGTGTGGGCCCATGGAGCCCAAAGGTTGTATGTAGTCTATGTACACAAATCGCGAGAGGAAAATTAGTGATCAGATCACTTATATGGTATGTTGATGAGGAACTAGTCCGATGAGGTCCCGTAAGCAATGCAGGTCAGTGAGTGAAGTATGAGGAAACGGGTGGAAAATACTTAAGAATAGGGGTATGTCGCTAGTCAGATATGTAGGCGTGTTCATGCGAGAGCCGATATATGCACATAACTTGTAAATGTGGTGTCAATCAATTGACAATGTGTTAGGGGCTGTGACTTTATTCGGTGGCGAGTCACATACGCCACGTTGCAGTGTTGTTAAACGGACATTTGTGACTTTTTATAGGGAGGACGCTTGCCAGGCGAAAACCCACTACGTCCTGGAACACTGCCTTCAATCCATTGAATGGCAAATTGTAACTGGCTATGTTTTTTGTTGAACGTTTGTTTGCTGGGTTATTCGCAGTTAGGTTGCGTCCCATTTTTCTGCTGGCTGATGCCATACCTGGTCACCTATTGCGTTCCTGGGTCCGGTCCATTGGTAGGTCGGGTACTAAACACTCTTATTGAATATGATGTGTTGATCCTTCGCAGAACCACGTGAAGCCTTCTCTGATTATGTATATTTGCCGGGGAGCGACGAATTCGTGTTCAGCTACCCTCACTGGACATCGGTGGTTGGGTGCAAATAGTTAGAGTGGAAGTGAGGCCATGGTCCAGGTACGTTCTTGTTGGTTATTTCGTCCCATCCCAGACGGAGGCAGTTCCTCAGTTTAATCCCGAAGCTCTCCGACGTTCACGACCTCAGAGAAAAGGGAGAGAGGAACAGGCCGAGAGAAGACCGAAAAGGGACAGTCAATGTACCTAGCGTTTGATCAAAATCCTACTTTAAGACATTTATTTGAGACAACTAGTGTACAATGTGTAACAGATATTACGCTAAAGATGTTTTTATTTATGCAGAAGGCATGGCCTAATGGGTAGAATACTTTCATGTGCATAGGGATGAAGAGCAGGAACCCGGTAAGATATTCATGAGGTGTAAGCTGACAATGTTCGAATTCTACCTGAGACTAGAAAGTGGGTGTGTAGTTACCATTGGTTGTTATCGAAAACCAAAAGACAGTGACGATGAGGCCGTATTTATATATGCTCCACGGGATAAGATTTCCTAAGACACCATACGTACAATGCACATAGGTATATGAAGATAGGAATTCCAGCATACTAGAAGCAGGATAAGATTAAATGGATATCAAAGGAAGACTAAGTGTTGAAGGTAAGACGATAGACGGCCGTCAGAGGAAAATGAAGGCTGGAAAGTAGAGGAGTGGTCCCTTGCAAGCTACATGGAGCCAACAATGACTAGCTACTGTCATGAAGAAGATTACACGCGAGCAAGTCGAGCGACGGATAACTGCGCGCTAGGAGAGAGATGAACGGCCAGCAATAGAATTCGGATTAAGGCTTCAGTTACTAGTGGATCCTACGGTGACACAGAATAGGTCAACAAACCAGCTGAGCTGTGGCGCAAACAACCAAAGAGAATGAACATTGTAAGAAATGAGCAGCTCCTAGAGAGCTCCGGGTATCAGCAAAGTTGAATTGAGCCTGTGGCGACTAACTGCTATTAAGCAGAGATAGTGGCACTAGAAAAGGATGTATCAGTGGCTGTGCAGCCATATGATTAAGAAGTTTGACCACTACTGGATAACTACAGTAGAGGTCAAACTTCTTTGATGAAGGCGCACAGAAAATAAAGACATTCTCTGCATTGCGGCACGGCAGGAATCAAGGGGATCCACCCGAAGTTCGCCCCCTAAAAATCGTGTGCAAAACAGTAGAGGAAGGCCGACGTATTCTGTGACGGACCACGCGTCTTAAATGTCAGCCGGATAACGTACTACGTGACCTTTCTCTAGGGGCTACAATAAAGACGAGTAAGTCCGTTGAGGAGCTACGAACTCGCAGAGGATGTGGTGAACCAGAACTCCATATCATAGATTTCTGCGTGGTTCGGAAGACCCTGAGAGCCCGTTTTATATCCATTCTCTTCATCCCGGGACAAGGAAGCACACAAATGGACTATGCGTGTTAACCACCAATGTGCGCAATCTAAGAAATTAATTGGAGGAAATGCAGTTGCTGGTCTTAGAGACAAGTCCAGACTAGAAGGTTTACATTGAAATCTGGCTATTCACAGACATTACTGATTCAGAGGTGTCTCTCCCCGGTTAACCCTACTCCCGATCCGGTGGACAAGGAGGGAAGTCCTGCGGTGGCGTAATGGCCTGTCGGAAGGCTGATATAAAAGTGCACTTAGTTGAAGCGACCGGTGACACCGACGATGGGTTTGATGCCCGCTTGTGTCCTGTTCATGATTAACGGAGTCTTCTCACATATGGTGTCATCTACAGAGCGCTTTGAGGCTGCGGAGCCCGCTTGATGTGCTCGTTCGGGAAACATGGTGCTGGAAAGGATTGTCTTATCATTGGGGATTTCAATGCTCATTCTGTTGGCTGGAACCTGCTTCTTTGTGACTGACTTACAGTCTCCTTCGATATTCACACGGATTAGCATACGAGGTTAAACGTAGAGTGAGCTACTATCGTTCTTTCGTCCCAAAACAAAGTGTGCAACCCGAAGCCACCGGTGGAAACTGCTCAAACCGCGGCGACTTTGGGTGTGGTCTGCTCTGGCCTTATCTACTCTGACAATTAATGGCTAGAACAGCTTGCCAGAGGCCGTCGTCGATACTGAGTCAGAGGAAAGTTTCAAAAGACTGTTGGATTCCCACTCTATGAGTGCGCAAGGATTATGCTCCCCTAATACAACCCCAGCGGTCTTCTGGGGAACCTTGATTCAAACTGATCCCAGCAACCTTAGCAACGTTCGTTAAGTGACGGAGCTGACAGGAACTTTCTTCTGCTCTCTTCCAACCAATGAACCAAAGAACGAATGAATTAGATGTTCTTGGGTGGCAACACGAAACATGTCCTTTTTCATAATGAATTCCAACACCGATTCTATTTGTTGTACTTTTCCTCACTATTGGTAATATTCTGTTCTTTTAACTTATTTCCCTTACTCTTCGATTTTTGACAAATGGAACATCCTCAGTGAATCATCAAGCACATCAGTCTGAGGCAAACAATTGTTTTCAATGATTCATCTACAGGCCTGTAGATGAATCATTGAAAACAATGGCGGCACAATCTACTCGGAATCCATGTTAAACTGATAACTGACCAGCGCTCAGTTGCTTTCCTGTATGATACGAAGCTGGGAGGAAAGATTTAAAACGATAAAATCCAGAGATGTATCGAGCTCTCTCAATTCTCTTACGATGTGGCATATCGGCCTGGTATCAAGAATTCAGTAGCCGACACATTATCGAGGGCATATTGTGCAACCATCCATTCATACAGTGCACTGAAGCGCATCCACGGAACACTATGCCATATTGGCGGTACTCGACTGTTCCACTTCGTGAGAGCGAAGTACTTGTCTTATTCCTTGGAAAATGCAAAAACAATAATCCAGCAGTGCTCTATATGCCTTCAACTGAAGCCGAAGTTCTGCACACTAGTCAACAATCCGCTAATCAAAACAACTCAGCCTTTCGAACGACTAAGCGTGGACTTCAAGGGACCAATACCTTCGGTCTCGCGTCACCGTTACATACTCACAGTTATCGACAAGTATTCCAGATTCTCGTTTGCATACGCCTGTCCTGACATGACGGCCTCCACTATCATAAACAAGCTCTATCTTTAGAATGCCATCGTATGTATATTATGACAGGGGTACCTCGTTCATGTCAGAAGAGCCGAAAACATTACTGCATGTGCATGGCGTAGCGACCGGCAGAACCACTAGCTACAATCCCCAATGCAACGAGCAAGTGGAGCGACTCAATATTACATTATGGAAGAGCATCTCACTCTGGATACGGTCAAGAAGTCTGGTAGTGGATCAGTGGAAGTGCGTGCTACCAGAAGCCATACATTCTATCCGTTCATTGTTGTGCACTGTCACTAATGCTACACCCCACGAACCTATGTTCCCCTATAACAGAAAATCACCTGTTCGAACTATTATCACAATGGTTACTATCGAACGGACCTGCCCTCCTGCGCAAAAATGCGCGTTTCTCAAAGTACAACCCTCTTGTCTAGGACGTAGATCTGCTAGAATGTAATCCAGAATACGCTCATGTGCGGCTGTCTGATGGTCGCGAGCAGACAGTCTCTTTACGCCATTTGGCACCTAGGGGACACGAAAGCGATTACCTCGGGGTAATGACATAACCACAGATTGATCGATCCCTTCTCAAACACACTCGTTTGCACCCGAAGCACTCTGTGTTACACACGAATATTCCCTTACTTCCTCTGAAACCCGTGATAACGCTGACAGCACGCTCATCCGACAACAAAGAACAAGACCGTATTGTTTACGCAAGCGCGAAGCTTAATTTACATAATTACTACATCTTTTCATCATCTATCGGCGGGGGGAGAATGCGGTGAGTTTACAATCTTACTTTCTTGCTGTTTCTTTGCTATTGTTAACTGTCATTATTCTATTTGTGGGTTTAACCTACTACTTGCTCCATTGTAGCTTGCATGCCGAGGTTTCTACATGAGTAAAGCCAAACTCTCAGATCTACGTCTGCGCAAACGGCATCTGGAGGACCCTACTCAATTTCGCAGATGTAATGTTGCATATAGACTACGTTGTAGAAAATGCGAAAAGGACTACGTTGGCCAAACAGGAAGGAAATTAGCAACACGAATATAAGAGCACTTAAGAGCGTGCAAAAAGCGCTATGCATCATCGCTAGTTTCAGCACACGTGGACAATAAACACCGCTTCGATTTGGCCAAAACAGAAGTCCTGGCACGAGACGAAACAAGGAAAGGGAGTTCCTGGTTCTCAACGAAAGACTCAATCAATATGCACAGCGACATGGACCTAGTACACTAACCCCTATGACGGAAAGAACTTGGAGAAAATACAAGACGCCGCTTGAATAGGAACAACTCGAGCGACGACTTCCGTCGTGGGGAAAATGGGTAGAGATCCCGGGGCGCAGATCGAAGCCGTCATTTTCAGAAGGGCACGTGCATGTCGATCACGGATCGACAATTTAATCAGCAAGATTATGCTCAGCATCTCAGTGCACTGACGTTTCCACCTCGTATGGTGGTGAAACGTTTGCTAACAAATTTCCAAGGTCGGCGAACGAATGAGCAACTGGTCTACTTTATGGTTACTGCTCATAAATCAGGTAAAGTGCTCCGTTCTTCGAATTCGAGGAGCTCCTACGAAGTATTTGGTCGGTGGGGTTGTATGCCCCCATTTATCTATCTACCTCGGCCTAGGTAACCGGGTAGTATCTCGCCTACTGACAAACCACGCATTTACAATTACAACCATTCACACGTTCTCTTGCTGCTACGATGCTATTCACTCATGTTACTATGCCAACTTCACAAGCATACACCACCATTTTACCTACCCTTCCCTTGTACCATTCACACCTATTTTTACCTGATTCCTCTATGGCGATCAACCCCACCTACACCGATGAACTTGCTCGCGTGACATCTGCCAAGTCAACCACACAGTGCTCAACAGAAAGCTGCCAGTCCAGAAGTCCCATTTTCACTTCTGCAACCCGGAACGCAGTTCAAACTTGCAGTCTTCAACATACGTACATTACTGCAGATCGGTCAGCAAGGTGGACTTGCACGCATGCTAGAGACCCTTAGAATTGATATCTACTGCCTGAATGAAACGCGACTCCAGGACCCTAACTCGGTCTACCAGTTGGCGTCACCGCTCCACCCACGCGCCCGCTTCCATCTCTGCCTCTCTGATGACGCCGAGTCCGTCGCATCTGGGCAAGCTGGTGTTGGAATCGCCCTCAGTGCTAGAGCCGAGACTGCTCTGATTGAGTGGATTCCGATCAATAGTCGACTTTGTGCGATGAGGCATCATGGCAGACGCCGAGTGGAAAAGCGTGCTCTCTTCGTGATCTCTGCCTACACACTCACTGACTGTACCTCGGACACAGTCAAAAACCAGTTCTACCAGAACCTTCATGAGCTGTTCCTAAGGGCTCCTAAAACTGACATCATTGTTTTGGCAGGAGACTTCAACGCGTGTGTCGGTCGGCTGCTGTCATGTGAGCGCCACCTCGGGCGACCGCATGGATATGATGATGTTCTCTCAGACAACGGGGAGAGACTACACAGTGTGTGTACTGATCATCAGTTTTTCCTCTCCAGCATGAACTTTCGTCATCCTGGACACCAGCACGCCACTTGGAACCTCCCATCATCAACACAGCACTGGTCACAGATTGACCACATAGCCATAAATCGAAGGTGGCGCGGGAGCGTACGCGACTGGCGATCATTTTGGTCAACATGCGTCGATACCGTTCATGTGCCGGCTTGTGCGATCGTTTGCATGCGTTTCGGTGGTTCACTTAGGTCCAAACACCCGACTGAACACCTACAAGTTGGAGGACTCAATGGGGGGGGGAGAATCAACAAAGGCTTTGAGAAAATCTCGCTCTCTTCCACCCTGGATGTTGATCAACACTGGTCAAGTTTGCAACAAGCCATGCTGCCGGCCGGTTTGTACAGCTGTGGCCTCGCTCACTCCACTCCCAAAAGCTGGATCTCGAGAAGATCCTCGGAATTGCTGGATTGCCGACGGGCAGTGCCCGTTGGCGCAGTGTACAAGGAACACCGCCGGTCTATTACGCAACAGCTGAAGGCAAGTCTTCGCTATGATCGTGAATCCTGGTGGTCAAAACAAGCTGATGAGATGGAAGCCGCTGCATCAGCTGGCAACTTCCGCCGTTTATTTTGCATCATCAGGGCCACCGGTTGCAATTCCCACGCTATCAGCCAGACGATTTGCGAATCAGACGGCACGAAGATCACCAACCTTCACAGGCAATTGCGTCGCTGGGCAGAGCATTTCGCTCTTCAATTCAACCACGCAACACAGCCCCCCTGTGGCACCTCCAGCCTCAATGGATGATGCTTGGCCTGTCCACATCACCCCAAATGAAGCAGAGATCCGCGATGCAATCCAATCTTTGAAACGCCACAAGGTTCCTGGTCCCGACAGACTACCACCGGCTCTATTCAAAGATGGCGGGAGTGTACTTGTCAGCGAAATCCTATCGCTGTTCACGAAATTTTGGACTGAGGAGGCTACGAACTCATGGAGAGAAACGGTCATTGTTCCGATTCACAAGAAAGGCACCTGCGACAATAGCTGTAACTACCGCGGAATCTCGTTAATCTGTGTGGCATCCTAAATATTCGTGCCGGTCGTACTTCGTAGGCTTTCAACGAGTAGAGAGGAGTTTTCCCGAGAAGAACAAGCCGGATTTCGTCCGGGCCGCGACTGCATCGACCAAATCTTCATGCTTCGCCAACTTCTCGAACTTCGTCACATCCACCGGCGGCCAACAATCGTAGTGTTCTTGAACATCCGAGCGGCATCTGATTCAGCAGATAGATCTGCGTTGTGGTACTGTTTATTGAAGAAAGGTGTGCCCGACAAGTTGGTATGTATTTGTGTTCAACACTTGCCCAATAAACATTTAGCAACGTCAAAACACATGAGTAACAATAACAAAAAAAGAGTGAGTAAGAGGAATGGAAGCAAAGTTCCATGTGTTGTGTAGGCACTGAGCTTTCCGGTTGCTCAGGCCGAGGAAGAGGGTTGACTTAATGGACCCCACCCGAGCCTTTGGTCTAATACGCCATCCTTAGGAATATTTATGGGCGACATCTTTGTGAGACTGTTCTCGGCTTTCGTTCGGCCTCATTTGGGATGTTCCGTCCAGGTTTGTCCGCCCTGCCTCGTCCGAGACAAAATGGAGGTAGGGGTTTTACGGGTGGGTACTAGGTTAGTCGAGGAATTACGGGGACAGACGTACCCCGAGTGTCTACTTAGCTTGGGAATGCATTCAATGCACTACCGAAGGCTTGGAGAAGGCCTAATCCTAACCTACCGTATATTAACTGGGAAGGTTGGTCAGGACTGACCGTGGCTTTTCAGTCCCGCTAGATTGTCTGTTCTATGTGGTCATTCCATGAAGCCGGACATACTGCGGTCCGATCGAATTAGGGCGGAAATGCGGCTGTCACGCCGAGTCCTCGAGCACTAGAACATGCTTCCGGAATTGACAATCAAGAGGTTTGAGCATCAACTTGACGCTCTTGGGTGGCAACACAAAGCTTTTCCCTTTTCCTGAGTAACTCGCATCTTCATACTCTGATTGGCATTGCTCTACTATCCTTTATGCAATGACATTATCCCCTTAGTCCAAGTGAATTTCCATATTAGGTAACTTCGATTTCTTTCGCTATCCTTCGCTTACTTCACGTGACGGTTATAGCAGGGACTGCTAGGGCAGGAAACGTGGGCATTAATTGGTTGCCTAGGATGCGTAACGGATGTTCCATTTTACATCCATCAAGAATACCGAGCACTTCATCAATTTCTGGTTTAACGATCCACTAAACAAGGAATACTCACGGGAATTCTCCTGTAGTTCCAGTCCCACCTGAACTTGAAATCATCTAGATTCCGACGACCAGGTTAGTGCAGTCAATCTAGGTCGAGCAAGCCTACCGGGATCCAATGCGTATGGAACTTTCGCTCTCTCGTCCTAATGACACTGACCTTCAGTGGAATAGAAATCTCGGCCGCCATGCACGAAGCAGGGGCAGCTGCTTGTGGTACCATCAATCGTTACCGCACCAGTCATGGGATAAACGAGATGGCGGTGAACCTGTAAGAACCCAGAAGAAAACTCCCGGCTGGCTCTGAGCACAACGGGACCAAACGGACCATTACACGTGAATTAAAGCAGAGCCTGTGCGCTGACAAGAAGGCCTGGTGGACCAATCAAGCTCAAGAAATGTGGGAGGGAGCAGTAGGCAATTATTGCAAGGCCTTCCAACTAATCCACATCAATGTTGGCAGGAAACTAAAAAGCAGCCAGATAATCAGAGACGGAGCGGGTTCCATGATTCATAATAAGTAACGCCGTATGGCTCGTTGAGCGAAGCACCTTCGGGAGTTCAGTTGATCCCCTACTTCTGGACCTATTTCTACTCAAGTGACGCAGCATGAGTCATGGAATTTTAGGAGGCTCCATCGAAGGCTGAGGTCCGAAACGCGATCACAGCCCTCAATTGTTTTCGTGCTGCTTTCCCGGATTCCCTTCTAAATGCACTATTTAAGGATAGTGGTGAGGTCCCCTGCAAAGCACTAACCTTCCTGTTCGAAAAGCTTTGGACAGAAGAAACGATCCCGCCTAACTGGAGTGAATTATAGTGGCGATATACAAGAAGGGCAGTCGCACTGACTGTGCTAATCTCAGGGGCATTAGTTTAACGCCAGCTGTGACAAAATTAGTGGCCTCAATTCATGTGCATCGTCTCGCTGAGGAACGAGAATCTCGGATTAAGAGCAGGCAGGTTTCCGCCAAGGACAGGGTTGTATGGAACACATATGCACTTTGCGGCAGGTACCAGAGCAGCGCCACACATATCGCAAACCGACAATATCTGTGTTCCTGGAATTCAAGAGTGAGTACCACTCAGTTGATCGAGGCATTATGTTCGAAATACTTGAGCGGAAAAGAGTTCCCATGAAACAAGAAAATTCTACGTGCCCTTATTCGAATATCACAGGTCACGTTAGGGTCTACGGTGATTCGTCGGATGACTTTCTGAGATGATGGCAGTCGAGATACCCGGCTGCTTGGTTGAACCAAGGTCATGACTATGAGAAAAGCGAATCATCTTCGAAGCCAAATGGTTGGAAGCTGCATCCGAACGATATCGTTAGGGTCTGCGTCCCCTAACATTTTCCGCCTTATCTTAGCAGGACAGCCAGCTGTTCGTGATGATATGTTGTTAACACAAGGTGTAGGCGTCTTGACCCCGAGTGTTTGCTTAGTGCATTAAGGTTTTCAGGTAAGTGCCCCTTCTCTCCCTCTTATTATCCTTTATTTCATAGGTCATCATGGTTGTATGGCAGGGAAGCATCAGCTCAAATGGCTGATGTACTGCTGCTGCTGTTGTTGATGATGATGATGATAATGATGAAGATTTTCCGACAAAAAATGGTGTTAGTCAGGGTTGTCTAATTTCCCCATTTTTGTCCAATTTCGTCGTGGATTCCATCATAGTGTCCCCTTGCGGAGCCTCACGATGTAGTAGGCGTTGAGGTGCTGCCTGGTGAAAGGATAAATGATCATGATTATGCGGACGATATCGCCTTGGCGGCGGCCCAACCAACCCTGAATAGTCACTCTAGAGTGGTCCCATTATTTGGTATGTGCATCGCACCTTCAAAGTGCAGCGTGGTTACAGGACCACCAGCCACTTGATGAGCACTTGATCATTGATAGCGAGGAACTCGAGGTAGTTAAGCACTTCACTTACCTTGGCAAATGCATCAGCAACGACGGGTGCATAAGCACTGAAGTCAGTTCATGTATTGCCAAAGCTAGAATTGCCTTCTCGAATCCGCGACATCTATTGCGTCAGAAATGAGATTGAGTAATGTGTAGTAGCCACAAAGTAGACCAAGCCCAGAGTCTGTCCAAAGCATGCTGAATGGCCTCAGAACCCTAGGGACATTTACAACATTTCATCATTTAAGGTCATCAACAAACAACAGGGATGATACCCCAAGCTCTCCAGGGAAATCATTTATGATGGAGAACAGCATCAGTCCAAGGACCGAGCCCTGTGCGATACCGCTAAGGACCGCTTGCCTAAATGATAAGCTGCGACCCACACATACACACTGCTCTCTTCTTTGCAGGAATGCAGATACCCAGTGAAGGGCGCGGCCAGGTACGCCGTAGAAGCTCAGCTTTTGTGATAGCCTCAAGTGGGGTACCTTATCAAATACTTTCGAGAAGTCGACGAAAAGCACATCCACTACGTGGCCATTGTCCACTACTTCGACCCAAACTTCAAGAGCAACCAACAAGGACAACCAACAATATCAAGGGCAACAACAGACACGAAAACCCATACCGGAATCCGCGTTGTGCACTACTGAGTAGATTAAATCTACCCAGATGACCTTCCAACGAATTTATTACTAGCTTTTTAAGCAGTTTGACCACGACGCTGGTCAGATTAATTGGTCTATACTTGGCTGACAAACTGCTGTCGCCACTTTGAACATGACAGATGTACAGCTGGCAAGTGATTACTGAATCCATCGTCAGCGGTTCACTTAGTTCCGCCGCCAACTCATGCAGAAGATTCGGGTGAATTGAATCAGGCCCGGCTACTTTAGAAGGGTTCAGTTGGTGCAGCAGTCTAAAGAACTGCATTTCTACCACAGTAAATTCAGCTAAATAACTCAGGAACTCTGGGGACAAGTTCAAAGTTAGTCAAGGCGGCAACACGTACAAAAGCCCAAACACTGCATTGCAATGACGCGTTTCGATGTTGTTACATCTCATCAGCTAGTTAACAGGCATTGAACCCGGGACCATTGGGATGTTAGTTGTGACCGCTACCCCTAAGCCACCGGGTCACAATGCGGGTGACTCATCTTCCATATTGGATACGGCCAGGGCGGCAGCGCAACATAGAGAGAGTGAGGGTTAGCCAGGTGTTTGTCATTCACTAATAATCGACACGAGTCATAATCAGGTCAGGTCAGTCAGTTTCCAAGGACGAAAATAGGCTCCCGTCTAACGAGAGTCGTTTTTTGTACCGCAAAGCAAACCAGCGCCCCCGTACTTCGACTTCTGAGTTGTCCTGCTTGCCTATGCAAAAGAAATGAAGCAAGACAACAGCAACCTTTGTACTGCTTTGGATCATAGACCTAACGGTCTATCACAATTGCCAAGATATTTACAATAATACAGGGAATGAACCAGGTAACACTTAGCCAGGCCATTTTGGAAGGCTGTTAAAGTGTCACTATCAATTAAGACAGAAGGAAGTTTGTACCAATTATGAATAAGTGGATTTGTAAAGAACTTGGCCCTAATCTCCAGCCTGGACCTCTGATTAAGTTCAGTGTTCATTCATTGAGTTATAGAGAGCAGGAGGGAAATTCCTTGTCAGCCCCATAGAGTCATGCTGGGTTTGATGCGTGTCGTTGCGTTACGACGTTCCTCGAGGGTTCGTCGCAATTGGAGTGACAGCCGCAAGATTCCAGCATTCTTAGCGAAAATTTGTCTAGCAGCGGCTTGAAACTTTCCTCGGATGGCGCGTCTACAATTTCTTACGGTAGGCCATTCCAATTATTTAGCACTCTAGTGGACAGGGTGACATCCATGCGAATCGTCTTCCTTGTTTAAATAGTTTTCATGTGTGACCTCATGTGGAACACCCAGTTTTGGGATCTATGCGGATGATCTTAGACTGTGGTCGGAAGTATCCAGGCTTGAAGATGCTGACAGGTTGCAACTGACGCTCGACCTGCTGCACAATTGGTCTGTCAAGTGGCAAATGCCTATCAGTCGTGATAAGTGCTGTGTTATCCCGATCGGTGATCAAGAACCTTTCGGTGCTCACCACATTGGTGGTTTTCTGCTGAAGAAAGTGGTTGGTAAAAAGGATTTGGATGTATTTGTTTCTCCAGACCTAATAACAACCCAAGACACGTTGCGGAAGGTAGCATCTGCCAAGAGGATGCCGTGCCACACGAAGTTCGTTCTACAAATTGACACCGCAGAACTTCGGGCTCCTGTTTTCGTCCCACATTCGTCAAATACTGAAATACGGCCTACCTGCCATACACCCACTCACGAAATTTGAATGTGAGTGGAGTGAAATGGTTCAGAGGCGCGGATTTAAGTCTGCGTCTATGCTACGTGTTTTACCTTATCCCCTTCGTCGCCAATGTATGAACTTATTTACTCTGGACTAACGCCGTCGCCGTGGTGATCTGATTTATACTAGACGCATTTTAAGGGGCGATTTGGGGGAGATGCAGCAGTTCTTCCAGCTCAACACAGATTGTTCAACACGTGGTCACAGCTTGAAACTTTCGAAACCTCGGAGGAACCATATCCGGCATGATGTCGCGTTATCCACACGGGTTGCGAATAAGTGGAACAATCTACCTGAATGTGTGGTAAGTGCCCAGACAGAGGAAGGTTTTAAAGAACGATTGGACAAGTACATGCTGAGCATGTCTGGATTCCGCTTTTTGCTGCAGCTATAGCAATCCCTCGGGGAACACAGTTTAACAACGACATGCCATCCAGCCAATGAACAGGAGATGATGGAGCTGACAGGGGTTTTCCCTTCTGCTCTCTACAGCTCTATGAACTATGAATATACAGGGCAACTCCACCTCCGCGGCGATCAGATTCAGATGAACTGGGACGATAGGAAAATCCCTTGAGTGTTCCTTCTTGAGCAAATCGTTGAGCCAGAAAATGATAAGGTGCTCATCATCATACACGTTAGCTAGAGGTGGGGAACACCTCAGCTACTGTGCCGCAATACATAGAAAAAAGGAGAAAAAACGACTGGTGCAAGCTGGCTGAGCTACCGGTAACGGATGGGCATCGTTCCGGTAAGCTACCAGCCGGCTGCTGTGCACCCGAAAAGAAAAAAAAGATTATGCAAGATTATATAAGGCTAAATAATGAGATCGTGGTTGGAGGGGGAGGCTAAGAGGGTTGGGGTGGGACAAAGAAACTCACAGCACGAACGCCACTGAGGTCGGCTTCTTACCATATCAGCAAGTGTGTCCAACCAAACGTGTTCATCGTCTTTCGGACCCCAACCAGGGAGCCGAGACGCTCCAACCGAGGCCAGCTCAGAAGTGAGGGCCTTCATTCCTCTGGACCAAGTCATCGCTTGGCCACCCCTCCTCTTCTTCCATCCACACCCCCGGCGCGCAAACAATGCACGTCGCGGGAGTCGGTGGGCTGGCATGCGTAACATGTGGCCGAGCCATCGGAGCCTGATGCGTGAAATAACGGTGCTGAGTGGTTCATTTCCTTTTCCTGTGCCATAAACAAGGCGTCGAACACGCTCGTTGCTCACACGGTGTTCCCACCAAATGTGAGCTAAATTACGAAGGCACCGGTGGTCGAACGTAACTAGCCTCTTCAGGTCCGCTGCTTTAAGCGGCCAGGTTTCACAACCGTACAGTAGGGTCGAACGTATTGCTGCATTGTACACTCTACCCTTCAGGGCAAGAGTGATGTCGCGCCGGCGCCATAAGTGGCGAAGGTTAGCAAAAGCGCCCCGAGCTTTTGCTATACGATTCGTGATTTCATCTTCAATCCCACGGGCGCTGATACAACTTCCCAGGTAGTTGAATTTCTGAACGACTTCTAGCTGATCCCCACCAAGGGTCAGCGTAGGAGGCGGTCCAGACCAATCTTGGAGAAACGCTTTGCACTTCGAGGGTGCGAAGCAAAGCCCGAAGTGACGGATAGCTAGTGCTAATCTGTCCAGTGCCGCTTGGCACGTTTGTGAGCTGTCACAGATCAGGGCAATATCATCAGCATACTCTAAATCAAGAAGTCGTTCTTCTGGGAGTAGCTCCACACCTAAGTCGTGTCCTGTAAACGCGATTTCCATGACTTCGTCAACAGCGAAGTTGAAGAGGAAAGGTGACAGCGGGCATCCTTGTCTCACGCCGCTGGAGATATTAAAGGGCGACGACAACTTGCCGTAAGCCTTCACTCTGCCCGAGCTACGCGCATATAATGCTCGGATAATATTCACATATTTCTCACTTGCACCTTTTCTGAGTAGACAGTCCAAAAGTGCATGTCTATCCACCGAATCGAATGCACCTTTGATATCGAGGAACACGACAACGGTGGGTCGCCAATATATGTGACGGTGCTCCAACAACTGACGCAAAGTGAAGACGTGGTCAATGCAGCCACGACCTCGACGAAACCCAGCTCGCTCTTCGCGAATCTGGCTTTCACGAGTGCCAGTCAGTCTGTGAAGGATGACAGACGCAAGCAATTTGGAGGCGATGGAGATCAGACTGATTCCTCTATGGCTGCCGCATTCCGACCGTGATCCTCCCTTGAAAATTGGGACTATGATGGAGCGGCTCCAATCGGTTGGGACAGTCTCCTGCTCCCACAGTCTCACTAGTAACTCGTGTAAATCATCCACAAGAGCAGGTCCCCCGAATTTGAAGAGGGCTGGAGGAAGGTCATCAGGTCCCGCGGCTTTGTTCAACTTCAACAGTCCGATCTCATGTTCGACTTCTGAGCGAGAGGGTGGATCCAAAGGAACAGCCCACGGAGCGGGGCGATCACTGGTCGGCGAAAAATCTAACAATTCCGACCGATTAAATTGCCTTTCAAAGTGCTCAGCCCAACGTTCCAGGCGTTTTGGTAAGTTGTGGATAGGCTGTCCACTCTCGTCACGTATAGTTTCACTAACACCAGGTCTCCTGCTGCCCGTTTCCCGTATAAGACGGAATAACTCACGATGGTTAACAAGGGCAGCGGCCATTTCCATCTCTGATGCACGACGAGACCACCAGGATTCGCGGTCTCTCTTCAGGCTAGCACGGAGTTTTGCCCGGAGCTCTTTGCGAGTTTCATTGTGTTCGCTTCCAGCCGGAATATGCCGGCGAGCATCTATAAGTTCCAGAGACTGTGAAGAGACCCAATGTTCATGTTGGCGATTAGACATACCACATGAGGATTTGCCTGCTGCTAGTAAGGCCTGTTGCATATGAGACCAGTGAGCTTCAATTACATCCAGTGAGCGTTTATCCAACTCGGATGACAGCGTAATTTGATAGGCGTTCAGAACAGCTGGATTCACCAGTCTGCCGGTGTCAATGCGCTCACAACATCGTCGCGGGCGTCCGCCAAAGCGCATCCGCAGGTCAACACATACAAGTGCATGTTCGGTGTCCACACATGTGCTCCAAATTGATCGACACTTCTGGACGCAGCCTCTCCAGCGGTAACTGATAGCAATGTGACTGATTTGCGTCCATAGCTGGTTCGAGGCTGGTGGGCGCCAAGTCGCCCTCCGGCGGGTGCTGTGTCGGAAATTAGTGCTCGCAAGAAATAAACGAGCATCCTCACACAAATGAAGTAACCGCTCACCGTTATCGTTGCGGGAGCCTATACCATGTTGGCCGCCAAGATGCAGCTCATCTGCGGATAATTTTCCTACTTGAGCGTTCAGATCCCCAGCCAGCACTACAGTGTCCGAGCTTCTTCTGTGGCGAAGGAGTTCGTTCAGTTGGCGATAGAAGTCGTCATTTACTGAGTCATCGCTACAGTTTGTCGGTGCATAGGCAGCGATAACGAATATACACCTGTTAGTCCCACGCGACTTCGAATTTTTGAACGAGCCAGCCAATCGGACCGCACACATCCGGCTACTGATTGGAATCCAATCAACCAGAGCAGCTTCAGCCCGGGGACTCAGAGCAATACCAACACTGGCTTGGCCGGTACTCGAAGCTGCATCGTCACCGGATAGGCGCAATGAGAAAGTGCTGCTAGTGTCACCTGAAGGGGATCGATGATAAGGTGCTAGGTCTTGATAGATCTAAAACGAAACACCCGAAACACCCTGGTCAACCAATTACTGCCCACGTTCCCTGCACTAGCAGTCCCTGCTGTGTAGGTTACATGAAGTAAGAAGTAGAAAGCAAATGGAAGATAAAGGGGAATGAAAGTCATTAAAATGAAGGATAACACCAAAGAGTGAAGAGAATGACGGAATAACAACTAAAAGTTTGAAGATGGATATGGTCAGGAGAAGGGAAAGTTTCCGTGTTGCCACCCAAGAGCGTCTAACTGACGCTCGAAACCCTTAACCGTAGGTTCACTGACTACACTTTCGGGAAGCGAGTTCCAGCGCTCGATAACTCTACGCGATAACCGAGTTTCCGCCCTGATCCGGTCAGAACGCGGCTTGTGTCGCTTCATGGGATGACCTCGAAGACAAGGCAACCTAGCCGGGCTAAATAGCCAGCTCAAGTCCGGTCCAACCTTCCTTGTTAAAGTGCGGTAAGTAAGGATTAGGTCTCCTCGAAGCCGTCGGTAGTGCATTGAATACATACCCAAGCTAAGCAGACGCTCCGGGTACGATTGCCCCCGCAACCCCTCGACCAATTCGGTACCTACTCGCAAAACCCTCTCAAGCTCCATTTTGTCCCGAACAAGGCAACGCGGGCAAGCATGGCCGCAGTATTCCAGATGGGGCCGAACGAAAGCTGAGAACAGCTTCACAAATATATCGGCAGTTAAGACCCCGAAAGAACGGCGTATTAATCACAACATTCTGAAACCCCTACTTGCGGCCTTCTTCCAGTTGTCACCAGAATGCAAAGACGAGGAATGGACGACGCCTAGGTCTACCTGCTTGGAGAAAAGGGGGAGTTAGATCCTACCGAGTACGTAGCTCGAAGGCGGGGAAGTTGTTCCTATACGAAGGACGGGACACTTCGCCTGATTAATGGGCAGTAGCCGCAAAACAGACCAGTCCGAGTCTGTCCAGGGCATGCTGTATGGTCTCAGAACCCCAAGGAACATTTACAACATTCCATAGCTTAAGGTCATCAGCAAACAATAGGGGTGATACCCCAAGCTCTCCAGGGAGATCGTTTATGTAGATGGAGAACATCATCGGTCCAAGGACCGAGCCCTGTGGGACACCACTAAGGGAAGGCTTGCCTAAAGTATAGGCTGCGATCCACACGTACGCACTGCTGTCTTCCCTGCAAGAACGCAGATACCCAGTGAAGGGCGCAGCCAGATACGCCGTAAGAGCTCAGCTTTTGTGATAGCCTCAAGTGGGGTACCTTATCAAATGCTTTCGAAAAGTCTACGAAAAGCACATCCACCACGTGGCCGTTGTTCATTGCCTCGGCCCAAGCTTCACGAGCAACCAACAAATTCGTCAGACACGAAAACCCCTTCCGGAATCCATGGTGTGCACTACTGAGTAGATTAAATCTAGTCAGGTTACATTCCAACGAATCCCTCACCAGCTTTTCAAGCAGTATGACCACGACGATAATCAGACTGACTTGCCTACACTTGGCTGACAGACTCCTGTCGCCATTTTTGAAGATAGGACAGATGACAGCCTCCTTCCATTCAGAAGGTAATGTACAGTTGTCAAGTGACTTCTGAAACACCATCGTCAGCGGTCCACTCTGTTCCACCGCCAACTCATGCAGAAGCTTCGGGTGAATTGAATCAGGTCCAGCTGCTTTGGAAGGGTTCAGTTCTTGCAGCAGTTTAAGGACTTGCGTTTCCACCACAGTAAACTCAGCTAAATAAGACCCCTCAGGTACTCTGGGGACAAGTTCAACGCTAGACAACGCGGCCTCACGTCCAAAAGACCCTGCATACTGTTCCCCAAGTACACGAGTCTAATCTGAGTCCGCATACGCCCGAGTTCCATCGGCCCGCATCAAAGTTTGGATTACCGAATTTGAACCACAGCGTCTCTTAACATAAGCGAAGAACTTCTTCGGATTTTCCTAAGCTCCATCAGCCAATTCATTTTCGTACAACAGCCGAGCTTTCCTTAAGTGTTGTTTACACCTATTTCTAGCATCGCGGTATGTATCATAGGTGCTAGTTGATGGAGCCGCACGGTAAGTCCTCCAGCACCTAAAACGATTCTGGAGCAGGTACCTGCCAGTGGTATCTATCTACGGCGGCCGCGCTCGTGTCTCCTTTCTCCTCACAAGCGGGATGTAGGGAGTAGACACTTCGTGAGATAAGATTTAAATATACGCCAGGCCGCCTGAATCGTATCAATCACCGAGATTTCGCAACGCAACCCAGAAGCCTTGATACGCATTGCCTGATAGCACGCCGTCTGGAAATGGCTTAGCGATGTTCTGGTGGCGCCTGGTCAGAATACACCTGAACGATAAACAAACCACTAGTATCTAAGGGAGAGCTGTGATGTCTAGTCTAGTGACTTGGCAAACACTAGATCAAAAATAGACGGGAGTTGGGCACCCATGTACTTAGTGGGGAGGTCCACGAACTGATGCAACGGTACTTGTAGCTTAAGCTCAAGTAGATCTGCACCGAAAGTACCTTCCGCCGAGTTTCAAGAAAGATCTGCCCAGCAAATTTCTGGTAGATTGAAATTCCCCGGTATCAAACACCTGTTTGCGGATTGGGAACGAATAAAATCCAGCACCTCTTTGAACGCACTCGCAGGGCTTCTATACACAAGTAAGTTGAGCTGAGGAAGTGCTAATCACTACCGACAGAGCTTCGACAGTTTTATCTGCCGACTGAAACATGTAGGTACGTGAAACGTCAAGTTCACATCTAACGTAAAGCGCAACGCCCCCGCCATGTCGGCCAACGAAGCGATCACATCTAAATAGTGCTTAGCCAGACAGATGTACTTCATCGTCCGTGATGTCCTGAGACAGCCACGTTTCAATGAATGCAAGTATATCGGGATGAGACCCATCTACAAGCAGACCTATCTCGCACATCTTATTCCTTGGGCTCCGCACATTGCTTAGCACTATCGGAAGGTACTCGTAATGTCCAGCCTTGGGTCGTGCGCTACCAGTACTAGCAGTGGTAGGACGGAAACAGACCGCCGGCTGACCACCCTCTCAGTAGTGGTCAGGTCAGGTCAAACGGACAAGAGAGGCTTCCGCCTAACGAGTGTCCAGTTCTTGTGCCGGTAAGTGAAGCGGCCCCCGGCACCTCGACGTTAGATTGTCTCTTCTTACTTCTGCAAAGGAATGAATCAAGAACAAGAGCAATCTTTGCACTTTCATGTGTCAGCATCAAAATACACTACGCGCAGTCCACTCGGCCACCGGTTCGAATCCGCGTAGGGGTGGGCGTCCTCGCGTTATACTCAGCCCGCGCGCGACTGGTGGTGGTCGCGCGGCAGCGAAGCGCCGTTACGGCTTACATATTAAGGTACAACTACAATATCTCTGGAAAAAGGATAGACAATCATCTAAGCCCCATTTGAAGGCATCTACAGTCTCAGACTCCACTATATCAGAAGGAAGTTTATTCCAGAACTTAACTACTCGGTTCGTAAAAAACTTTGCCCTGATGTCCAAACGAGCTCTATGATGTTTGAGCTTTAGACGATACCCGCGCAGATGGTCTGACTTAGCCAAAGCAAACAGATGGGTGGGACTAATACCACGAAGTCTCTTAATGATCTTAAACGTCTCTATCAAGTTCAAGTTCAATTGGGACCGGAACAGTAGGAAAATCGCGCGAATGTTCCACCTTCGAAAACGTCGTTGATCCAACAGGGAAACCGGTGCCTTGATGTGCCAAAGGAGAGCCAAATCGACACACAGGATTCATATGGTCAACCAAACAATGCCCACGTGCCCTGCACTAGCAGTCCCGCTGTGCCGGCCACGTGAAGAATAAAAGAAAACAGTAGTGTCAGTAAAGAAAACAGAGAAGACAAGCTAATCTAATATCGTAGGCAATCAATCTCTCAATCTACGCCATTTCAAGGAAAATAATCCCAAGCCACTTAGACGATCTTCGTACGACTTCCCTCGTTGACCTTCGATCATCCTGGTCGCAAGTTTCTGAATCTTTTCTGTACAAATGACGTCACTCCGGAGGTACGGTGCCTAGGCCTGAACACTACTCCAAATGAAATCGCAAGTTGCCATATTGATCTAGAAAACTGGGAAAAGCAAGAGTAAAATCTTCTAGAAGATATTATTATCCTGTACGTGCTAAGCGCGAAACAGAAGTCGACAAGAAAGCAACGAAGCCCTCACAAAAAGTGGTAAATGACAACATGCCCAAACGGACCGTCGAATACGCCACCAGCAATCCATGGGTTTTTGACGATGTTCCTATGGTACAGCTGCCAAGCGGTAATGAACTATGCTTTAGCAGGCGTACGGTCGGCTTCTAGTTACATTCTAAATCATAACGACGAGCATGGTGCATTGGTGATGTTTCCGCTCCACCCGGGCAGTCTGTTTTCGAATCCTGGGTGCACCGACAAGTTCAAGTTCAGTTGGGACTATAAGGCTAGGATGAATCCCGTAACGTTCCTTCTTGAGCGGGTCATCGATCCAGGAGTTGATAGGAGTGCTCCGACTTCTTGATTAGTTTAAGAGGAAAACACTCGAAAAAACACTGGTCCACCAATTTAGTGCCCACGTTCCCTACATTAGCTGTCCCCGCCGTATCAGTTAGGTGAATTAAGTAGGAGAGGAAGAAAAATCGAAGATCAGTCTGAAGCAAACAATTGTTTTCAATGATTCATCTACAGGCCTGTAGATGACTGATGTTCTTATGAATCACTGAGGATGTTCCATTTGTTAAAAATCGAAGAGTAAGGGAAATAAGTTAAAAGAACAGAATAATACCAATAGTGAGGAAAAGTACAACAAATAGAATCGGTGTTGGAATTCGTTATGAAAATGGACATGTTTCGTGTTGCCACCCAAGAACATCTAAATAAATAAATTAAGCGTTTATTCTCGGCAAGGCGAGGCACACCTTTACAGGCATGATCATTTTGAAAAAACAATGCGTGATCAAGAAGTTGCAAACATCCGATATATTTCATTCGTTCTTTGGTTCATTGGTTGGAAGAGAGCAGAAGAAAGTTCCTTTGTCAGCTCCGTCACTTAACGAAAGTTGCGAAGGTTGCTGGGATCAGTTTGAATCAAGGTTCCCCAGAAGACCGCTGGGGTTGTATTGGGGGCAGCATAATCCTTGCGCACTCATAGAGTGGGAATCCAACAGTCTTTTGAAACTTTCCTCTGACTCAGTATCGACGACGGCCTCTGGCAAGCTGCTCTAGCCATTAATTGTCAGAGTAGATAAGGCCAGAGCAGACCACACACAAAGTCGCCGCGGTTTGAGCAGTTTCCACCGGTGGCTTCGGGTTGCACACTTTGTTTTGGGACGAAAGAACCATAGTAGCTCACTCTAATTTTAACCTCGTATGCTGATCCGTGTGAATATCGAAGGAGTCTGTAAGTCAGTCACAAAGAAGCAGGTTCCAGCCAACAGAATGAGCATTGAAATCCCCAATGATAAGACAATCCTTTCCAGCACCATGTTTCCCGAACGAGCACATCAAGCGGGCTTCGCAGCCTCAAAGCGCTCTGTAGACGACACCATATGTGAGAGGACTCCGTCAGTCATGAACAGGACACAAGCGGGCATCAAACCCATCGTCGGTGTCACCGGTCGCTTCAACTACGTGCACTTTTATATCAGCCTTCCGACAGACCATTACGCCACCGCAGGACTTCCCTCCTTGTCCACCGGATCGGGAGAGGTGTTAACCGGGGAGAGACACCTCTGAATCAGTAATGTCTGTGAATAGCCAGGTTTCAATGTAAACCTTCTAGTCTGGAATTGTCTCTAAGACCAGCAACTGCATTTCCTCCAATTTATTCCTTAGATTGCGCACATTGGTGGTTAACACGCATAGTCCATTTGTGTGCTTCGTTGTCTCGGGATGAAGAGAATGGATATAAAAGGGCTCTCAGGGTCTTCCGAACCACGCAGAAATCTATGATATGGAGTTCTGGTTCACCACATCCTCTGCGAGTTCGTAGCTCCTCAACGGACTTACTCATTTTTATTGTAGCCCCTTGAGAAAGGTCACGTAGTACGTTATCCGGCTGACATTTAAGACGCGAGGTCCGTCACAGAATACGTCGGCCTTCCTCTACTGTTTTGCACACGATTTTTAGGGGGCGAACTTCGGGTGGATCCCCTTGCTTCCTGCCATGCCGCAATGCAGAGAATGTCTTAATTCTCTGTGCGCCTTCATCAAAGAAGTTCGACCACTACTGTAGGTATCCAGTAGTGGTCAAACTTCTTAATCATATGGCTGCACAGCCACTGATACATCCTTTTCTAGTGCCACTATCTCTGCTTAATAGCAGCTAGTCGCCACAGGCTCAATTCAACTTTGCTGATACCCGGAGCTCTCCAGGAGCTGTCATTTCTTACAATGTTCATTCCCTTTGATTGTTTGCGCCACAGCTCGGCTGGTTTGTTGACCTATTCTCTGTCACCGTAGGATCCACTAGTAACTGAAGCCTTAATCCGAATTCTATTGCTGGCCGTTCATCTCTCTCCTAGCGCGCCGTTATCCGTTGCTCGACTTGCTCGCGTGTAATCTTCTTCATGACAGTAGCTAGTCATTGTTGGCTCCATGTAGCTTGCAAGGGACCACTGCTCTACTTGCCAGCCTTCATTTTCCTCTGACGACCGTCTATCGTCTTACCTTCAACACTTAGTCTTCCTTTGATATCCATTTAATCTTATCCTGCTTCTATTATGCTGGACTTCCTATCTTCATATACCTATGTACATTGTACGCATGGTGTCTTAGGAAATCCTTATCCCGTGAGCATATATAAATACGGCCTCATCGTCAATGTCTTTTGGTTTCCGATAACAACCAATGGTAACTACACACCCACTTTCTAGTCTCAGGTAGAATTCGAACATTGTCAGCTTATACCTCATGAATATCCTACCGGGTTCCTGCTCTTCATCCCTATGCACATGAAAGTATTCTACCCATTAGGCCATGCCTTCTGCATAAGTAAAAACAGCTTTAGCGTAATATCTGTTACACATTGTACACTAGTTGTCTCAAATAAATGTCTTAAGGTAGGATTTTTATCAAACGCTAGGTACATTGACTGTCCCTTTTCGGTCTTCTCTCGGCCTGTTCCTCTCTCCCTTTTCTCTGAGGTCGTGAACATCGGAGAGCTTCGGGATTGAACTGAGGAACTGCCTCCGTCTGGGATGGGACGAAATAACCAACAAGAACTTACCTGGACCATGGCCACACTTCCACTCTAACTATTTGCACCCAAACACCGATGTCCAGTGAGGGTAGCTGAACACGAATTCTTCGCTCCCCGGCAAATATACATAATCAGAGAAGACTTCACGTGGCTCTGCGAAGGATCAACACATCATATTCAATAAGAATGTTTAGTACCCGACCTACCAATGGACCGGACCCAGGAACGCAATAGCCGACCACGTATGGCATCAGCCAGCAGAAAAATGGGACGCAACCTGACTGCGAATAACCGAGCAAACAAACGTTCAACAAGAAACAGAGCCAGTTACCATTTGCCATTCAATGGATTGACGGCAGTGTTCCAGGATGTAGTGGGTTTTCGCCTGGCAAGCGTCCTCCCTATAAAAAGCCACAAATGTCCGTTTAACAACACTGCAACGTGGCGTATGTGACTCGCCACCGAATAAAGTCACAGCCCATAACTTCACACTGGCAGGTCAACTAGCGTCACAATTTTAGATAGGATCGTTACACTGGAACTTCTACATCTGCATATACTGTTGTCGTTTTACTTCCTACGATACGCTGACCTTTGCCTTCCTTGTGCATGAACTCACAGTATTGTCATATCTCTCTTGTGCGTGCTCTTCCATTACCTTTCAATGGATCATTCAGGATTCTCAATCTCTTATTAGCTGAGGTCCCGTATCTCATGACAGCCAACTTATTGTTTCGCATTTTCAACATTGTACAGTTCCAATCATGGATATATGAACAATTTTCTACGTCAACATTACAGTTGCATTAAAATGTTTGCACCGTTGTACAAATCTGATCGTGCCTCCATGGGCGTGCCTCGCACAGTCGAGAATAAAATATTTATTTAGTTATAACCAACCGTAGGATCCACTAGTAACTGAAGGCTCAGCCCAAACTCTATTGCTGGTCACTCTTCTCTCTCCTTGCGAGCCGTTATGTGCCGTACGTCCCACTCGCAACAACTCCTCTTGACAGCAGCTAGTCATTGTGGACTCCATGTAGCTTACAAGTAGCCACTCCCTGACTCTCCAACCTTCATTTTCTTCTGCCGTCTGTCTATCTAAAGCTTTGCTCGCATGTCGATTTCTTCATCGAAACTGTAGGTATCCAATAGTCGACAAACGTCTTAATTCTATGGCTACACCAGCCACTGGCTCACTCTTTTCCAGAGCCAATATCTCTGCTTAGCAGCAGTTTGTCACCATAGCCTCCATTTAACTCTGCGGATATCCGGAGCTCTGTGGGAGTCGTTCCCTTCTTACAATATTCATTCACTTGGAATGTTTGCTTTACAGCTCAGATGATTTGCCGACCTATTATGTGCCACCGTAAGATCCACTAGCTACTGAAGGCTTAGCCCAAACTCTATTGCTGGTCACTGTTCTCTCTCCTGGCGCGCCATTATTAGTCGTTCATCTTACTCGCCTCAACGTTTCTTGACAATAGCTAGACATTGTTGGCTCCATGTAGCCTACAAGGAGCCACTTCTTGACTCTCCAGCCTTCATTCTCTTCTGCCGTATGTCACTCTTAAACCTCGCTTGCCTGTTGACTTCTTCAACAAAGCTGTAGGTATCTAGTAGTGGACAAACGTCTTAATACTATGGCTGCACCAGCCACTGATTCATTGTTTTCTAGAGCCACTATCTCCGCTTAGCCACAGCTAGTCACCATAGCTTCCATTCAACGCTGCGGATATCAGGAGATCTGTAGGTGTAGCTCCATTCGTACAATGTTCATAATCTTAGAATGTTTGCGTCACAGCTTAGATGTTCTGTTGACCTATTATGTGGCACTGAAGGATCCACTAGGAACTGGAGGCGTAATCCGAACTCCAATGCTGGCTATTCATTTCTCTTCTAGCGCGCCGTTATCCTACTCTGGTCAACTCTTCTTTGTAATAGCTAATCATTGTTGGCTCCATGTAGCTTACAAGTAGCCACTCCCTGACTCTACAACCTTTATTTTCTTGTGCTGCCTGTCTCTCTTAAGCTTCCTCGCATGTTGATTTCTTCATCGAAACTGTAGGTATCCAATAGTCGACAAACGTCTTAATACTGTGGCTACACCAGCCACTGGTTCACTCTTTTCCAGAGCCAATATCTCTGCTTAGCAGCAGTTTGTCACCATAGCCTCCATTTAACTCTGCGGATATCCGGAGCTCTGTGGGAGTCGTTCCCTTCTTACAATATTCATTCACTTGGAATGTTTGCTTTACAGCTCAGATGATTTGCCGACCTATTATGTGCCACCGTAGGATCCACTAGCTACTGAAGGCTTAGCCCAAACTCTATTGCTGGTCACTGTTCTCTCTCCTGGCGCACCATTATCAGTCGTTCATCTTACTCGCCTCAACTTTTCTTGACAATAGCCAGACATTGTTGGCTCCATGTAGCCTACAAGGAGCCACTTCTTGACTCTCCAGCCTTCATTCTCTTCTGCCGTATGTCACTCTTAAACCTCGCTTGCCTGTTGACTTCTTCAACAAAGCTGTAGGTATCCAGTAGTAGACAAAAGTCTTAATAATATGGCTATAGCAGCCACTGATTCATTCTTTTTTAGAGCCACTATATCTGCTTACCAGCAGCTAGTCGCCATAGCTTCCATTTAACTCTGCGGATATCCGGAGCTCGCTCCCTCTTACAATGTTCATTCTCTTGGATTGTTTGCGTCACAGCTTAGCTGATCTGTTGACCTATCACTTACCTTCACTGGCCTATAGATACATTCATCGACCCTATAGGCATACACTAGTGACAGAGCGTCCGATTGGAATAGCTGCATGTAGCGACTGAGTCATTCCTAGCGCCAACATCTGTCGGTCGTCATAAATTTGGCATTTCTCTTCAGAAGTAGCTAATGGCCATTGGCCCCATGCATATGCGATGATCCAGTGCCAGTTAGTAGCTACCCCGTATCTCAATAACCAATACTCCTCTAGAATATCTGCATCCAGTCCCTCCGCTGCCCTGCCACCAATTCAGCTTCAAGACTCTCTCGCAGCAACCTATTTATTTTCGCTTATTATGCCCCCCTCTCTGATTACACTAACTACGTGCTGTTCATGCACCTGACAATCACTACCAACATTCTAACTCTCTTTGCTCTATTCCCAAGCAACTATCGACGCATATCAAACGGATACTCGTACGTTACTTAATGGTGCAACGCTCTTTCCCCTACGCTGGCGATAGCAATCCACCTATACGGCTAATGATTCTATAGGATACTCAAAAGACATTTTCATCATAATTATTGTTGCACAGTGTACATGCTTTTGTCTCAGCCCAAATGCTATAACACAAGACATTAACAATATTCAATTCCATGACTGTTCTTGCGGTCTTCTCTCGGTTGTCCCTCACTTTCCCTTTTCTCTGAGGTCCGGGACTTCTTGGAGATCTGGGATTGGACTGAGGAACATTTTTGCCCAAGACGGACGGAACAACCCACAAGGACTGACATGGAGGATGGTAAAACTCCGCAAGGACCAACCTACAATCACCATAACCCTTGTCCAGTATGGAGAACTGGACATATCCTCATACTCCCATACATTACACATCTGAAAAATCTCGACAGCGGAAAAATTGAAACTTTTGCTCACCTGGACATACAACAAGAAGAAAAATCGCGATGTCCCGCTCCTCCAGCGACCACAAAAAATAATGGCGACCCAGATCAAAATACCCGTCCAACTAACAGAGGAAATTAGAAGCCATTACCCCGCGAAAAACCGTAGGTGAAACCAGTCCTCAAGCGGCTTTGGCAGTTCAACATTAATGTTCAAAATGCTTTACGGCAGTGTTGCAGGACGTGGTGGGTTTTCGCCTGGCAAGCGTCCTCCCTATAAAAAGCCACAAATGTCTGTTTAACAACACTGCGACGTGGCGGATGTGACTCGCCACTGAATAAAGTCACAGCCCACAACTACATACTGGCAAGTCGACTAGATTCACATACCTACTCTTCTTGACACCGTTTCAACTATACACGATTGAACCCGGAGTATCGTCGTGATACACAACAGTTTTAAACCTTGATCATGCCTAAGTTGGTGCGTCTCTATGAACCTGAGAATTAACTATCTATTTATTTATTTTACCATGAACATACAACCAATTTTCTACTATTACTGTCACAGTTGCCATAAAATGTTTGTACAGTTGTACAAATCTGATCATGCCTCCATGGGCGTGCCTCGCATAATCGAGAATAAAGTATTTATTTATTTATTTATTTATTTAAGAGACCAACGGCTCGAGAAGTGCTTAGTCATCCAAAATTCTTTCCGCTGGAATGGCTTTGTTCGATTCGACTGCGTTCATACTACGGAGACAACGGTCACGACAAGGTGGAGTGCGTTTATGGATTTTCAGCCTGCGAGGTGACAGATAATCCTTGCTCACTTGCTTCAGATCAGAAAGCCTATTGAGAACTAGCTTCACTTGTGAGTGAGATGCGGAGAGCTAAGAATTGGGTTTATCCCCGGAGTTGGGATTAAACTTGGCAGCATTGGTGGCTGGGCTTTGACTGATTAAGGTTGAGGTCACATTTCCCTTCACTAGGGAAAAGTGATTCCGGTTGTTGGGTCTTGCCTTGGGCTTAGAGACCAGCTTCCTTGGGGGCATGGTTTCCCCTGGGCCCAGGCCGGTTGTCGTTGGATCATTGGCGCTGGCTACGACAGCATACATCATGGACTGATTTTCCGATCGACACATTGTCTTACTGGGCGGTAATTGCTCGGCGGACGTAGTGGAGAGAGTGTTTTCGATATAGTGTGGGTGTGGCAGTCCCAGATGCAGGTATGACTATCGATGAGGCGAGTGACTCATCTTCGGTATTGTACAGGACCAAGGCGGCAGGGGTACATATAGTGAGAGGATTAGGGTTAGCCAGAAGAAGTTTGTCATTCTCTAATGCCAGACCTTAGTCAAAAAAACGCTCACGACCTCAGAGGCATTTCGTTGAAGGCAATTATATAAAGTGCTATCGATGGTAAGACACGAAGTATGCAGCCACCCTTCGTACAGAGCGCTTTGAACAGCTTTTGAGCTGGAGGCGAAGCGTTTGCCACAACCTATGCGTTTTTCTTCTCACCCTTGTTCTACAGGATAACATTACCTGCACCGAACACCGCTGAAGACGTACCTGCGACTATCCCATGGACACGGATGCAATAAAGAACAAAGAAAAACCCGCACTTCATAATCATGACACATTAAAGAACCTAGGAAACTGATCAATTCAATACAAGTCACCTGAGTCGTCCGACTTCAACAGCTCCAAACACTTGTAATGGACTCCGAAGGCGACTACACAGTCATAGGAAACAAATTGGCGTTACGTGACTGCGAATATCCGCGAGGGTAATCGGTCAGATACCATGGGAAATTCGAGAATATACTATTTATTTATTTATTTATTTATCTTGCCAATGTATATCAACAGCCGGCAGTGTTCCAGGACGTGGTGGGTCTTCGTCTGGCAAGCGTTTTCTCTACAAAAAGCCCCAAATTTCTGTTTAACAACACTGGGACGTGGCGGATGTGACTCGCCACTCAATAAACTCACCGCCCCTAACACATTGGCAAGTTTATTGACACCACATTTACAAGTTATGTGTATATATCGGCTCTCGCATGAACACGCCTACATATCTGATTAGTGACATGACACACTATTCTTAAGTATTTTTCACCCGTTTTCTCATACTTCACTCACTGACCTACATTGCTTACGGGACCTCATCAAACTAGTTCCTCATCAACACACCATATAAGTGATCTGATCACTATTTTTACCTCTCGCAATTTGTGTACATAGACTACATACAACCTTTGGGCTCCATGGGCCCACACTACTGTCTCCAACTTTACTACTCCCACTGTTGGTGCTGCAGTTACAGCCTCTTATCCTGCCTTTAGTTTTACGTGCTATTCCTACGCGTCGACTAATCTAGTCTCGCTTGATCAGCCACTTGTTTCCACTTTTACTTAGAGTTATTCCACGTTACAAACCTTGGTTCGGCTGCCTCGACGTCTGGCTTTTATCACCTGGAAAGCCTCGTTGGCTCCCCCACTCTTTATCAGTAAAACTTTCTCATACCGACCCTAACCTTTTCTTATCTCGCTTTCTCTTTTCATTCCCCTTATTAATAGGAGGACCAGCTTACTGCCCTGCCGGGATCCTGTCTCACTGGACTAGTCTGTTCATCTCTGACTGCTTCCATGATACCGAGCCTTAAACGGTATTGGCTCCGCAGATTTAACTCTATTACCCCACATTATTGTTATAGCCTCATTCTTATCTGCATTTTACGGCCTAGTCCCAAAGCGCCGATTAATCCAATACCGCTTAGTCGGCCTCGTAATCACTATATTCATTTGGACTTCTGAGACATCACTTCCATTGGTTCGGCTGACCTATTGGTCCTGTTTACACTACAATGGAGAGCCTCGTGGGCTTTTCCACTCCTTACCAATAAACCCTTCTCACCCCGACCCTAAACTTTTCTTCTCTCGCTTTCTGTTTTCATTTCTTTTTAACTAGGACGGCCGGCTTTACTCTCCTGCCGTTATCCTCTCTCACCTGACCCGTCTGTGACTTTCCGCCTGCATTTATTTCCTATTATCCTTGGCCTTTTCTCTTATTGCGCTCCAATTTGTGTTCCCACAGCTTACACTCATTGCGCCTATCCAAGTTATCCTCGTGCGCGTGATCTCATTCGCTCTGAGCTCGTTCCTGAGTATTGGCGGCACCCGGACCTGTGCTAATTGTTGCTTGAATAGTACTTCCATTAGTATGCTCAGCTTACCACTCTTCCTATTACTATGCTCTCTACCTCATGCTCGCATTGGTATGCTTTTGAGACCGTACGTGTCATAACGACACCCAATGCACGGCAGTTTTGGCCCCCTGTGACCATTTTCCTAGATTCGGACGGCCTTTGGTCGGTAGAATCATGAACGCTTTAGTGTAATTACTCTGACGAACTACTCCTCGTATTGCCGTCAGCATTTATTCGCTCCTAGCCGATTCCTTGTAATTCCTTTTCCTCTTGGAATGTTGCTCTACCTGTCTTGCTCCCGCATTCGGTCTCAACCTAGTTGTCCTCAGTTTCATCTAAGATGCCTCGCGCATTCTGTCTTCTGCCATCATCACCGGTTTACCTGTTTCTCTAAAACCATCGCATCATCCGCTTAACTTTTGCTAAAACGCTTTGTTATTTCGGTCTTTTGACCCTGCGCTTGCAGAACCTTCTTCCCACGTAGTAGCTGTAGTCTGAGTCACACCAGCGGCGTAATGTATAGAACGCGCTTGCAAATCATGTATACTAAACAAAATTACATAAGTTTTAATGTATCATAGGCACCGGTGAGCGCCAACAGTCTGTGTTAGTGCTTCTTGATTCATTGCTGTCTCTGTTTGGCCACCTCATGTCCGTTGCCCGTTCTTCCCGAGATTCCCACAGGTACATCCGCCAAAACAAGAAGGTTTATCCACTGGGACTGGCCGACCCATCCTCAAAACGCTTGGTCCATTCTCCAGGAAATGAAAAACCCACACACTGGTCCAAATGGAGCTCATTCCGACGTCCCGGAGGCGCTACCTTCATGGGGTCTAAACAAATGGGTTTAGCTCGCCTCGTACTCAGAGAACAATTTACTCACCTGGAAGAATATATGTACATAGATCCCCTGTTCCACAATCGAAGACAAACAACTCTGGCGTGATTACCTCCACTGCCTCAAACATTCCTATTCGCCAGTCACCTGGAGCTATCTTGATGTCATTTCACGGACAGCGTTGCGCACGTATACGTGGCTATTCCGATGGTATTCCATGGAATTTTCATTTGGCTATGGAAACACTTACACTTACTTACATTTGCAGGAATCCCAAATCCAATTTGCGGAGAATGGCGTTTTTACCTATTAAGGACATATTCAGCCACAAGAAACAACTTCACTCACCGACCCCATGACAAGTCCAGGGAGGATAGCTGGACATGGTTTGCGAGCCGAGCAAGAATATAATAGAAGAGCCGGCCTCTATTAACAGTGTGTTTACTCACCTGCATCATTATCATTCGACTCTTCGAACCTTGCATCATTGACCGGCTTCAACGACTGCTGCCGTATCAGAACTAAGCCATTCGGCCAACCAACGAAGATTTTTGGCTGTCAACCGACTGCGAATAATAGAATGCAAAATCGGTCTATACGATGCATAATCGACTTGCACTACAGTTCAACGTAAGCTACGGCAGTGTTCCAGGACGTGGTGGGTTCTCGCCTGGCAAGCGTTCTCCCTACAAAAAGCCACAAATGTCCGCTTAACAACACTGCAACATAGCAAATAGAGCCTACAGCGACCAACTGCTGCTGAGCAGAGATAGTGGCTATAGGAAAAGATGTATAAGAGGCTGGTGTAACCATATCATTAAGAGGTTTGACCAAATGCGGGATCCCTACAGTTTCAATAAGTAATTGAACGAGCGAACGATTACAGAGCAAAACCTTACAGAAAAAAACTAGGAAAGCAAAAATGTGACTCCATCCTTACATGGGGACAACCATGACTAGCTACTGCCAAGAAGAAGATTTCACGCGAGTAAGACGAACGACGGATAACGGCGCGCTAGGAGAGCTGATTGGCCAGCAATAGAGTTCGGATAAGCCTTCAGTTACTAGCGGACCACTACTGTATTACTACAGTGTCCATGTAGAAAGCAATATGCGAGCGAAGCTTGGCGTGACAGACGTCAGAAGAAAATGAAGGCTGGAGTCAAGGAGTAGCTCCTTGTAAGCTACATAGCGCCAATAATGACTAGCTACTGCCAAGAAGAAGATTTCACGCGAGTAAGACGAACGACGGATAACGGCACTCTAGGAGAGAGATGAGAGGCCAGCAATAGAGTTCGGATTAAGCCTTCAGTTACTAGTAGATCCTAAGATGGCACAGAATAGGTCAACAAACCAGCTGAGCTGTGACTCAAACAATCCAAGAGAATAAACTGTAAGAAAGGAGCGACTCCTAGAGAGCTCCGGATATCCGCAAAGTTGAATTGAGGCTATGGCGACTAGCTGCTACTAAGCAGAGATAGTGGCTCTAGAAAAGGATGTATCAGTGGCTGGTGTAGCCATATCATTAAGACGTTTGACCACTACTGGATACCTACAGTTTCAATGAATAAATCAACAGACGAGCGAAGATTAGAAAGACAGACGTCAGAGGAAAATGAAGGCTGGAGAGTCAAGGAGTGGCTCCTTGTAAGCTGCATGGAGCCAACAATTACTATCTACTGCCAAGAAAGAGGTTATGCGAGTAAGACGAACGGCGCATAACGGCGCTCTAGGAGAGAGATGAGTGGCCAGCAATAGAGTTTGTATTAAGCCTTCAGTTACTAGTAGATCCTACGATGGCACAGAATAGGTCAACAAACCAGCTGAGCTGTGACTCAAACAATCCAAGAGAATAAACTGTATGAAGGAGGCAACTCCTAGAGAGCTCCGGATATCCGAAAAGTTGAATTGAGGCTATGTCAACTAGCTGCTGCTAAGCAGTGAAAGCGGCTCTATAAACTGATGTATCAGTGGCTGGTGTAGCCATATCATTAAGACGTTTGACCACCACAGGATACCTACAGTTTCGATGAGAAAAGCAACATTCGAGCGAAGCTTAGAGAGACAGACGTCAGAGGAAAATGAAGGCTGGAGATTCAAGGAGTGGCTTCTTTTAAGCTACATGGAGCCAACAATGAGTAGCTACTGCCATTTTGCAAACATGAGATCCATGGTAGACGGAGGCTGGTGGCTTATATATCTAATCGGGTGATCCTTGAACTGATGCCAAGGCAGTTACAACGTTAGCTTGAGGAGCTCCGAACCAAAGGTGTCCACCGACGAACTGCAATGGTAGCACAGCCAAACACAACATGAGGAGGTGTAAACCCCCAGCATTAGGCACTTATTTGCAGCCGAAGTACAAATAAACTCCATACCCTCCTTGGAGCTACTTCCCCTAGTTCGATATACAACTGCAACTATAAAATGGATAGAGGAAATGTGCACAATAATCGGCAGAGAATCGCTTCAAATTTCCTAAGATGTGCCATCGATATCTAGCTCGGACGCAGTATCTAGGCAAACGCGGACCAGCAACTGCTTGAGTGGGTGACCTAAATACGCTGTATCAATGCTTAAACCAAAATTTACTGCATTGTAACGTCAGTTTATGCAAGTTACTTTTCATCCGGCATCCGAACAGCTACTCATACCGGCTCGGAACAAATATACTACAACCATCAACCTACGGAAGTAACTGGGGTGTCGTGATGCAAGATGACGGGTTGCTCCAGGCAATCTGCAAAGACCACGAAGACTGGCAAACAACACGGTGGGTTGTGGCGGCGGGCGTTTGGACAAATAAACATATTCATATTTCGACAAATGCGCAGTGCGTATGTTCACCTCAATTTCGACAGACTCAAATCAAGGCTGGCATCATGGCAGAAACACAACTTTAATGCACTGGATCAGCCGCAACGTCCGGACATCTGAGAAGCGTAATTGGAATGCGCAATCTTTCATACAACAGAGGCTGTAACAGCTTGGT
>OX104065.1:1693238-1758321 GCA_944474145.2 Dicrocoelium dendriticum | reverse complement strand
ACGCTCGTTGTTAATGCGTCGGAACATTCTCTTGGCTTCGCGTTACCTTCACTTGACGTTTCTAATCCACGCGTATGGTTCCTTCAGGTCGAAGAAATTTGTCGTCTTCGTAGATTCACATCCCAATCGACCATATTTTCGTACGTGACTGCTCATTTACCATCCAACATCGCTTCAGAGGTTATCGACATTTTCGATCATATGCCGGTAGATTTCTCCTACGATAAACTTAAAGCAGCCATTTTAAGGCGCACTATAGCCTAAGACGAAATACGCCTTCAGTTTTTATTCTCTGGCGTCGAGCTCGGAGACAGAACGCCGTCTCAGCTACTTCGACATATGCATTCACTAGTCGGTTCTTCCGTCCTGGACGATTCCGTACTCCCCTAACTGTGGACTGTCTTCCAGCGAATACGACAGCTATACTAGCTGTGCTCCCCAACGATCTCCCGCTAGAAAAGCTGGCAGAAGCTGCTGATAAAGTTCCCGAGTGCTTCTTTAAAACGTCTGTCTCATGTAACCGAGGCTAATACAATTAACTTCTCAGAAAACACACTGCTTGATTATATCAATGAGAGACTTACTAACCTGGACCTCAGTTTTTCCCATCTCAGACGTGATCGTGTTTCTTCGCGAAGATCAATTTCTCGAACAAGACGTCGTAGTAACTCTCGTATACGACAGTCACGCCGTGATTGTTATTATCGCCACCGTTTTGGAGACGCAGCGCATAACTGCTGCCCAGGGTGTCAACACCCTAAAGCCTTTTCAACTCCGCCGGGAAACCACATGGACAGCCAGTAGTGGCGGCGGCTGTCGCTGGCCCGGTCATTAGTCGTCTGCTGTACGTATTTGACTCCACAACCAAGCTTTACTTTTGGTTGACGCTGGTGCAGAAGTCAGCGTTCTACCCCGTTCTCTGAAAAACGCCCCCTGAAACAAGCTGGTGCAATGCTACAGGTAGCTAGTCAAACTGAAATCGCGACTTACGGCCAGAAACTGCTTACCATAATCCTAAGACTACGACGTAACTTTCCCGTTATTTTTGCCTTCGCTGATTTGCAAAAGCTAATCATTGGAGTCGATTTTCTCAGCAAGTTCGGTCTTGTCGTTGACCTGCGTTTTGGGACATTACGAGACGATACCACGTCTTTAAGTGTACCTTGCAAACTAGCTTCAGTAAATTCTCTTGGGATCCGTATTCTCATACCTGACTGTTCACAGTACTCTTCGCCGCTCCGGCAGTTTCCGTCGCTACTTCAAGCAAATAATGACACATCCGAACCCAAACAGGAGGTACGCCATCACATCGTTACGACCTGTCCGCCAGGAACTGCTAAGCCCAGACAAATTTCAAGTAGCTGCAAAAGAATTCGAACACATACTTGCTCTCGGAATCGTTCGTCCTTCAAACAGCTGCTGGGCCTCATCTCACCATCTGGTGTCTCAAAAGTCCGATGATTGGCGGCCATGCGGCGACCACCTGGTGCTTAAAAACGCCTCTGTTCCGGATAAAGTATCCTATACTCCATATTCACGACTTCGCTTGGACTAGCCAAAAAGTCAGTATTCTCCAAACTTGACCTAGTCTGAACCTACCATCAAATTCCTTTGGCGGAAGAAGACACCGCAAAAACTGCTGTGATTACTTTATTCGGTATATAAGAATTTTTTCGCATGCCTTTCGGCCTTCGTAACGCAACGGTCTTTCCGGCGCCTTATGGACCAGGTCCTCCGTGGCTTTGATTTCCTGTACGTTTACATAGAGGATATTTTGATAACAAGCGCGAACCCGGACGAGCATCTATCACACCTCCGAATGTTTTTTGAACGCTTTAAACATCGCGGAATAACCATCAACCCGGACAAATGCACATATGATCAGTCCATTGTTGAGTGTCTTGATCATAGGATCGATACTGATGGCATCAAACCTCTTCCGGAGAAGACCCAAGCGATCCTAGACTACGCCATGCCACAATCTGTCAGTAGCCTACACCGATTCCTCGACATGGTCAACTACTATAGCAGATTCATACCCAACTGTGCTGACCTGCTTCATCCGCCCACCGATTTGCTGAAATGAAATTCAAAAACATTCACAATAACCCCAGAAGTTGTAATCACCTTCATTGCTGTCAAGCAGAAGTTTAATAAGGGCACGTCACTTCATTACTTAAACACTAAGGAGGATGCCACACTTACCTTAAGACAGATGCTTCAAGTTCTGCTGTCGGTACAGTCTTGCAACAGTTAGTCGATAATGAATTTTAACCATTGTCCTTTTTCTTGCGGAAGCTACAGTTTGCTCAGGTCAGGTATAGCACCTTTGGTCGTGAACTGCTCGCCATGTACTTGGCTGTGAAACATTTCCATCACCTTACTGAGGGACGCTGTTTCGTTCTCCTGACAGATCACAAACCTTTGGTGTACGCTTTCCGTTCTGCCTCGGACTACTACTCATCCCGAGAAACGCGTCATCTGGACTACCTTTCACATTTCCGTGTAGACGTTCGTTACATCGACGGTCCCAACAACACTGTTGCTGATGCCTTATCGCGTGCTCATCTAAATCAACTGTCACCCGCCACACAAACCAATGAGTGGGTCATGTAAAGCTCCAGCTTTTATTCCCATTAAATACAATGTTCCAATGTAACTGTGTGCGGAGCACCAGTTGTTTCTTAGTAACACTGCTTTTAGACACAGTGGGCGCCGAACTGCCACTTGGCGTCTTCCTGTAGCTGGCCAGCGATGGACCCCAATTCACCACATAGCCATAAGTTACAGATGGCGTAATTCCATCCGGGAGTACCTGTATCGACTTTGATCATGCATTGGTACGCTGTCGTTTCTCCATGAACTTTACCAGGAGGCGCACTAAGCGTCCACTACGATTGACAACGGAGAAATTATCTCAGCCCTCGGTCAAGCAAGCCTATCAAGAAGCACTGCATACCGAACTTTCGCTGTCTTGTCCTAATGACACTGAGCTTCAGTGGAATAGGATCGCCACCATTCACGACGCAGGAGCATCTGCTTGTGGCACTATCCATCGTCACCGCACCAGTCACTGGATATCCGAGAGGTCGGTGAACCTGTTGGAATTTTGAAGTCACCTCCCGGCTGGCTCTGAACACAATGTGACCAGACGGGTTATTAGGTGTGAACTAAAGCAGAGCCTAAGTGCTGACAAGGAAGCCTGGTGGACCAGTAGGACTTAAGAAATGGAGGAGGCAGGAGCAGTAAGCAATTACCGCAAGCTCTTCCAGCTGAACCGCACCACTGGTCACAGAAAACTAGGCGTCAGTGTGACAATCAGAGACGGCGCGGGTGCGCTTGTACATAATTAGGAGCGCCGTATGTCTCGTTGGGCGGAACTCTTTCAAGATCAGTTCAGCTGGCCCCCTGCTCCCGGACCTCTTCCTACTCCAGTGATGCAGGACGAGTCATGGACGGTTAGTTTAAAGCGTCCGTCGGAGGCCATCGCAATGAGGCTGGACCTTACCATGGTGCGATGGTTTGTGTGCCTCAGCGATCCATTGAGCTATGCTGGGTGGTGCTTTTGCACCTTCAGAGTCTCTCATACCAGATTGGTCAATGGTTAGAGGCCAGACAAACTCAGCCTCCTGGTCCTCCAGGTTGGGGGTTGGAATGAGGGTGGCACCTTATTCCTTAAAAAGGACTCCTTGTAGCCCAACGCCAAACCCGCTGCCTTGCGGTCAGGTTTTTGAACCAAAGACTTTGGTTGAGAACCCTAATCGTTCTGCTGTCTAGGCCTGGGCAACCTGACAGTATCCTGCCCACGCAATACGATGAATTTCTCTTCAAACAGTTTCTTGATGCTCTGGCCGTCGCAGAGGATAATCAACGGCGCCCTATCTGCTGCATCGAGCAGGGTGGATAGGGGTTTGGATGCTACTGCTCAAGCCTTCCCGTCTTCTTATTCCCCCTCTTACGCTTTTTCACTCTTACCGTCCCCTTCCAACTTTACTTTTATCCCCCCAGTTTTCAACCCCCGATTCTTGGCCCTCCCCCAACATGCTTTGTTAGGGATTTATCTTCTAATTTCAACTTAAATGTGAACGCGGAGCGTCACTCCTCTCCTGTCGACAAGCCCATGTCCAATCAAGCGGCTTATTCCAGTTCATCGGCTTCCATTTGGAGCCCTCGATCTTCCTTCAAGTTGGCATGCCTCAATGTACGCACACTGCTACAAATCGGTCAACAGGCAGCACTTGCCTGAACATTAGAGACCCTCTCGATCGATATCTATTGCTTATCAGAGACCCGCCTGCAAGACTCAAGCTCTGTGCTCACTCTGCGAACCCCTTCAGGTGACGCAAACAGTATTTTCTCAGTGCGCCTATCCGGTGACGATGCAGCTTCGAGCACCGACCAAGCTGATGTTGGCATTGCACTGAGTCCCCGGGCTGAAGCTGATCTGGTTGATTGGATTCCAATCAGTAGCCGGATGTGTGCGGTCCGATTGGCTGGCTCGTTTAAAGCTTCGAATTCGCGTGGGACTAACAGGTGTCTATTCATCATCGCTGCCTACGCGCCCACAAACTGTAGCGATGATTCAGTAATGAATGACTTCTACCGCCAACTGACTCAGCTCCATCGCCACAGAAGAAGCACGGACACTGTTGTGCTGGCGGGGGATATGAACGCACAAGTTGGAAAGTTGTCCACTGATGAAATGCATCTGGGCGGTCAGTACGGTGTAGGCTCCCGTAATGATAACGGTGAGCGGTTACTTCATTTGTGTGAAGATGCTCGCTTATTTCTTGCGAGCACTAATTTTCGACATAGCACCCGCCGGAGGGTGACTTGGCGCCCACCAGCCTCGAACCAGCCTTGGGCGCAGATCGATCACATTGCTATCAGTTACCGCTGGAGAGGCTGCATCCAGAATAGTCGCTCGATTTGGAGCACATGTGTGGACACCGATCATGCACTTATATGTGCTGACATACGGATGCGTTTTGGCAGACGCCCAGGACGACGCTGTGAACGCATTGACACCAGCCAACTGACAAAGCCAGCTGTTCTGAATGTGTATCGAAGTACGCTGACATGCGACTTGAGTAAGTGCTCACTGGAGACAATTGATGGTCACTGGTCACATGTTCGCCAGACCTTACTAGCAGCGGGCAAATCCTCACGTGGTATGTCTAATAGCCAACATGGACATTGGGTCTCTTCTCTGTCTCTGGAACTTATCGACGCTCGCCGGCATATCCCGGCTGGAAGCGAGCACAATGAAACTCGCAAAGGGCTCCGGGCAAAACTCCGCGCTAGCCTGAAGAGAGATCGCGAATCTTGATGGTCTCATTGTGCGTCAGAGATGGAAGTGGCCGCTGCCCTTGGCAACCATCGTAAGTTATTCCGTTTGATACGGGAAACGGGCAGCAGGAGACCTGGTGTTAGTGAAACAATTTGTGATGAGAGTGGACAGCTTATCCACAATTTGTCAAAACGTTTGGAGCGTTAGGCTGAGCATTTTGGAAAGCAATTTAATCGGTTAGAGTTGTTCGATTCGCCGATCACTGATTACCCTGCTCCGTGGGCTGTCCCTTTGGATCCACCCTCGCTCAGAAGTCGAACGTGAGATCGGACTGTTGAAGTTGAACAAAGCCGCGGGACCAGATGATCTTCCTCCAGCCCTCTTCAAATTCGGAGGCTCTGCTCTTGTTGATGCTTTACATGAATTACTAGTGAAACTGTGAGAGCAGGGGACTGTTCCAACCGACTGGAGCCGCTCCGTCATTGTTCCCATCTTCAAAGGCGGCTCGCGCTCGGAATGCGGCAACCATAGAGGAATCAGTCTGATCTCCATCGCCTCCAAATTACTCGCCTCCATAATTCTTCACAGACTGACTGGCGCTCTTGAAAGCCAGATTCGTGAGGAGCAAGCCAGGTTTCGTCGAGGTCGTGGCTGCATCGACCACATATTCACCTAGCGTCAGTTGTTGGAACACTGTCACACATATTGGCGGCCCACCGTAGTCGAGTTCCTCGACATCAAAGGTGCCTTTGATTCGGTTGATCGATGTGCCCTTTGGACTTGTTTACTCAGGAAAGGTGTGCCCGAGAAATATGTAAATATTATCCAAACATTATATTTGCGTAGCACGGGCAGAGTGATGGCTTACGACCACCCTTAAATATCTCCAGCGGTGTGAGACAAGGATGCCCGCGGTCACCTTTCCTCTTCAACTTCGCTATTGACGAAGCCATGGAGTTTGCATTCACAGGACATGACTTGGAAGGTGTGGAGCTACTCCCAGGTGAACGACTTTTTGACTTGGAGTATGCAGACGACATTGCCCTCATCTGTGACAGCTCCCAGACGTGCCAAGCCCCGCTGGACAGACTAGCACTGGCTGTCAGCTGCTTCGAGCTTTGCTTTGCACCATCGAAGTGCAAAGCGTTCCTCCAAGATTGGCAGGGATCGCCTCCTGCGCTGACTCTTGGTGGGGATCTGCTAGAAGTCGTTTAGAAATTCAATTACCTGGGAAGTTGTATCAGCGTCCTTGGGATCGAAGACGAGATCACGAACCGTATAGCGAAAGCTCGAAGTGCTTTTTCTAACCTTCGCCACCTATGGCGGCGGCGCGATATCACTCTCGCCCTGAAGGTTAGAGTGTACAATGCAGTGGTACGTTCGACCCTACTGTACGGTTGCGAAACCTGGCCCCTAAGATCGGCGGACATGAAGAGGCTAGTTACGTTCGACCATCGGTGCCTTCGCAGTTTGGCTCACATCTGGTGGGAACACCGCGTGAGTAACGAGCTTGTTCGACGCATTGTTTACGGCCCAGGAAAAGGATCTGAACCGCTCAGCACCGTTATTTCCCGCACCAGGCTCCGATGGCTGGGCCACGTGTTACGCATGCCAGCCCACCGACTCCTTCGACGTGCGTTGTTTGCTCACCGGGGATGTGGGTGGAAGAACAGGAGAGGTGGCCAAGCGATGGCTTGGTCCAGGGGAATGAAGTCCCTCACTTCGGAGCTAGCCTCGGTTGGAGCTTCACTGCTCACTGGTTGAGGTCCATAAGACGGTGAACACGTTTGGCTGGATACACTTACTGACATGGCAAGGAGCCGACCTCAATGGCGTTCCCGCTGTGAGTTTCTTTGTCCATCCCAATCCCTTTTAGCCTCCCCCTCCATGTACGATCTCATTTCGTAGGGTAAAACAATAAATTTTTTTTCTTTGTGCCTAGTAGCTGGCTGGTAGCTTACCGGAACGATGCCTATCCGTTGCTGGTCGCTCAGCTGGCATGCAACTGTTGTATCTATTTTCCTTTGTGTATTGTATTATATGTATGTATGTATGTATAAAACAATACACAAAGGAAAATAGATACCACAGTTGCATGTATGTATGTATGTTGTGCCCCATGCTGAGGCTGATGTTGCATTCTTGATGCTTCTTCACCGCAGTTGGGCTAAACCAACTTACACGTAAACTAGGTCTTTTTAAGCTGGATAAATTTCATTCCGCTTTATTTGGTTTGTTCTGCCTCCCTGAATAGGGTTTTATTAACTGGCCACGTTGCTTACGCTAATTGTGCTTATCTTCGGTAATTTTGTTGCGTTTGTAGCATTTTTAAGTAACTTGTGGACATTTCTTACTTATCACGGATTTGTTGATAACCAACTTACTTCATATGGTAATTTAGCGGAGAGTTATGCCACCGTATCTGTATGCATTATTGAATTTATTTTATTTCAGCTTGTCGTTTAAAGTGAATGGCTGTTGTTTGATATCCCCGGTGTGGTTGCGCTTGATGTGTATGTTGACAAGGTGCCTACCTGTCTATTACCCACTACATCGTTCATACTGGCTCCAGGAGACAGTTGATTGTTGCTGGAGGGGACGGGGTGCACGGTTCTTGTGGCCGTGCTAGGCTCAAACAGCGGTTCCATGCACTCAGTGTGGAGCGGACTACGGTCCAGCCACCGCCTTGTGTGCGCTTGATTCCCCAAATACAGCGTGCTTGTGTTTGCCTGTGAAGGAGTGTGGGCCGGCTTCGGTGATGAAACGTGGTTCCCATCCGCATGCCTCCCGGTCTTATTCCTTCGGGTTTACACTGGATATGGGGTATGTGGTTGGAGCTGTGGGTGGTGCGGCGCAAGCCATCCATGGTCCCTCTGTAGGCGCAGGCGTCCTGTGGCTTGCCACAGTGACAGGCAAATCCGAAACCGGATGCCGCCAACCATGTATGTATGTGTTTCCTTCATGTATTGCGGCACAATAGCGGAGGTGTTTTCCCACTTCTAGCTGACGTGTATAATGATGATGATGATGTCCGTCGGAGGCCGAGGTCCGAAACGCGATCACAGCCCTCAATCGTTTTCGTGCCGCTGGCCTGGATTCCCTCCCACCTGCATTATTTAAGGATGGAGGTGAGGTCCTCTGCAAAGCGCTGACCTCCCTATTTGAACGTATCTGGAAGGAAGTATCCCGGCTAATTGGAGTGAATCGATTATAGTGGCAATATACAAGAAGGGCAGTCGCACAGACTGTTCTAACCACATGGGTATCAGCCTAACGCCAGTTGTGACAAAATTACTGGCCCCGATTCTCGTTCGTCGCTTCACTGTGGAACGGAAATCTCGGATTAGGGAGGAGCAGGCCGGTTTCCGCCCAGGAGGTGGCTGTATAGACCATATATTCACTCTGCGGCAGGTGCTGGAGCAGCGCCACGCATACCGCAGACCGACAATAGCTGTGTTCCTCGATTTCAAGAGTGCGTTCGATTCAGTCGATCGATCGATTCTGTTCGAATTACTTGCGCGAAAAGGTGTTCCTACGAAATATGTGAACATCCTTCGTGCGTTAAACGCGAACACTACAGGTCGCGTCAGGGTCTACGGTGACCTATCGGATAGCTTTCCGACCACAAGTAGCGTTCGTCAAGGTTGTCCGATTTCCCTATTTCTGTTCAATTTCGTCGTGGATTCTATCATGGAGTGTTCCCTTGCGGAATCTCACGATGTAGGCGTCGAAGTGCTGCCTGATGTAAGATTAGTTGATCTAGATTATGCGGACGATATCGTCTTGCTTTTCGACGATGTTGGGGCGGCCCAATCAACCCTGAATAGCCTGTCTATAGTGGTCCCGTTATTTGGTATTCACTTCGTACCTTCAAAGTGCAAATTGTTGCTGCAGGACCACAAGCCACTTGATGACCCCTTGTCCCTTGCTAACGAGGAACTCAAGGTGGTTGATCATTTCACTTATCTTGGCAGCTACATCAGCAATGATGGGCGCATGGAAACTGATGTCAGCTCACGCATTGTAAAAGCCAGAGCTACTTTCTTGAGCCTGCGACATCTTTGGCGACAGAAGGGAGTTTCCCTCCGTCTGAAAGGCCGTGTATACAAGGCCACAGTGAGGGCCGTTCTGCTCTATGGTAGTGAGACTTGACCCCTTCGGTCTGAAGATCTGAGGCACCTTCAAGTCTTTGATCATCGTTGTCTGCGAAGCATTGCTGGAGTCGGATGGCACCAGCGTGTCCGCAACGACGATGTGCGTAGGCGATTACTAGATAGTGATAATCATGCTAGCACTGAATAAGTTGCGTTGGCTCGGGCACGTGCTGCGTATGCCTTGTCACCGCTTACCTCGGAGGGCCTAGTTTACTCTGCCAGGTGTAGGGTGGCGCAAGGCTCGAGGTGGACAGAAGTAGACTTGGCAGCAGGAAATGAAGTCACTGACGACCAAACTGGGTGCCGTTGGTCCGTCTCGCCTTCCGGTCTGGAGTTCACGTGACTCGACTTGTGCTTGATTCGAGAATTCATAGGACATGGCTCGCAGTAGACATCAGTGGCGCGTCTGCTGCCGTCTCCTAATCGGGTTGCCTGTTTAAAGTGTGGTGCTGAGTTATCTGCGGGGTAATGGCTGATTATGACGCGGGGCAGTGAAAGCCGCAAGGAAGCTGTCTCGTCGATGCCGCCTTATCTTTGCACGATAGCCAGCTGTTTGTGACGGTATGTTGTCTACACAAGGTGTAGGCGCCTTGACCCTGCATGTTTGCTTAGGGCATTAGTTTTCAGGTAAGTCCCCCTTCTCTCCTTCTTCTTATTCTTTATTTCATAGGTCCTCATGGTTTTATGGCAGCGAAGCATCAGTTCAAATGGCTGATGTACTGCTGTTGTTGTTGATGATGATGATGCTGATTTGCATAGTAGCCGGCAGGTAGCTTACTGGAACGATGCCCATCCGTTACCGGTAGCTCAGCTGGCTTACACCTATTGCATTTTATACCTTTTTTCTTTTGGTATTGCTGCACAGTAGCTGAGGTGTTTCCCACCTCTAGGTTAAGTGTATAGTGTGTGTGTGTGTGTGGTCGTTGCTGGTGGGAACGGGGTGCACCGTCCTCGTGACGGTGGTAGACTCAAAGAGTGGTTCCATCCTGTGTGGAGCGGACTATGGTCCAGCCACCGCCATGTGTACGTCTGTTGTGCATGGTTTCCCAATTAGGCCGGAATGCTTCTGTTCTGCTTGTTGCAGGAGTGTGGACAGGCTCCGTCGATGAAACGTGGCTCCCATCTGCATGCCTCCCTGTCTTATTCCTTCGGGTTTACACCGGATATGGGGTGTGTGTGTGTGGAACTGTGGGTGGTGCAGCGCAAGTCACCCATGGTCCCCTTTGTAGGCACAAGCGTCCTGTGGCTGTCCCCTGGAGGCCACAGTGACAGGAAAATCCGGATACGGATGCCTCCATGTCATATATATATACATATACATATATATACATATATATATATGTATATAGGACTACGAACGAGGCTTGAGCGAAATGTGCTTGGCCCTATTCCCCGAATTCTTGTCAGTACCCATTTCAGCTTCTAGCCACATGCAAGTAGCCTATGAAAAAAACATGAAATTGGTGTTTTTTGCTTCCTTTCTTTTCTTTTTCTAGTGCAAACGCAATGATCTATTATCATGTCGAGGTGCTGAGAGCTCTTCTCGCTTACTTGCATACGAAACGGGACGCTGGTTAAGGGAAAGCTTATTTCGTCCCTGGATCCTGTCCTGTCCCGACTGTTAGCGGTTGTCCAGGGTTCTCTTAGCGGGTTAAAGGTTTCTACCGATAAGTCGAACTTGAGATCGACGGGTTTTGCTTCATCTAGTTGACACAGTGTTGGTCGTAGCTGGTTTGCATGCCGGGCCCCGATCTTTCTTCCCACGATCACGTCATACATGACATTTCCGCGCTTGTTTCTGCCGTCCGTGGCGTCCACTTCGCCTGGCCTTCCCGATAATCGCGTACCAGCACCATCTGTCCAAGTTTGAACGAGTTTTTCTTTGCTTCATGCCATCGGTTAAAATCTTGTTTCATTCCGCGGTTTCTTTCACCAACAGAGGGCTCTAAGCGCAGTCGGATGGCGTCGAAAGGTTTGCGAAGCTTCCAGTTCATCATAGCTTATTCTGGAGAAACTCCGTCTGGCACTTGTGAATTCGGTATTGATCGGTAGAGGAAAATGAACCAGTCAACCCCGTCTAATACGTCCCTCCCCTTTTGACTTGTGAAGAGTTCGCTTGAACGTATCTACATACCTTTCCGCCTGGCCATTTGACTGTGGGTGCAACGGCGAGGAACGAATGTGCTGGACGGCGCATTGCTTGCATAACTCCGTAAATGTTGCGGAAGTACATTGCGTGCCGTTGTCCGTTACAGTTGTCTCTGGACAGCCGAATCTGCTGAAAATTTGGCGCAGTCTTGTTACAATGGCATTGGTGGTTGTGCTATCCATGAGAAATACCTCAGGCCACTTGCTGTATGAGTCGACTATAATGAGGAAAGTTCGGCCGTTGATCGGTCTTGCGAAGTCGACATGGATGCGGCACCATGGTTTAGTGGCATTTGGCCATGAATGGAGCTTCGCTTTTGTGGCGCTTTTAAGACATTGGCTCACTTTTGGCAGCGTTTAGCCAGTTCTTCTAGCTGCTTGTCCATGAAGAGCCAGTCTACATAGCTGCGGGCAAGCGCCTTCATCCGGTTGATCCCAGGATGTCCAGCATGGAACTGTCGAATAACGCGCTCCTGAAGGGCCTCTATCCGAAGATCGTATACAGTCGTTCCCAATAGAGAACGAATGCCTCCGTTGGTGCTACTGTTGCAACTCAGCTGATGAGCACGAACGTCCAGGGAGAGGGCGCACGAGGCCCGAAAAAGAAAGCGATAACTCAGGTTGGTTAAATTGCCTTGCGAAGTGTTCGGCCTAACGCTCCAAACGTTTTGACAAGCTGTGTGTCGGATGCCCACTCTCGTCGCGTATGGTCTCGCTAACACCAGCTCTTCTGCTGCCTGTTTCCTTTATCAGACGGTATAACACGATGATTACCAACGGTAGCGTCTGTTTCCATCTTCGAAGCACGATGAGACCACCAGGCTTCGCGGTCTTTCTTCAGGCTAGCACGCAGGTTTGCCCTAAGATTTTGCGGATCTCATTGTATTCGCTTCCAGCCGGAATACGTCGGCAAGCATCCATAAACTCCAGAGACTTTATAGAGACCCAATGTACAGTTCGGCAATTCGATTCGCCACATGAAGACATGTCTGCTGATAGTAACATTTGACGAATATGTGACCAGTGATCTTGGACGGTGTTTAGTGGGCGCTTACTCAGCCCGGCTGTCGGCGCACTTTTATACACATTCAGAACACCTGGCTTCGCCAGTTGGCTAGTGTCAATCCGTTCACATTGATGATGCGGACGTCCACCGAAACGCACCCGGAGGTCGGCGCAGACAAGTGCGTGATCGGAGTCCATGCTGGTGCTCTAAATCAAGCGACAGTTTTGGACACAGCCTCTCCAGCGGTAACTGATCGCGATATGATAGATTTGCGTCCGAGGCTGGTGGGCGCCAAGTTACGCTTCTGCGGGTGCTATGTCGAAAGTTAATACTCGCGAGAAAGAGGCGAGTATCTTCAAACAGCTGTAGCAATCGCTCACCGTTATCATTACGGGAGCCTACACCATGTTGGCCGCCCAGATGAAGCTCATCGGAAGACAGTTTTCCGACTTGGGCGTTTAGCTCGCCAGCCAACACCACAGTATCCGTGTACTTCTGTAACGAAGAGGATCTTGAAGTTGCTGATAGAAATCAACTTTCACCGAATCAGTGCTACCGTTTGTAGGGGCGTGGGCTGCAATGACAAACAGGTACCGTTTGTTCCCGCGCGACTTTGTAACATGGAACAAACCAGCTAATCTAACGGCGCACATCCTACTGTTGACTGGGATTCATTCGATCAGGGCGGTTTCAGCCCGCTGACCCGAAACAATGCCGACGCTAGCTTGACCGGAATTTGAAGCTGAATCATCGCCGGACAGGCGCAATGAGAATGTGCCTCCAGTGTCGCATGTGGGTGATCGCAGGGTAACCACGGAGGTCGAATTTTGCAGGCGGGTTTCTGATCAACAGCAAATATCGATCGATAGGATCTCTAGTGTGCGGGCAGGTGCTGTCCGTTGGCCAATCTGTAGCAAAGTGCGCACGTTGAAAATGAAATGTGTCAGCTTATACGCCGTAACGGCGCTTCGCTGCCGCGCGACCACCACCAGTCGCGCGCGGGCTGAGTATACCGCGAGGACGCCCACCCCTACGCGGATTCGAACCGGTGACCTTATGGTTGGAAAGCAAACGTGCCAACCACTCGGCCACCGGCCGAGTCATGCCAGTCTTAGCGAGACGCGAGGACTCCAAAGGAAAACGGATGAACTGACCTTATCCGCTTGGTTGAACATGGACTTGTCGACTGGATTGGAGCGACGCCCTGCGATTGTGTGTGAGTTGAAACTAGAAGACAAGCGAGTATTGACGCAAGATAGGGGAGGACCAAGAATTTGGGGATTGAAAATGGGGGGGATAAAAGTAAAGTTGAAGCGGGACGCTAAGGATGAAAAAGCGCAAGAAGGGGATTAAGAAAACGGGAAGATCTTAACAATAGCATCCATAACCCTATCCACCCTGCTCGTTGCAGCAGATAGGGCGCCGTTGATTATCCTTTGCGACGGCCAGCGCATCAAGAGATTGTTAGAAGAAAGGTTCATTATATTGCGTAGACAGGATACTGTCAGGTTGCCCAGGTCTAGACAGTAGAACGATTAGGGTTCTCAACCAAAGCCTTTGGTTCAAAAACCTTAACGCAAAGCAGCGGGGTTTTGGCACTGGACTACAGGGAGCCCGTTTTATGGAGTAAGGAGCCACCTTCACTCCAGCCCCCAACCTGGCCTCTAACCATTGACCACTTTAGTATGAGTGGCTTTGGGGATGCAAAAAACGCCACCCAGCATAGCTCAATGGATCACTGAGGCACACAAACCATCGCACCACGTTAAGGTCCAGTCTCCTCGCGATGGTGCAATGTGTCATTCACCATATAGTTGACGTCAAGTTCCATCTCGACCAAAACAATGACTGTGTCCTCATGTTCTTCCTGATGGTCATCAATTAGGCATGACAGTGCATCCGCTTTTCCAATGGAAATTATCTACTGGTAATGGATCTCGAAATCATATCCCATTACGGTAAGAGCCCAACCTTGTAGCCGGTTGTCTGTGTAAGTCGGGATGCCTTTTTCGAACCAAAGATAGGCATCAAGGGCTTGCGATCTGTCAGAAGTTTGAAGTGGCGACCGTGCAGCACTTTGTGAAACTTTTTGATCGCGTACACTATAGCCGAAACTTCTCGATCTGGCTGCAATTGTTCTCGGCCTTCCTTGATGTGCTGGCGGCATGGGCGATTGCTTTCTGAGATCCATTGGAGTACCTGTATGAACTTCCTGCGCCAATCCCATGGCTCGATGCATCTGTGGCTAGGACAAGTTCTTTGGGGGGATCAAAGTGAGTCAAAAGCAAGTTTGACAACAGAAATGTCTTGACCTGTTCGAAGGCATTCTGGCATTCTGATGTACAATTCTAAGCTTGGCCTTTGGTTATTAGCTTGTTTAGCGGTGCGCACAGGCGGTATATCTCAGGCAAATATGCGCTGTATTGACTGCTGCGCCTAAAAAAAGAACGTAGGGACTTTAGATCTGTTTGTAGAGGCATTTTTCTAATGGCTTCTACGTTTTCCGGATCTGATCGACGTCCATCCTTTTCGAGGATAAAGCCGGGATACTTGAGGATCGGTGAGAAAAATGTGCATTTGTCCTCACGGATCCGGAAACTGTACGACTGTATCCGACCAAGCACTTCATCCAGGAGGTTAAATAGCTCTTCCGGTGTTCGACCCATGATATGACCTATGATATCATCCAGATATGCAGCGGCTCCAGAAACGCCTGCTACCATTGTATCCGTCAACTGTTGGAAAGTGGCTGGCGCCGTTTTCACACCAAAAGGCAAGCGATTATTTTAGAATATCCCACGATGAGTGTTGATCGTCAACAGCTCCCTCAACTTTTCAGCCACATCCACTTGAAGGTAGGCATCAAACAGATCAAGTTTACCTATGCACCTACCACCATTCAGTTTTACAAAGATATCTTCCGGTACGGGTAATGGGTACTGGTGGTTGTCTAGCGCGGCGTTAAATCCAGTTGAGAAGTCAGCGCAGACGCCTATCTTGTTATTTGCATTTATCACTACGACAGTAGGTGCGACCCATCATGACTAGTTGATGGCTGTGATGACTCCGGCTCGTTTTAGTCGATCGAGTTCTTGATCAACGGTTGCATATGATACCCGTCTTTTAGCCTTGAAAACTGGTTTGGCTCCTGGTCGCAGGCTCAGCGTCGCCTAGGATTTTGTACAGAGACCCAAGCCGACCTGAAAGACAGGCAAATTTTCGTTTCAGCGAACGTATCATGTCTTCGACGGACCTGCTCGGACTCGATTGTAGATTTGCTACAAAGGAACATCAAAGATTTACAACTTTTCAATCCAGTCGAGACCACATCTTCGTCTTTCCCTTAAGATGCGTTCCCGCGGCGTCTCCGGACACGTGCTTCAATGACTATCAGCATTTCTTGAAGGAAGAGGAATACGTATTCGAGTAGGCACTAGTCTTTCCTTTCGACAAATTGTTCTGAGCGGCAACCCACAGGCAAATGAACTGTCGGAAGTGCTGGAGGTGCCTTCCCTCATGTTCGCGGACTTTGTTCTGTTACATAGTGAACGACTCTGGTGGCTCCTGAGCTATGCAACAAGCTCTCGATAGGCTGCTTGATTGGTCCGTTATGTGGCAGACGCCATAAACCACGTTGTGTTCAGTTATGCACGTATGGTCAAATAGCCGGACGACGCACTACATGCTTAGCGGGATCGAATTACTTAGTGCGTCCCAACAAGTTGACTTTAGTGTTACCTTAGCTCCGGACTTCAAATCCAGCGAGAACTGGAAGAAAGCGGATAGCAAGGGCTACCGAACCCTCTGGTTGATCCGTGAATCATTTGGGATGCTGAAGGAAGAGATGTTTATTTAATAGTTTACGGCCTGTGTTAAACGGTATCTGGAGTACTGCATCCTCCTTGCCTGACACGTGACAGAATGGCGGGTCTTGAGAAGTGATACCAAAATGGTCCTAGGGATGCGGCACCTGTCCTACCCTGACACGTTGCTCAAGCTAAGAATGTTCTCACTACATTATCGTCTTCGTGGCCATTTAGTACTCACTTACCGTATACTAACAGGGCTGATTGGCCCAGACTTTTCGTGACTTTTTCATTCTGCTCGGTTACCTACTCTTCGTGGGCGTCCGTTGAAGTTGCACGAATACCGATCTGATCGTCATCACTCAATCAACAACAACACATCAGCCATTTGAACTGATGCTTCGCTGCCATACAACCATGATGACCTATGGAATAAAAAATAAAAAGCGGAAGAAAAGGGGACATGTGTGAAAACTTTACTGCCCTAAGCAAACATTTAGGGTCAAGGCGCCTACACCTTCTGTAGACAACGTACCGTCACGAACCGCTGACAATCGTGCAAAGATAAGGCGGCATCGGCGAGACAGCTTCCTTGCGGCTTTCACTGCGCCGCGTCCTAATCAGCCTTTACCCCGCAGCTAACTCGGCACCAAACACACTAGAAGCAGGCAATTCGTCTAGGAGACGGCAGCAGACGCGCCACTGGTATCAGTTGCGAGCCATGTCCTGTAAAGGCGAGTCACGTGGACTCCAGCCCGGAAGGCGAGACGGACCAACGGCACCCAGTTTGGTCGTCAGTGACTTCATTTCCCGCTGCCGAGTCAACTTATGTCCACCTCGAGTTTTGCGCCACCCTACACTTGGCAGACTAAACAAGGCCCTCCGAGGTAAACGGTGACCAGGCATACGCAGCACGTGCCCAAGCCAACGCAACGTATTCCGTGCTATCTGTTGTTCTAGGGAGCTAGCATGAGTATCACTACCTAGTACTCGCCTACGCACATCGTCGTTGCGGACACGCTGGTGCCATCCGATACCAGCAGTGCTCCGCAGACGACGATGATCAAAGACTTGAAGGCGCCTCAGATTTGCAGACCGAAGGGGCCAAGTTTCACTACCATAGAGCAGGACAGCCCTCACTGTGGCCTTGTACACACGGTTTTTCAGACGGAGGAAAACTCCTTTCTGTCGCCAAACATAAAGCTGATTCAAAAAAGCCGTCAATGGATCATAAATTGGCTGATGGTCCTGCAGCAACACTTTGCCCTTTGAAGGTGCGAACCGCATACCAAATAACGGGGCCACTCTGGACAGGCTATTCAGGGTTGATTGTGCCGCCGCAACGTCGTCGAAAAGCAAGACGATATCGTCTGCATAATCAAGATCAGCTATCCTTTTCAACGCCTACATCGTGAGATTCTGCAAGGGAGCACTCTACGACGTAATTGAACAATAACGGGGAAATCGGACCGCCCTATCGAACGCCACTTGTTGTCGGAAAACTGTCCGACTGGTCACCGTAGACTTTGACACGGCCTGTAGTGCTCGAGTATAGAGCACGTAACATGTTCACATATTTCGTGGGAACACCTTTCCGCGCAAATATTTCGAACAGAATGGATCGCTCGACTGAATCGAACACGCTCTTGAAATCGAGGAACACAGCTATTGTCGGTCTGCGGTATGTGTGGCGCTGCTCTAGCACCTGTCGCAGAGTGAATATATGGTCTATACAGCCACCTCCTGGGCGGAAACCTGCCTGCACTTCCCTACTCCGAGATTCCCGCCACACCTTGAGGCTATGAACGAGAATCGGGGCCAGTAATTTTGTCACAATTGGCGCTAGGCTAATACCACTGGTTAGAACAGTCAATACGACTGCCCTTCTTGGATATTGCCACTATGATCGATTCGCTCCAGTTAGCTCGGACACTACTTCCCAGATACGTTCAAATAGGGAGGTCAGTGCTTTGCAGGGGACCACCTCACCTCCATCCTTAAATAGTGCAGGTGGGAAGGAATCCGGGCCAGCGGCATGAAAACGATTGAGGGATGTGATCTCGTTTCGGACCTCGGCCTCCGACGGCGGCTCTAAACTAACCGTCCATTACTCGTCCTGTATCACCTGAGTTGGAAGAGGTCCGGGAGCAGCGGGCCAGCTGAACTGATCTTGAAAGTGTGCCGCTCAACGAACTATACGGCGCTCCTTGTTGTGTATCAGTGCACCCACGCTGTCTCTGATTGTCTCACTGACGCCTGGTTTCCTGGGCCCACTGTTGCGGATTAGCTGGGAGAGCTTGCGGTAATTGCCTACTGCTCCTGCCTTCTCTATTTCTTGAACCCGACTGGTCCACCAGGCTTCCTTGTCAGCACTTAGGCTCCGCTTTAATTCGCGCCTATTACCCCGTCTGGTCACATAGTGCTCAGAGCCAACCAGGAGTTTTCTTCTGCATTTCAACAGGTTCACCGATCTCTCCGATATTCAGTGACTGGTGCGGTGACGATGGATAGTGCCACAAGCAGATGCTCCTGCGTCGTACATGGTGGTTGACATCCTATTTCACTGAAGATCAGTGTCAGTAGGACGACAGCGAAATTTCCGTACGCAATGCATCTTGTTAGGCTTATCTGACCGTGGGCTGAGACAATTTCTCAGTTGCCAATTGGATTAAGCGGTTGGTGCGCCTCCTGGTAAAGTTCATGGAGAAACCACAGCGTACTGAAGCATGATCAGCGTCGTCGTATGTATTCCAGTACAAGCGACAATCCAGGATGGAACCACGCCATCTGTAACTTATGACAATGTTGTCAATTTTTGGTCCATAGCTGGCCAGCTACAGGAGGATGCCAAGCGGCACTTCGGCACCCACTGCGTCTGAAAGCAGTGCTACCAACAAACAACTGGTGCTCCGCACACAGTTGCAGCAGGCACTCGCCGTTGTCAGTCCGTTCAGAGTTAAGTCCATAATTACCGCCTAGCTGAGCTTCTGCAGTGCTCATACGCTCTACTTGTGCGTTCATGCCCCCTGCAATTACTATAATATTTGAACTAGTAACACTGCATAGTAGCGCGTTCAGTTCGTGATAGAATATATCCTTGACAACATTTGAACTGCAGTCGGTTGGAGCATAAGCTGAAATCACAAACAAATATCACCTTGGACTTCTTCGTGAATCAACCTTAGCTGATGTCGTCAAACGGGCTGTACATAAACGGTTGTTCACCGGAATCCAATCAGCCAACGATGGCTCAGCTTAGAAGCTTAGAATGACACCTACATCATCTTGAGTACTGCATCGGCGTCTCCGGATGTGTGCAACCAATAACGAGAGGACAAGCCGGGTGCAATTCATTCAATAACCTCAATTGGACACACAACACATCAATATCCAGTGTGTCTAAGGTGCGTGCGAATGCAGCCTGTTGACCGATCTGATCGGGTTCGGGCTGACACTCGTTTGTGGCGTAGACTGATAAATTCCTGCAATACGCTACCCGAGAACATCGTATTGTCACCCACGTTACCTTGACGACCTCAACTTGCAGCTCCGAATCTTTTCTTGCCTTAATTTCTCTTTCGATTGCTCTTCAATTCCTTTCCTTCTTAGTTACTCATACTAAATTCCTCTTCAAATTTTCTATCTTACTTTATGTCTAGACTACAATTTTACTCTTCCTTTTCTTATTGCACGTGGCCGGGGCACCGGGGTGCTAACGCAGGGCGCATGGGTCTTAATTGGTTGACCACGATGTGTTCTGCACGTGCTGATTTAGCTCATACAACTGGTCAGTCATTCACCTAACTGAAACCTGGATCAACGACGGCGACCATGGGAATTTGCTTTAATTCCTACCCCATATGAATTTGAAAAATTTATTGCTTTCAGACTTGTCAGCCTTGCTTGGTTCGGGACAAAATGCACCTCAAGAGAAATTTGAAACTAGGTACCATGTTGGTCGAGGGGTTACGGGGGCAAACGTACTCCGAGCGTCTACTTGCCTCGTGTATGTATTCAGTGCACTGCCGATGGCTTCGAGGATACCTAATCCTTACTTGCCGCGTCTAAACAGGGAAGATTGGACTGGGCCTGAGCTGCCTATTTATCCCGGCTAGGTTGCCTTGTCTTCGCGGTCATCCCATGAAATTACACAATCCATGTTCCTATCGGGCCAAGGCGGAAACGCGGTTATCGCGTAGTTATCGAGCACTGAAACTCGCTTCCAGAATGTCTAGTCAATGAACCTATGTTAAGGATTCCGACTGTCAGTTAGAGGCTCTTGGGTAGAAACACGAAACCTTTCCCTTCTCCTGACTGTATCCATCTTTCATCTTTGAGTTCATATTGTTTCTCCTCACCCTTTAGTATTATCCTTCCTTTAATTGACTTTCTTGGTCTGAAGTGGCACTTACGTTAAGAGGGAAATGTTGCCGTAATAAAAACCTACAAAAACCGATTTGTATTCAATAGCCTCTGAAATCATGACTTCCCATTTTCTTTCTACCTCTTCCGTACTTCACTTGACTTGCACAGCTGGGACTGCTGCTACAGGGAACGTAATTGGTTGACCAAGGTGTGGTTCGGGTGTTTAGTTTTAGATCCACAGAGACCACGTAGCACCTTCTCTCTTCCTGACTCCACGGTCCGCACAAGAAAAAACACTCAAGGGATTTTCTATCGTCCTAGTCCAATTTGGATCTAAAAAATACATATTCAATCGCTCGTTTGTTCACCGAGTTGGAAAATTTGTTTGCAAACGTTTCACCGTCATGCGAGGCGGCGTCATCAGTGCGTCGAGATGTGGAGTGTAATCTCGCTGATTGAATTGCCGATCCGTGATCGGCGTGCAGGTGACTTTTCGAAAGTTACGGCTACGATATGTGTCCCCTGATCTCTACCCATTTCCGCGTGGCGGAAGTCGTCGCTCGGGTTGTTCCTGTTCAAGCGGCGTCTCATAATTTCTCTAAGTTCTCTCCGTCGGAGGGGTTGGTAAACTGGGTCAATCTCGATATGCATGTTGATCGAGTCTTTTGTTGAGAAACACGCTTCCAGGAACTCCCTTTCTTTTCTTGTTTCGCCTCGTGCCAGGACTTCTGTTTTGGCCCAGTCAAAACTGTGTTCTTTTTCATCCACGTTTGCTGAGACTAGCGATCATGCATATTGCCTTTTGCATGCTCTTTTTTGCTCTTGTAATCGTGTTAATAATTTTCTACCTGTTTGGCCAACATAGTCCTTTTCGCAGTTTCTACAACTTAGTCTATATACAACATTAGTTTGCTCATGAGCTTCCAGTTTCTCTCTCAGTTTCGACAGAGTTTTCCTCAATGTGGCAGTTGGTTTGTGTGTTATGATGTGGTGATGTTGTTTGAATAGTCTTGCTGCCATTTCGGATATGTTCTTCATATAAGGTAAAACAACGCGTCTCTCCGTCGTTGGTGTAGACTGTCTGTTTGGTTTTTGTGGTTCAGACACCTTCGGATGAAGCTTCGCGGATATCCGTTGAGTTGGAAATGTTTAAATAGATGCTTCTCTTCTTGTTACTTTGACTCCGCGGTAATGCAGTGTGTTTGCACTCTACCATCTCGGCGAACAAATGAGCAACTGAATTATCAACCCGAGTTACCAGTTTTCTGAAGTATTTTAAATACGTATTTAAGTTTAGATACAAGCATTTATCTTCTGTTAGTTATTATTCATCCCTTAATGGCTTCAAAAACAGCTGCATTACCCGACCACATAACCCCGTCGTTCGTTCCATACGTTCGTTCGTTTTCGTTCCATACGCAGACAGCCACTTATTTTTCCTCTTCTCTTTACCTTCACGTTTAGGTTGCTAGTTCACTTTCGGTATCTTACTAGGTGGTTGTGATATGAGCATCCAGCCACCTACGAGGTATTTGCTTTCCATTGCAGCTCCCCAGGTCTATTACGACCTACGTACACACTGGACACGGAAGCCCTCGGAATCCACGACCGGACGCATACTACACGCGGTTCCCCCTCCTAACACATGTTTGTCGCGCAAAGCGAACTCAGTGCATTGGTAGAGTCAATTATTAAAACGGCACCGCATCTGGATATGAAGAGTTTATTAGAGAGACTGGAAAGGTCGGTTTCTTCCAAATGCACTGATACTTTGCTTTAGACATATGTATATATTTGTCATTGGTCGTAAAATTGTATGAGTAGGCACATGCGATTTGCTGTCCATTTACGCGACTTTTTGAAGTCTGCGCAGGGGTTCTCTACGTGACGGCTGTAAAAATTCTGTTGTATACCGTTTTTACAGATGGTGATAAGCAACTCCCTGAGAACTATAGCCCCGCCAGTCTGACTAGCGTGTTTAAGTTCAATTTGGGCAGGAACGGTAAGAAATTCCCATGGGCGTTCCTTCTTTGATGCGTCATTGAACCAGGATAGAGTTCGCGGGATCGATTTGAAACCGAAGAGAGCCAAATCTATACGCACCAAACAAATGATGGTCAACCAATCGATGCCCACGCAGTCCCCATTAGCAGTCCGCGCTGTACGGGCCACTTGAATAAGAATAAAGGCCAAGGAAAGGGAATCAACAAAAATGGAATACTTATAATCGTAGCACAACTGATGTTGTTTAGATAAAGTAATAATACTAATAAGGAGTGAGAAGTCAAGGAGATGGATGTGGAAGTTAAGTGCCAAACGGGAAGGTCTGGACCTTCGACCCAAGGACGTCGAGTTGATGTTCAAACTCCCTCACCGTTGGTGCTAATAGGGCTTCGTTGGGTAGTGCATTCCATGTGTCGGCCGGTGGCCCAGTGGTCTGCAATCATTTGATCACCGGTTCTAATCTGCGTAGGGGCAGGCGTCCTCGCGGTATACTCAATCCACACGTGACTAGTGGTGGACGCGCGGCAGCGAAGCGCCGTTATGGCGTATATCTGACACATTATGTATTTATTTTATTTTGGGGGTCCCAAAACACGAAGCACCGTAAGATTGGTGTAAACAGACGAGTTATCAGTCTTTACTGACATACGCACTCAGTTGCAATCTACCGCAAGACATAGAGTAACACTGGACTTGTATAGAGAATGCGATGGCCACTTCCGGACAGTTAAGCTGCGGCCTAGGTTGACGCCTCTTGAAGGCTTGGATCTCTGCTCGTTCTCTGGAGCTGTTCGAATTTCGCAAAGATATCCCGGCGGAATCAAATTGCAACGAGCGACGCCGTTCTGCCAACCAGCTACTCAAGGAAGGCTTATGCAATGATCGCGAGACATGGTGGTCTGAGCGTGCTTCAGAGATGGAGATCGCTGCCCTCTGGCAACGCAAGCTCTTCCAACACATTCGGTCCACTGGCCTCAAGAATCTTGCTGTCAGTGAGGCTATCTGCGAGGCGGATGAGTCCCCCATCACCAACCAACAGAGGCGTATGGACCGCTGGGCCGCGCACTTTCACTCGCAATTCAACTGGCCTCCACCGTCCATCAATACATACAGTACACCTTGTTGACCACCCTGGCTCGTCCCACTGAATCCACCCAGCGAAGCGGAACTCTGCCTCGAGATTCGTCGCTTGAAGCGGTTCAAGGCTGCCGGCTCAGACGGACTTCCTCCGGAGCTGTTCAAGTACGGCGGTTTGGTGATCATTAACCAGTTGACCGCGCTATTCGCAAAAATCTGGCATGAAGAGAAAGTGCCTTCCTCTTGTGGCCGACTAGTTATTGTCCCGATTTTTATGTGTACATCATCGCGGGATTGGTCTTATTTCGGTTGTCTTCAAACTATTGGTGTTCATTTTGCATAGTAGACTAACCCGAATACGTTAATCGTCCTACCGTGCAAAACAGGCTGTTTTCCGTCTTGGCCGCAGATGCGTTGATCAAGGCTTCACGCTCCACCAACTCCTCTAACATCGCCAAATTTATCACAGGCCCGCTATCGTTTCATTCCTAGACATACGGGCCGCTTTTAACTCCGTTAATCGTCCTTCTTTACGGCGTTGCTTGCTAAAGAACGGGGTGCCAGAGAAATATACCGCCATCTTACGAGCACTTTACCTTCATACATCCGGCAGTTTGAGGGTCTATGGCAAGCTTTCCTCGCAATTCGCTGTCCATAACGGTGTGCGATTGGCCTGCCCTATTTCCCCATTCCCCTTCAACTTGGCAATCGAAGATGTTCTGTCGAGTGCTCGAGAAGGTTTCCAACATTTTGGACTAGAGCTTCTACCGGGTGAGTGCGCGACCGCCTTAGATTATGCTGGTGATATTGCCTTGCTTGGTGACGATCCTCAGGGTATGCAACTCATTCTGGATCGTTTGGCGGTTGAAACATCCAAGTATGGCATAAGCTTCGCCCCATTGAAGTGTAAAATACTGCTCCCGTGCTCACTCTCGAAGGTGCACAAATTTTACAGGTAGACAGTTTCGTCTACCTTGGGAGCTGTGTTTGTGCTGACGGCACTAACAGCAAAGGAGTTTCTCTTCCCATCTCTAAAACCCGATCAGCATTTGCCAATCTGAGGCACTTGTGGCGTCGTCGCGACGTCACATTCTCGCTAAAAGTCCCCATTTACGGCGCATCAGTTCGCTCAATATTATTGTATGGGAGCGAGTCCTGGCCGCTTCGCGTGAAGACGTGCGTCGTATTTCTGCGTTCGATAACGCTTGCTTAAGGAGGATTGCTCGTGTTTGGTTTCACCGTCGAGTTAACAGCAATGACGTTCGACGTCGCGTCTCGGGGAATGTGAGTATTCCCTTCAACAAACTGGTTTCGCTGCATCAGTTGTGATGGCTCGGCCACGTCTTACGCATGTTATCTGAGCGCCTACCGCGTCGCGCTCTAATCGCTCGTCAAGGACCTGGCTGGAGGCGACCACGTGGTGATCAGCCTTCAACTTGGCGGCAGCACATGAAATCGTTGACGTCGTGTTTAGCCGCTGTTGGATCCGTACGTCTTCCAGGATGGGGACCCAAAGATGAGGAGTGCCAATGGCTTAACACTCTTAAAAACGGCCCGCAACCGAAATCGGTAGACTTGTCTACAGAATTGTATTGATTCACATGTTTTATACTTCAAACATTGAAAATGACAAAAAAAGAAAAATCGGCGTGTGAAAAACAAACTAAAAATGTTTTGTTCTATTTTTTTCAGTGTTCCTTTCTTCCTATGGCATAGTAGCTGATGTGTGTTGCTCACCTTCAACTAATATGCCACGATAATTATGACGCAGTGACTTTCCCTTATCCGCCAATCTCCATGGCTTTGTTGGCTCTATGTCTAGTTGTTAGACTTTCGAGATTACATGCATACATAATACTTTATACAGCTTCAGAGGGTGACCAAGAAGAACTGCCATCTGAACCGGATGGAGCAGTCGAGTTGGATCGGGCCCGATCTTGCCCGTCAATATACGGTACATAAAGATTAGGTCTCCCCGAAGGCGCCTATACTGCAGCGAGAACATGTGCAACCTGAGTAGCCTATCAGGATACGAGAGGTGCCTCAATCCTTGCACCATTTTCATGACAATCCTCAGAACTCGTCCGATTACCATGTTGTCGCGGACCAAGCATGGAGGACAGGGCTGCACGAAGTACTACAAGTATGGCCTGACAAAAGCTGATAGCAATGTAACAAACATTTCATTTTGTAACATATTTGGTACCGATCGAAAAGTCATCATTTCGAAAGGTTTGGCAAACCACCGGTTAGTATATTTGTTATGCTGTAAAACTTTTCGCTTTCGACTTCGCCTAATGAAACTTTTGAATCCAAAACCAAACGTTGTACAGCACAACAAATACAGTAACCGGTCGTTTGCCAAACCTCTCGAGACGAAAACATTTCATTTGTTATGACGCCCAACGACATGCGGATCATCCACAACATTCGGGAACTCTTGCGAGTATCGGTCTTCCGGGTCTCGCTGGATTTGAAGTCAGAGGCTAGCGAAATACCCAAGTCGATTTGTTGTGCCAAGTACGTAATGAGTTATAGGAGCGCTTGCTCCTTTGCGTAGTACCGAACACTTGGTAAGATTTATCGACAGCTGCCACAAATCTGACCACATCTAAAACGTGTCAAGAGCTATCGGCAAAGCCCCGGGACCATCGGAATCGCTCACTAGATTCCAAAATTTTGTCATTCGCAAATATAAGGGAGGTCATTAACGTAAAATGCAAATAGTAGAGGTCGGAGACCCGACCACTTAGGAACACAACCCGGACGGCTTGTCTGGAAGACAGCCCGGTGCCCACTCGAACACTCATCTGCCTACCTTCCAGCAAAGCCGAAATTCATTTCAATACATGACTTGAAATACCTTATGGTTTCAGTTTAAACAAAAGGCGAGACGGTGTCAAAGGCTTGAGAAAGGTCAATGAGCAAAACGTCCACCGCCTGTTCTTGATCCGCAGCCTCAGCCCAGCACTCTCGAGCCACCAACATGTTAGGCAAACAAGTATGACATCTGCGAAACCATGTTGAGACGGGCTGAGCAAGCTGAACTTAACCAAGTGCTTTTCGAGAGCATCTCCTACCAGCCTCTAATAGTTTACATAGTACATTTGTTGTGCTAACCGGTCTGCAATCTTCAGGTAGGTGCTTATTCCCCATTTTGAAAACAGGGCACACGATTGCATCTCTGCAGTCGGTAGGTAGGGAGCAGCTACGGAGAGACTTCTCAAAGATATGTACTCGGTTTACACAGCTACTCAGCCAGCTCGTACAAAAGCTTGGGATGGATGGCATCTATCCCGACAGTTTTAGTGGGATTCAGATCACTCAAGAGCTTCTGAAATAGAAAGATCCGTCAGTAACGAATCCACTGGGATCTTTGCCTCTAAGTCGATATTCGGCAACGGAGATTCGTGAACAAATGACCTTGCATACTGTTCCGCAAGTAAGCAGGCTTTGTCTTAATCGGTTGATGCTACAGTATCGTCAGGTCCAACAAATTTTTGGAAACACTTGCGAGGGATGCCCTTGATAACCATGTAACGATATTTGGATTACTCAGCCCCTCTTAAAACGACTTTCGTAAGGGTTATTTTTGCCTTACAAACTTACTAGTGGCTTACGAACCTAAGGCCCAAGCGTTTCAAGTTCCAATTTATAGTCCACATTGACCTTGACACTGTAACTCGATTTTTGGCATGCCATGCTGTATGATTTTTTCATGAGATATGGACAGCTGTGTTTGACTGTCAACTTCCCTCTCGGATCCAATATAACTTGGATAGGGATTTCCTAGTATAAAAAATAAATACATACTAAATGTCAGCTGTACGCCGTAACGGCGCTTCGCTGCCGCACGACCACCACTAGTCACGCTTGGACTGAGTATACCGCGAGGACGCCCGCCCCTACGCGGATTCGAACCGGGGACATTATGGTTGCAAACCAGGTGCGTAGACCACTCGGCCACCGGCCGACATTTCCTAGTATACGAGCGAGAAAGAATCACATCAAGTGTTTGAGTTGTCGCAAGGGAGTCACCACCCGTTCAGTGGCCGTGCAGTGAAAGACCTGCAATGCTTGGCTGCATATTGCCTGCTGCAGTATCGAAATCGATTTGTATGAATTCTTTCAACGGACATCCTCGTTGATTGGATAAGAGCCTCGTGATCTGTTCGCCCCGCTCAGCCCTGTGGCCCATGCACGAGAAACCAAGTCTGACTCCTCGCTACTTCGACTGCGAATGTTGGTCGCAGCCGAGACTCCTCCGCTTCATCGTCTGAGACACTGACACCTAGTGAACTCAACATTCAGTCGAAGCAGAAAATCTGCGATTTCATCGGCGTAACGCAGGTCAAGAAATCGATCATCTGGGAACAACTCCACACCTTGTAGGTCGTGTTTAGCGAACGCTGTTTCCACCACTTGGTCAATGCTGAAGTCTAAGAAGAAACATGTCAACGGGCAACTTTGTCTCACACCGCCGGAGATATTGAAGGGCCGCGACAGTTTGCCATTAATCCTCATTGTCCAAAATGTGCGCGTACAGCTTTCTGAGAATTTGTTCGTATTTTCAGTCACAGCTTTCCTGCGTGGACAATCCCGAAGAGCACATCCATCAACTGAATCGAAGGCACATTTGACGTCGTAGAACACGACTACGCTGGGTCACAAATAAATATGGTGGTGCTCCAACACTTGAAGTAATGTGAAAATCTGATCATTAAAGCGCGATTTCGACGGAACCCGGCTTGTTCCTCTCGAATCTGGCTTTCGCGGGTACCAGCAAGTTTATGAAGAATGACAGCCGAGTTACTTAGAAGCAATTGAGAACAGACTGATCCCTCTGTGATCGCCGCATTCAGAACGCGAGCGCACTTTGAAAATGGGGACTTACGGGGTGTTTCCAGTATGCTGGGACGGTTTCCTGCTTACACAGCTTCACAAGTAAGTTGGGCAGATCATCTACAAGAGTAAGTCCCTTTAATTGGAAGAGAGGTGGAAGACCTATATACGCTGCTGCTACCCTATTCACTTTCAACAGTCTGATCTCTGCGCGTAAAGGCGGGTCCGGGATGAAGGCCCAGAAAGCAGGGCGATAAACCGCCGATGGATAAGCTGGTAACTGGTTGACTAAATTGCTTTTCCAAGTTCTCGGTCCAACGCTCCAGGCGTCTTGACAAACTATGCATTGGCCCTTCACCCTCGTCACGTTTGGTCTAGCCAATACTGTCTCCTTTCACCCGTTTCGCGTATCAGACGGAGTAACTTCTGATGGTTACCAAGGGCAGCGGCAATTTCCATCTCCGGTGCACGATGAGACCACCAACCTTCGTAGTCTCTCTTCACACTGCCACGCAGTCCCCTCCCCTCTGAGGTCTTTGCACGTGTCTTTATGTTCGCTCCTAGCCGGAGTGTTCGGCAAGCATCCAGAAGCTCCAGACTACCTAGAGACCCATTGTCCAGGTTGATAATTTGATTTGCCACATGAAGACATGACTGCTGCTAATAACGTCTGGTGGATGTGCGATCAGTGGACCTCTACTGTGTTCAGAGAGCGCTTACTCAGGTCGGATGCCTGCGTTGTTTGATACACTTTTAGGACATCTGGTTTCGCCAATTGGAAAGTGTCTATGCGATCACAGTGTCTCCACATGCGTTCACCGAAGCGAACTGTAAGATCGGCACAAGCAAGTGTTTGGTCAATTCACGCTCGTGTTCCAAATCGAGCGGCAGTTTTGGGTACAGCCTCTTTAGCGGTAACGGATCGCGATTTGATCGGCTTGTATCCATAGCTGGTCTGATGAGGCGGGTGGGCACCATGTCACCCAACTGCGGGTGTTGTGTCGGAAATTAGTGTTTGCGAGAAAGAGACGAGCATCTTCACACAGGTGTAGCAACCACTCACCGTTATCATTACGGAAGCCTACACCGTGTTGCCCCCCCACCCCCAAATGCAGCTCATCATTGGAAAGTTTTCCAGCTCGAGCGTTTAGATCGCAAGCCAGCACCACAGTATCCGTACTTTTACCGTAACCAGAAATGCCGTTCAGTTGGTGATGGAATTCATCTTTCACCTAGTCAGCGCTACAGATTTTTGGGCGTAGGCCACAACGACAAACAGGCACTGTTTTCCTTGCGTGACTCCCAAGCTTTGAACGAGCCAGCCAATCTGACGGCGCACATCCGGCTGCTGATTGAGATCCAGTCAACCAGGGCAGCTTCAGCCCGGGGACTCAAAACATTGCCCACGCTGGCTTGATTTGTATTTGAAGCTGCGTTATCTCCAAACAGGTGCAATGAGAAAGGGCCGTCAGTGTCGCTTGCGGTAGATCGCAGGATAATCACGCAACTGGAATCTTTCAAGCGATTTTCCGATAAGCGGCAGATGTCGATCGATAGGATCTCTGGTGTTCAGGCAACTGTCTCCTGTTGGCCAATCTGTATTAAAGTGCGCACGTTGAGGTACGCCAGTCTTAGCGAGAATCGGAACTCCAAGGAGAAACGGATGAACTGATTTCCGGTTGCTTGGTCATGAACTTGTCGACTGCGACTGGTGCGGCGCCCTGCGATTATGTGTGAGTCGAAATTGGAAGACAAGCGACCATTTAGGCCAGATAAGGGTGGACCAAGAATTTAGGTTGAGAACAGGGGGTAGAAGTGAAGTTGGAGCGGAACGATGAAGCTGAGGAAGAAAATGTGGAAAAGAGGAAGGAGATGGGAAAACTTGAGCGGTAGCATCAAAACCCTATCCGCCCTGCTCGATGCAACAGATAGGGCACTCTTGGTTATCATCTATGACAGCCAGAGCATCAGGAAATTGTTAGTAGAGAAATTCACTTTGTTACGTTGGCAGGATGCTCTTAGGTTGGCCAGGCCCGGACAGGAAAACTATTGGAGTTCTCAACCAGAGCCCTTTGTTCAAAAACCTTACCACAAGATAGCGGGGTTTTGGCACTGGACTAAAGAGAGTCCGTTTTATGGTGTAAGGTGCCAACCTCCCTCCGACCCGCAACTTGAAGAGTCAGGTGACTGCGTTCTTTTAGACTCTAACCACTGAGGAATTGGCTATGAGTGGCTCTGATGATGCAAAAGCACCACCCAGCATAGCTCAGTGGATCAATGAGGCGTGCAAACCATCGCACCACATTAAGCTCCAGTCTCGCCGCGATGGCTTATCTTACCAGGATTGCGTAATCAAGACCAGCACATTGACTGCGAGTGACGTCTGCGAATGTTCGTTGCATGAGTAGTAAATGTGACAAGATTCTCACTCACGTTAGAGGTTCGTCCAGACCCCGATTTCATTGAGTGCTGGCTAACCCCGGATACGCAAAGTCCATATCCCAGGATGTCAGTTTTCTCTAGCTGATCGCCATGAAAAGAAGACTGGGGGCGGCGTTATATTCTACTGAACCTCAAGGTACACATTATCGAAACCATCAGTGACGGCGGTTCAGAAATGCTATGATGTAGGATCCATGACGGATACAAACCCCTCATTGTCGGGGCGGTGTACAGACCCCTGTTGAGTAACGGTGCCCGCGTTCTTGACTCCGTCCTAACTTGTGTCGCAGGCAGAAACTTCTTAATTTTGAAGGACTTCAATGCACCCGACGTCGATTGGGTTATATTCAACTCCCGGCTCCCTTCTGAATCCTTTGCTGCTGCCCTAATTGGTACAATTTTCGAAGCCAACCTAATACAATATCTCTTCACGCCCACCAAGATACTCCCAGGTCAGTCACGGCACATCCTCGATCTTGTGCTGACACACGCTATCTGACGTCTCCGATCTGACCTCTTCCCTATCAATTGGCCACAGTGATCACTGGACTCTTTTTTACGTGAATGCAGCGCTTAACCATTCACAACCGAGGAGTCTGCTGTCGAAACTTCTGGTGCACAAATGCATCCTGTCTAAGAACAGCGGCTAGCACCCAAGCCTGGACCATCCCTCAAGATCTAGATCTTGATGGTGCCTGGAATCTTATACGTTCCAAAATGAACTTGCTTGTTGAGCAGGTTGTCCCAAACTCCAGTAAGAAACCCGCGCTAGAGGTTCACCTTGGATTAATCGAAAACCGCGGTTTATCATGAATCAGCGGAGGAAACTGTGGGACAGTTTCAATTTCTCTCCAATGACCTCGGATTACTCGAACTACCTGGTGCTCAGGAAAAGTGTGCGAAAAGACAACAATATGAACATACTCTGGCCGAACAATCTTTATCTGAACCAAAAAACTATACGCTTATATTACAAAAGAAACAAAGTGGACTGCGGCGTACCCGCTTTGTTAACTAACCCGACAGGTACGGAGCTCTATGAAAACGACGAGAAAGCGAACCTCCCGGCAGTACTCCACCGTATACTCGCCAGGAGCCCCGCCGACTCACACATGAATTCACGCACCACTACCGCCTAGAACTTATTGAATTCAGCACGGACGAACTTACGAAATTTCTCCCTGAACCGAACCCGAACTCGTCACGTGGTCCTGACAGACGGCATCATCTCTTCCTCAAGATGGTGGCTGGACCGTAATGCCTAAGTACAAAAGGGAAATTGTCAGGACCATATGAACTATTGTTCAGTCTGCTTGACATCCATCGTCTGTAAGGTCATGGGAGAGATCATTAAACGCATCCTACGGAAGGATTACGACGAAAATAACATTACTTCCTCTACTCAACATGGTTTCCAGAAGGGACCTTCATGTTCCACCAATCTGCTAGTGGCGAGAGAAAAGTGGGCTAGGTCAGTTGATGCCGGACAAAGCATAGATGTGGTCTACGTCGAATTTAGCGAAGTCCTCGCTTAACTCCGACATCAATGACTTCTCCGGCGTTAGTGACAACCTTCACTCGGGGATTGCTGACTTCCTGGAAGGTCGAATCATGCAAATGAGAGTAAACGCAACGCCTTCCAAGCCAGTGATCATGATCAGCGGCGTTCCACAGGGATCTGTACTTGGACCCGCATGCTTGATTTATGCCAACAACTTCAAGCTGTGGTCTGAAGCGTGACCTTGACACCGCTGATCAACTCCAGGTGACCCTTAGTCTGCTGCACAACTGGTCCATCAAATGAGGTCTACCAGTAAACTACGAAAAATGCTGCACACTTGCGATTGGTGCTTCTTAGCCACTTGTAGCTTACCATGTTGTGGGGTTCCTTCTCAAGCGCGCCACTCAGGAGAAACAGCTAGGCGTAATAATTGCACCTGACCTAAAAAACCACACAGGCTACAATGAAAAGAGTCGCAGCTACCAAAAGTATGTTCTGTGTCCCTTAAAAAATCCTTCTCTCGAATGACACCGACGATCTTCAGGCTTCTGTTCACTTATCACATGCGACCGATTTTAGATTATGGTTTGCTAGCTGCATCCCCATTCTAAGCATGAGTGTACCCTAATCATAAAGGTCCGGGGACGTGGCTCTAAGTTCGTATCCGAACCTCGGGTACTCCTCTATTCCCTCCGGCTCCAGCAGATGAATATGTTCTCTATGGAATACCGTCGTCGTGAAGACCTCATGTTTACCAGGTGCATACTACGAGGCGAACTAGTGAACGAGCTACAGCAGCCTTTCCAACTCAACATAGGTGGCTCGACATGAGGTCATAACTGGAAGCTATTTAAACCGAGTGGGCTCAAAGTCCGCGCCGCTGTAGTTTAGTAAATGACTGCAATGATCTACCGAGGACTATTGTCGGTGCGCTGATCGAGGAAAATTTCTAACGGCTTTTGGACACCCACCTACTTAAGACACCAAGACTGGACTGTTTTATTGCAACTACTCGGACTCGCTGAGGAATACCGAGTCGCGACGATATCCTTCCTCCTAGTGCTGAGCTTGGACCGTCGCAACGAGACTGGACCTTAACGTAGTGCGACGGTTTTGCGTACTTCATTGACCCATTGAGCTATACTGGGTGATGCCTCCGAGCATCTTGAGAGCTACTCCTACCAGGTTGGTCAATGGTGAGAGGTCAGACAAACTCAGTCTCCTGGTCCTCCAGGTTGGGGTTTGAAATGGGATGGCGTCCATTTCTGTAAAATTAAATCATTCCCACCCTGCTGCCTTTCGGGCAGGCTTTTGAGCCAAAGGTTTTGGATGAGGACCCTAATCATCCTCCTGTCTAGGTCTGGGCGCCCTGGCAGTATCTCAGCCCACATACAACCATGACATTTTCTTCAAACATAAACTTCATCCTGCATCGGCCGTCACACAGATTATCAAGGGTCGCCTTATCTGCTGCATACAGCAGGGCGGATAAGCGAAAACATGCTGCTGCTGGCGCCTCCCTTCTTTCTTTTCCACCTTTTTCTCTTACTCCCATCCCGGCCCCATTACTTACCTTCCTTTTATATTTCCCAGCTTAATTGACAGCAACAGAAGTGCTACTGTAGTAGTACCACCTGCAGCCACCATCCCACAGCACCTATCGGACGCCAATCGGCACGAGTCCCTTATAAGGCCACACTGTCCCGTTTCCATGGCGACATTCAACTTCCACACTCTAATACCGACAGGTCAGCAGGCTGCACTCGCACACACTGGGTGTTGATGTGTGTTGTGTGTCCGAAACTAGGATTAGTGATCCTAACGGGGTTATTGAATTGACTGCACCCGGCTTGTCCTCTCGTTATTGGTTGCACGCATGCGGAGACGCCGATGCGGCACTCACGGGTCAAGCTGTTGTAGGTATCATTCTCAGCTCCAAGGCTGGGCCATCGTTGGTTGATTGGATTCCGGTGAACAGACGTTTATGTGCAGCCCGTTTGACGACATCAGCTAAGGTGAATTCACGAAGTAGTAAAAAAACGCTGTTTGTTTGTGATTCCCGTTTGTGCTCCCACCGACTGCAATTCTAGTGCTCTCAAGGACATTCTATCACGAACTGAACGCGCTACTACGCAGTGCTACTAGTTCAGATATTGTAGTACTTGCAGAGGATATGAACACACAAGTAGAGCGTATGGGCTCTTCAGAAGTTCAACTGCGTGGTAATTATGGACTTAACTCCGAACGGACTGACAACGGCGAGCCTCTGCTACAACTTCGTGCGGATCAGCAGTTGTTTCTTACTAGCACTGTTTTTAGACACAGTGGGCGCCGAAGTGCCACTTGGCGTCCACCTGTAGCTGGCCAGCGATGGACCCAAGTTGACCACATAGCCATAACTTACAGATGGTGCGGTTCCATTCTCGATTGCCGCTCGTACTGGAGTACCTGCGTCGACTCTGATCATGCCTTAGTGCGCTGTCGTTTCTCCATGAACTTTGCCGGAAGGCGCACAAAGCGTCTCCTCCGATTAGCAACGGGGAAATTTTCCCAGCCCTCGGTCAGGCAAGCCTATCAAGAAGCACTGCATACCGAACTCTCGCTGTCTTGTCCTAATGACACTGAACTTCAGTGGAATAAGATCTCAGCTGTCATGCACGACGCAGGAGCATCTGCTTTTGGCACTATCCATCGTCACCGCACCAGTCACTGGATATCCCAGAGGTCGTTGAACCTGTTGGAAGCTAGGAGACACCTCCCGGATGGTTCTAAACACAGTGTGACCAGACGGGCTATTGGGCGTGAACTAAAGCGGAGCCTAAGTGTTGACAAGGAAGCCTGGTGGACCAGTCGGGCTCAAGAAATGGAGGAGACAGGAGCAGTAGGCAATTATCGTAAGCTCTTCTTGCTAGTCCGCAACACTGATCCCAGGAAATCAGGCTTCAGTGAGACCATCAGAGACAGCGCGTGTGCACTGATACACAATAAGGAGCGCCGTATAGTTCGTTGAGCGGCACACTTTGAAGATCAGTTCAGCTGGCCCCCTGCTCCCGGACCTCTTCCTACTCAGGCGATACAGGACGTGCCATGGACGGTTAGTTTAGAGCCGCCGTCGGAGGCCGAGGTCCGAAACGCGATCACATCCCTCAATCGTTTTCGTGCCGCTGACCCGGATTCCCTCCCACCTGCACTATTTAAGGATGGAGGTGAGGTGAGGTCCTCTGCAGGGCACTGACCTCCCTATTCGAACGTATCTGGAAGTAAGAGTGCCCCGGCTAATTGGAGCGAATGGATAGTGGCAATGTACAAGAAGGGCAGTCGCACAGACTGTGCGAACCACAGAGGTATTAGCCTAACGCCAGTTGTGACAAAATTATTGGCCTCGATTATCGTTCATCACCTCAAGGTGGAGCGGGAATCTCGGATTAGGGAGGAGCAGGCCGGTTTTCGCCCAGGACGTAGCTGTATAGACCATATATTTACATTGCGGCAGGTGCTAGAGCAGCGCCACGCATACTGCAGACCGACAATAGCTGTGTTCCTCGATTTCAAGAGCGTGTTCGATTCAGTCGATCGATCGGTTCTGTTCGAAATACTTGCGCGGAAAGGTGTTCCCACGAAATATGTGAACATCCTTCGTGCTCTATACTCGAACACTACAGGCCGCGTCAGGGTCTACATTGGCCTATCGGATAGCTTTTCGACTACAAGTGGGGTTCGACAGGATTGTCCGATTTCCCTATTTCTGTTCAATTTCGTTGTGGATTATTTCATGGGTGTTCCCTGACGGAACCCAATGATGTAGGCGTTGAAGTGCTGCCTGGTGAAAGGTTAGTTGACCTAGATTATGCGGACGATATCGTCTTGCTTTTGAACGATTTTGCGGCGGCACAATCAAGCCTGAATAGCCTGTCTAGAGTGGTCCCATTATTTGATATGCACTTCGCTCCTTCAAAGTGCAAAGTGTTGCTGCAGGACCACCAACCACTTGATGACCCCTTGAAACTTGCTAACGAGGAACTCGAGGTGGTTGATCATTTTACTTATCTTGGCAGCTGCATCAGCAATGATGGGCGCATAGAAACTGACGTGAGCTCATACATTGCAAAAGCCAGAACTGCCTACTTGAACCTGCGGTATCTTTGGCGACAAAATCGAATTTCCCTTCGTCTGAAAGGCCACAGTGAGAGCCGTTCTGCTCTATGGTAATGAAACTTGGCTCCTTCGGTCTGAAGATCTGAGGCACCTTCAAGTCTTTGATCATCGTTGTTTGCGAAGCATTGCTGGTGTCGTATGGCACCAGCGTGTCCGCAACGATGATGTGCGTAGGCGAGTACTAGGTGGTGATGATCATGCTAGCTCCCTAGAACAACAGATAGCACTGAATAAGTTGCGTTGGCTCGGGCACGTGCTACGCATGCCTGGTCACCGCTTACCTAGAAGGGCCTTGTTTAGTCTGCCAAGTGTAGGGTGGCGCAAAACGCAAGGTGGACATAAGTTGACTTGGCAGCGGGAAGTGAAGTCACTGACAACCAAACTGGGTGCCGTTGGTCCGTCTCGCCTTCCGGGTTGGAGTCCGCGTGACTCACCTTGTGCTTGGCTCGAGACTTTGCAGGACATGGCTGGCAGTAGACACGAGTGGCACTCCTGTTGCCGCCTCCTAATTGGATCGCCTGTTTAATGTGTGTTTGGTGCTGAGTTATCTGCGGAGTAATGGCTGATTATGACGCGGGGCAGTGAAAGCCGCAAGGAAGCTGTCTCGTCGATGCCGCCTTATCTTTGCACGATAGCCAGCTGTTTGTGACGGTATGTTGTTAACACAAGGTGTAGGCGCCTTGACCCTGAATGTTTGCTTAGGGCATTAAGGTTTTCAGGTAAGTCCCCCTTCTCTCCATCTTCTTATTCTTTATTTCATAGGTCCTCATGGTTGTATGGCAGCGAAGCATCAGTTCAAATGGCGGATTTACTGCTGTTGATGATGTTGACTGAGCTTGAGATGGCGGTGATAACATGAGACCTCCCTTCAGCTCCTTACAACTCAATGAATGAAAGTTAATTTGGGGCGATAACAGTAGGAAATTTTCATGGGTATTCCTCCGTGAATGCGTCGTTGAACCAGGAGAGAGTCCATGGAATCATTTTGAAAGCGAGGAGAGCCAAACCAATACAATCGAGTAACATCATGGTCAACGTAGTATAATGGAGCAGTCAGAGACAGACAATTGAGTACTGACGCTTCGCTGCCTCACAACCACCACCAGTCTCAAGTGGGCTACAGATACTGCGAGCGTCGCCCGGTCTCTACGCAGGTTCGAATCCGCGCCCTCGGATTACAACGCTGGCCTGTGTTCCTTAAGCATACGGGCTGGCATGTTTCAAATGTAGCGATCCTCTCAACCATTTTTTCCAGTTTATGGGGAGAATATGCATCAACGTGTGTAAATTGGTTTATCATCTGACTGTAATCTACGAACATTCCTCGTTTGTGTCTTTCGTTGGTTGTGACCGGTACCTGAGCTCTCCACGGGGAAATGGATAGCCCTATAATGTTTTCATGTAGGGGACTATATTGTCTGGACTTTGTCGCTGTTGCTTTGCACTCCGGTATGATGTTACGAATGAGGGACGTGGCTTCACCGTTAGCACCAATGAGGCTGTAAACAGGGGCAGTTTCTTATCACCGAACGGAATCTCCAGTTTCTTGTTTAAATGAAAGCAATCGTGTCTGAGATGGCCATCTGAACACGATATATGTAACACAGAAAGTCTGACGTTGCGGTAGACGTCTTCTTTATACGTTACTGTTATGTTGCAGTACCCACCGGTATACGTCTGCAGTTGGGTTGTAACCACGCGTATGCGCGTGCGTGTGCGTTCGCTTTCTGAGCAACAACAGCTGGGACGTAGCTTTCATAACTGCTTCCAGATCAGAACTATTAACATATATCCTGGTGACAGCCCGCGTTAGCCAACCAGGAGCAGCTGCAGTTGTAGGGTGCGACATTCATGGCGTTGCCTGAGAAGTATTCTTTTTGGATGATTTAGATGGACAAACCTTCCTGTAGTATCCCTACTTCCCACAACGTGTTCAAACTGCTTCCCGAGCCGGACATCTGGCTCATGTATGTCGAGGAAAACCGCAAAAGTAACACCTTCCGTTGCATGCAATGACAATGTTTGGTGATGACGAAAGAGTTGAAGGTGGGGATTTTATCAGTTTTGGTTCGTGACTCTGATCTTTTAGTTACTGCTGCGCATGCTGCGGAGCTTACGACATTTTGGTAGGACTGTGTGTTGGTGTGCTGGTATTTCCAGGGACCTCGCTGTGTGATAATTTAAGGCAGTGTTTCAATACTCATTGTCGTAGCTGAGAAGCAAATATCCCCGTGATTAACGCGTCGCGGGTGACACCATCACGATTTTGCTCCATGCTGACTGCCTTGAAGTCGCAGTTCTCAGCAAGGACTTTGAGTCTCAGAGTGAATTGGTCCAAGTTTGACCCGGTTTCTTGTTTGCATGTAGCTGAAATGAGACGCGTGAGAACTGCATTTTTGAGTTTGATGTATACGCTCTGCAGTATTTGTATAGCATCGCTGAACTTGGTGTTCTCAGCAATATACTCCGGGACTGATGGGGCTATGGACTTAACCAGGATTGTCTGTTTATCGGGGTTGTGCCTTTCAGTAGTCTGCAAATGTATGATACTAGTACATCTACTGTTTCTGTGCATCTGCAATATTAGGATCAGCGGTCTGAGAAAACGTTCCATGGAGATCGATTCACAGACGAACAAATCATAGTGTAATGGAGCATTCAGAGACAGACCAGTCTTTATTCATCTGGGAATAGAGATGAGAGCTAAGGGTGGAATGGATAGGAGAGGTGTAGTGGTAACGCCAATATGCCAAGAGGAATAATATCACAATCAACCAGTCAGTGTTTGCGTGGTCTGCACTAGCAGTCCCCGTTGTACCAGCCATGTGAATGAGAATAAAGGGAAGGTGAAGGGAAACGCCAAGAAACTGTTATGTTTCTACGGACAGTAAGGATAACCTGTGCCCCCGCTCGAGCAAGATTCAGCTACTTCCCCAAATTAGAAGATGAATGGCCTCTGGTGAAAATTGTATGAAACATCCGGTGGACAATATGTACAGCCAAAATATGGGGTCAAACTAAATAGTTCCTGTATTCAAGTAACTACTAGGTGCACAAAAACTCGCTTGTTGGCTGTTCAATTAGTGCGCTTACTGGAGTGCTCCAAAGTAAGTCATTCTCATTAGCTCACTTGAAGGTAAAACGATGCCATTGTCTTACTCTCATTTCTTAGCCACTCAGCTCCAGGCGACATGCGGTCAATCTTCAAAGGCTGCACTAGCAGTCCAAGCTACGGGAATGAGAATTAAAGCTAAATGAAGGGAAACCCACAAAAACAGAATACCAATGTGTAAACTAAGGTAATAATAGCAATAAGAGGTGAGAATCATGAAAATGGATGCATAAACTAAGAGCAAAAATGGAAGGCTTGCACCTGCAACCCAAGGGTATGGAGTCGATATCCAAACTTCTTTACCGTTGGTTCTTGTCACATGCTTTCGTAATGATTTCCACTAATCGACAACCTTATGGGATAAACGAAAGTCAGTCCTAACGAGATCAGATCGGGGATAATTTCGTTTCAAAGCATAGCGCTGAAGTTGAGATCCGGGTGGGATGGAACAGTTGAGATAGATTAGGCCCAATTTGGTCAGTCGTTATCAGATACGTCATGATCAAGTCGCTCCAAAGTCGTCTATGGTGTAGCGAAAACATCTGCAGTCCAAGCAATCTATCGGGATTTGTGAGATGCTCTAATCTTTGTACCATTTTTGTGTCAATCCTCAGAACCCGCGCAGCTGCTATCTTGTCGCGAACCAAGCATAGAAGACTGGTCTGCACGCAGTATTCCAAGTATGTTCTGACAAAGACTGAGAACATTATAACAGACATTTCATTTGTAATGATTCCGGACGATCTGCAAATCATCCACAGCATTCGGAAGCCCTTGCGAGTAGCCGTCATTCACTTCTCGCTGGATTTGATGTCCAACGACCAGAATGCCCAAGTCGACTTTGTGGTGCAGCATTTCTGCCAAGTAGATAACAAGTTGAAGGCCTACTTGGCATTGACTGAAATTTTGGCAACATTTATTGGCAGCTGCCACAAATCTGACCGCTCCAAAAGCTTGTCAACAGTTATCTGCAAAGCCAAGGAGCCTTCAGAATCGCTCACTGGACTCCAAAATTTTAGATCATCAAGGGATGATTCTTGAGCTTCTCAGGAAAGTCCCTAACACAATAAAACAGTAGTGGATCGAGAACCGACTCCTGTGGAACACCCCTCAGTACGGCTTGTCGGAAAGTGAGCTCGGAGCGAACTCGAATGCTCATCTCTCTGTCCTGTAGGAGGAACGCCGAAATCCAGTTCCGGAGACGCCGTAGGATCTTACTTTAAACAGAAGGCGACATTGCGGGACAGTGTCAAAGGCTTTTGAAAAGTCAATGAACAAAACGTCCGTCGCCTGTTCCAAATCTACAACCTCAGCCCAGCATTCCCGGGCCACCAACAAGTTATTCAAACAAACGTAACCGCTGCGGAACCCATGTCGAGACTGGTTGAGGAGACTGCACTTAACCATGTGTTTTTCATGGGCATCTCTAACCGGCTCCAGTAGGCTTGTCAAACTAACTGATCTATAGTTCTCAGGTAAATGCTTATCCTTTTTGAAAACAGGACAAACTATAGCATCTTCCCATTCGGTAGTTAGAGATCAGCTCTATGAAGAGATCTCTCAGAGAGAAATGTGATCTCTTTGCACAGGACATCGACAAGCTCGTGCAATGGCTTGTGTTAGATGCCGTCTATCCCGGCAGCTTTAATGGGATTTAGTTCACACAGGAGCATGAGTACCTGAGCTACCAAGATGGAAAGATCGATCAGAAACGAATCCACTGGAATCTTTGCCTCGGTGAATATTTGGTAACGGAAACTAGCGAACAAATGACCTCACATACTGTAAAGTCCAAAAGGAACTTTGATGTATCCCCAAACTGGATTGCTTACCTGAGGACACGGTATCACTTTTCCCTGATTATCTTGCACATTTGCACTGCTTTTCTGTGTTTTACAAGCGGTTAACATATCGCATATTTATTTCTTACACTCCATCACTGACACATCCTTGAGGTTTCAAGGCCATTCTTATTATTATATTACTGTGACACTGCCCGAATACTCGATCCGCCCCACGCTGGACAGTTTCTGCCTACTTGCATTACGATTGCGAAACCTATTCGTAAGTCATGTACTGTATTTATTACGCCTTATAGAACCACGGTTACAGGATAATTCGTTTTATTCTTCTGCCCAGACCGTGCGTTAAGTCTAGGTTTATCTGTTCGTAGTTTCTAGGTTAGTTTTCGTACGACGTACTTATTTTAGGCTTAGTATCGTTGGTACACATACTATTGGGAAACTAAACAGGGATTTTGATTGCAATGGCTTCAGAAATGTTCAACAGATGTCTCAAGCTGTTTTGGGTAGCGTGTAGAGATAATATAAACGACTTGAAACGACTGCTTCATATGGACTTGATGCCCAATGTCAACCACGTGTTGTAAAACGGAACTGTTAATGGATTTTATCGTGCCTTTTCTCAGTGACGCAGGACAATTCAGCGATTCTTTTGCATCACAGGTGCAGGTGAACCGGTATAAGACAAACGATTCGGACCGGACCGGGAGTTTATCCTTTAAACACTGAAGAATCAGTGGCCTTGTTTCGGCAAGTAGTTTTATAATGGCGACTGGAAATGTCTTGGCCCAGCAGTAGCAGCAGTGGGTAGAGCATCTGCCAGGATCTAGCCGATACCAGCCTCAACGCACCATACGCTCTCTCACCTGAGTCAGGCAGGCCTGTTGAGTCATGAGCGAGGCCACTCCGGACCATTACCGAAGCGACGACGGGTCCTGCAGAGAACGTAGGCAGAACCGGCGCAGCGTTTGTAGGTACACTGCATTCGATTTACTAACCGCGTGTTTGCATGCTAAGTCTCCATATTTCAGGTGGTGGGTTTTCAATTTTGTCCTAATGCTTTTCTTTCATCTGTACATGCCTATCAGTACTCTCTTCTATAAACTTGCACACGTCGCTTAATCCAATTGTAGTTTCGACAACATTTTCGTGTTTGTGGCATTTCCGTAAAATATACTTTCTGACCTCGTGAACTTATCTCAGACTATTTTGTAAACATCTTATTTTATATACTCATTAATTTAAGATTTATGTCACCGTTTCCTTATGCATTATTAGTTTTATTTTATTTGCTATCTTTCTCTTAAATGATTGGCTGTTACTTGATATCCCCGGTGTGGCTGTGGTTTATGTGCATGTTGACAAGGTGCCTACCCATCTATTACCCACTACATCGTCCATATTGCCTCTAGGCGACAGTTGGTCGTTGCTGGAGGGGACGGGGTGCACGGTCCTTGTAGTCGTGTTAGGATCAAACAGTGGTCCCATGTACTCAGTGTGTAGCGAACTACGGTCCAGCCACCGCCTTGTGTGCGCTTGATTCCCCAAATACAGCGTGCTTGTGTTTGCCTGTGAAGGAGTGTGAGCCGGTTCCGTTGATGAGACGTGGCTCCCATCCACATGCCTCCTGGCTTTATTCATTCGGGTTTACACTGGATATAGAGTGTGTGGTTGGAGCTGTGGGTGGTGCGGCGCAAGCCACCCATGGTCCCTGTGTAGGCGCAGGCGTCCTGTGGCTGGCCACAGTGACAGGCAAATCCGAAACCGGATGCCGCCAACCATATATATATATATATATATATATATATATATATATATATATATATGCCAGTCTGGAAATCAAGGAGTCAGATCACTTCTTGATCACACATTGCTGAATTCTAAGCTTACAACAGTCGTCATAGCTATAAAGTGATCTCTCGCTGCTTGCTAGAAGGGCATACTGTTCCAGAGTCAGACCGGTGCATGCTTCATGGAACCATTTATCACAAAGACCGCATTACATAGCACCCGACAAGTCAGCTACAGGTTCAGATCACTGCTATGTCACCTGGAGAAACTGAATCGGCTGACTGAGTACTCGAGTCCACGTTTACGCTTATTTTTACCATCATAACATCAAAAGAGAAGGGAAGATACGTAATATCAACGAAAATGTGCAGACCGGCTAGCGATCGCCTACAATGCAGTCTACGGGAGCAGTACCAGATATCACCGTAAGTGGCTCACGCACACCAATTTAAAATCACTGAGGTGTGTTCGATGTAGTGCACTCCTTCGACTGGGATGATATCCACTCGAACTTTGGGATTTGGTACAAGATCTTCGAGAAGAACAGCGAGTTTTACGCAGTATTCTGTAGATAGCTTCATCAAACGTGAACGAAGAAATCCGTTCGTCAGCGATATATATTGCGCACTTCCAGGCCCTTTTGAATCACAGGAAAACTGGCAGTCAGCTTTTCTGTTCAGTGTTATTCAACACTGTTGCTACAGAAAACTTCTGAGGAAGAATGCTTGAATTGCGGTGCACAACAAGCACACCGTGACAAAAGTATACACACAGAAGCGACTCCGAGTGTGTAAGGGCTTCCGAGTTCTTTTGAATCACAAGCAAATTGACAAAAACCAAATTTTCTATGTAGTGTTATTCAAATACTGTTCCCAAGCAAGGATCCCAAACAGAATAGCTCGAACGGTGGACCACGACAGGCACGCGGTGACCTTGAAACACATGTCCCGACCCTGAAACTCCTGTATCATTGGCTATCCAATCAGTTTCTGGCGGTGTGCGACCAGGCTGCTTGAGAGAGACCTGGCTTCGTGGGCTGCTACGGACGAGTTCCCTTAACAATAGGAGCTTTGAACGGACGACAGCATTATAAACTCTGCCCTTCTGGGCGTGAGTAATGTCGCGTCTGCGCCACAGGTGGCGGAGATTGGCAAAAGCACCTCTAGCTTTTGCTATTCAATTCGTGACCTCATCTTCGATCACACGCGTGGTAAAATGGCTGCTTAACTACTTTACTTCCTGAACGACCTCTAGCTGATCACCACTAAGCGTCAGTGCAGGGGTGGGTCCCTGCGAATGTTGGAGAAGTCTTTTTCATTTCGAAGGAGCAAAGCATATCCAAAAACAATTGACAGCCAGTGCTAACCTGCCCAGTGCTGCTTGTCGCTGTCACAGACTAGGGCCATGTCGTCCGTAGTTCTCAAGAAGTCGCTCACCTGAAAGCAACTCCACACCTTTCAGGTCGTGTCCAGCGAACGTTGTTTCCATGACTTAGTCAATAGCGAACTTAAAGAAAAAAGGTGACTACGGACAACGTTGTCTCACACCGCTAGAGATACTGAAGGGCGACGACAGTTTACCATAAATTCTCACTCTGTCCGAAATATGCGCATACACCGCCCTGATAATGTTTACATATTTTTCGTGTACCTCTTTCTTGAGTAGACGGTCCCAAATGGCACATCGATCCACCGAATCGAAGGCACGTCTGATGTTGCGAAACACGACTATGCTGTGTCGCCAATAAATACGTAAGTGCTCTAACATCTGACGCAATCTATAGGTCTGGTCACTGCAGCCTCGGTTTCGACAAAACACCGCTTGCTGCTCGCGAATCTGACTTTCACCAGTGCAACTTAGTCTGTGGAGAACGACGGACGCAAGAAATTTAGACTCAATTGTGATCAGACTGATCCTTCTATGATTACCACATTCCGAACTGGGGCCTCCCTTAAAAATTGGGACTATCGCGGAGCTGTTCTAGTATTTTTGGGACAGTTTCCTGCTCCAACAGTTTCACTATTACTTCGTTTAACCTATCAACAGCAGGTCCCCCGAATTTGAAATGGGCTGGGAAATGCTGTCTGCTCCTCCGTTCTTATACAATTTCAGTTGTTTTATTTTACGTTCGGTTTTTACGCGTTAGGGCGGATTCACGGGAATGACCTACGGAGTAGGGCGATGACTGGCCAGTGGAGAAGTTGATAACTGAATACTGGCTCGAGGCAGCGAGTTGAGGTTGCTCTGTGTAGCTGCATCATTCGTCGCTCTTGGACATATACTCGTTATGTTCTGTCCCGCTCTGTATATTCTGCGTCTGCGAAGTGTTTGTCGAGGAGCTTCTTAAATTCGGACGCTGAGTTCGCCTCTACTATATGCTGCGGCAGGTCGTTCCAGACATTCACCACTCTGCGTTCGAAACATAGTTGGTGAGCGACCCGATTCAACTCCGTACGATAAGTTTATACCGGTGTCCTCGCGTGCAGCTTGGTGTGCGCAGATGAAGCAGTTGTCTCAACATGGGGTATTCACTAAGATGTAATATCCGGTGCGTCATGATGAGGTCAACCCTCAGTCGACGATAAGCTAGGGTGTACAGCCCTAGTTTCTTACATCGGTCTTCGTATGGCACACCTCGTAAGTTGGGAATCTGCCTGGTGGCTACATGCTGCACTCGCTCAAGCTTTTCTACCTCGCCCCGGGTGATGGGACAATGCGCGGGAGAGCCGTACTCTAGCATTGGTCGTATTATCGAGACGAAGAGGCGAGTAGCAATCTCTTCGGACCAAGTGCTGTAGCTGCGCCTGAGGGCCCAAAGCATCCGAAGGCTGTTTTGATACAGCCTATTCGTGTTGTCAATAGACTTTAGGTCGCAGCGTGAGAGTACACCGAGATCGCGCACGAAAGACGAGGGATGCAACGGTTGACCAGCCACTGTGTAGGTTCGGCTGTGCTCACACTTACCTAGCCTCATGAAGTGCGACTTGGCAGGGTTGATCGGAAGGTTGACCTCTGCAGACCACGTGGAGAGGCGGTCGAGGTCCTGCTGAAGTAAATCACAATCATTGAGTGTGCGGATTCCTCTCCACACCTTCAAGTCATCTGCGAACAACGCACAAGGTGATTGGAGTAGCTGAGGCACATCGTTTACATGGATCAGAAACATAACTCTGGCTGATTGAACTGTTTCTCAATGTGTTCGGCCCAACGCCCCAAGCGTTTGGCTGTCCACTGTGCTCGCGTTTAGTCTCGCTAACGACAGGTGTCCTGTTGCGCATTTCCCCTGTTAGACGGAATAACTTACGGTGATTCCTAACGGCAGCGGCTGTTTCCGTTTCCAATGCACGACGATACCACCAGGCTTCATGATCTCTCTCTTTACGCTAGCACGCAATTCTGCCATGTGATTTACGTCTCATTATGGTCGCTTCCAGCCGGAACATCCAAAAGTTCCAGATCCTGTGTGGAAACCCAATGTCCAGGTTGGCAGTTTGATTTGCCACATGAAGACATGCCTACCGCTAACAAGCTATGACGGATATGCGACCAGTGTGTTCAGTGAGATTTTACTCAGGTTAGCATGCAACGTACTTAGATCCGCATTCAGAACATCTGACTACGCCAGCTGGCAAGTATCTATGCGCTCACACCTCCGTTGTGGACTTCCACTGAAACTCAACCGCCTGTCGACACAAACAAGTTCGTGGTCAGAGTTCACGCTCGTGTACCAAATCGAGCGACATTTTTGAACACATCCTCTCCAGCGGTAACTGATCGCGATGTGATTGAATTGTGTCCATGGCTAGTCTGATGAGACTGCTGGGCGCCATGTCACCCTCCGGCGTGTGCTGTATCCTAAGTTAGTGCTCGCGAGAAAAAGAGACGAGTATCTTCACACATGTTTAGCAACTACTCACCGTTATTACGGGAGCCTACGCCATGTTGGCGGCCCAGATGCAGCTCATCAGTGGACAATTTTCAACTTGAGAGTTCAGATCCTCAGCCAGCACTGCAGTGTCCGTGCTTTTTCTATGGTCAATGAGCTTATCTAGTTGGCGATAGATGTCGTCTTTTACCGAGTCATCTCTAGACTTTGTGGTGGCGTAGGCAGCGATGACAAACAGACACTTGTTAGTCCCGTGCGCCTTCGAAGCTTTGAACGAACCAGCAAATTGGATCGCACACATCCGGCTACTGATGGGATCCAATCAATCGGAACAGCTTCAGCCGTGGGACTCAGACCATAACCAACACCGGCTTGGCCAGTACTCGAAGCTGCATCGTCACCGGATAGGCGCAAAGAGAAAGTGTTACTGGTGTCACCTGAAGGGGTGCTCAAAGTGAGCATAGAGTTCGAGTATTCTCTTTGGATCACCGATAAGCAGCATATATCGATCGACAGGGTCTTTAGTGTTCGGGCAAGTGCTGTCTGTTGGCTAATATGTAACAATGCGCGCACGTTGACGCTTGCCCGTCTTAACGATGATCGAGGACTCTTTAGAATAGCCGATAAACTGACGTTGGTTGAACATGAATTTGTCGGCTGGTCTGGAATGATGCTCTGCGATTGTGTGTGAGTTTAAATTAGAAGACGCGAGTATTTGTTATGGTCAGCAAAGTCGTACCGGGCCGCTCTGCTTGGCTGTTCGAGGAAAGCTACCCGCCCCGATTGGCCGCTCAGAAAGGTATGTTCGTAGCTACAGTGTACTAGCTGCCAGACGCGATGGGATTTCCCAGCGCGGAGTACCGGTATTTATTTATTCGTAGCGACCTTCTTGAACCTTCTCTGTTCTCTTCCGTTCTTTACTTACCAATAATTGTGTTAGATGGTACGAGAACATTCTTTTGGTCAATCAGTATGATTATTCTCTTTGATTTCTGGAAAATGACTGGAGTTTGATCCGTTTAGGGTTCATTGATCCATTTGTTAAGAGGTGCTCCTCCTAACACTATTGAAACAAGACGGGAGAGGGACAGGAATTGGGGGTTTAAAACAGGGGGATCAAAGTGAAATTGGAGCGAGATGATAGTGGTGTAAAGCGCAAGATGGGGAATAATAAGACTGGAAGGTCCGATCAGTAGCATCCAAACCCCTGTGCACCCTGCTCGATGCAGCCGATAGGGCGCGGTTTATTATACAAAGGCCAGAGCAACAAGGAATCATGTGGCGAGGAGTTCATGGAATTGTATTACGTGGGCAAGGTACTGTCAGGTTGCCAAAGCCTAGACACGAGAACGATTAGGGTTCTCAACTAAAGCCTTTGGTTCAAAAACCTTACCGCAAGGCAGCGGGGTTTTGGCACTAGGCTCCAGAGATTCCCTCTTATGGATTAATGAGCCACCCATACTCCAACCCCAACCTGGAGGGCTAGGATACTGAGTTTATGTGGTCTTTAACCATTGACAAATCTGGTAAAACTGACTTCGAAAAGTGCAAAGGGACCATCCACTGAAGCTCAATAGGTCATTCAGGCACACAAACCGTCACAGTACATTAAGGTCCGTAACGCTATTACAGCTACATGCCGTCGTTAGCAATTTAATCACATAATTACTCTTAGCCAAGTGTTAGAGCAGGGACATGTATACCGATGACCGACCATGCCGTTTTCTTTGATTTGAAAGCGGTCTTTCACTCTGTTAACAGCGCCAGCTTGTGGCACTGCCTATCCATGAAGGGCGTGCAGTCTAAATTCCTTTGGATTATGCAGTCTCTACCGTGACTTCTGAGACTGTATAAGGTTCTGCGTTAAACCGTCTCCGTAGTTCCCCACGACAAGCGGGGTTCTCCAAGGTTGTCCTTCATCTCCTTTCCTTTTCCTTATTGTGCTCAAAATGATCATGAGTCACTCCGTTCTCTCACATTCTATCTGAGTGGAACTTCTGCTAGGTGACCGACTGACAAGTCTGGAGTATGCGGACTACATATCTCATCTTGGATTCGACACTACTGGATAGACTAACGCATAGCGCTGCACATTTGGTCATATGTTCTGCACCTTCAAAATGCAAGGTACTTCTGCATAACTTGACCGACGCACCTCCAGTTCTAGCTACCATCGAACAGCCGTTGGAAGTCGTGCATCGGTTCACTTACCTTGGTATTTGTGTCGTCACTGGTGATCACATCACTGAAGAAGTTACTTCGCGTATGAGCAAGGACGGTGTGTCTCTCCGGACTCAACCATCTATGGAGACGGCGGGATATCTGCCTGTCAGCGAAAGGTAGGGTGTGTAACGCTGCGGTAAGCTCGGTCTTACTGTGTGGATCAGATCTGGACAGTTTGCGGCGAAGAAATTAAGCGCTTGGCCGTGTTTGCCCTTTGTGCTTGCGGAGTATTGTTCACGTCTGGTGGGAAAACCGAGTGATCAATACTAAGATCCGCCGGTTGATTTTTGGCAAGAAGCCTTCTGGTTCCTCACTCGAGTGTTTGTTGAATTTCAATCGTTTACGTTGGCTAGACCGTTGCTCGGCTTCCTCGACGTGCATTATACGCCGTGGCTGCACCAGGTTGAGTGAAACCGCGAGGTGGCCGGTTCATGACGTGGTATAGTTGTATGAAGAATTTGACTTCGAAACTTGACCAAGCCGGTGTGTGCTGTCTTCGTGAATGGGAGCCTCTGGATGTTCCGCACAACTTGTTGGGGACCGTATCAGACATGGCGTAGTCCATGACATTCCTGCATCCGCCTTCTTGCATCTGGTTGTTATTTACCGTTCCATTCTGATTAAATTAACGCACTTCCTTCTTGCTTCCAATTACTTTTAATTATATTTTCACTCAACCCAAATATCTTGCTGTCGTTGTTTATTGTCATTCTTACGATCTGAGTCCTTTCAGCTGGATCCATCGCATTTCGGTGCCCGAATTATAGTTGTACAACTTAATTGGCATCAATTCTCTTTCTGCAGTCGATGGAGTTCACTCATGACCTTGTCTTGGTGCTGCGTGTGAGTTCAGTATCAACTGGGTCGAGTAATTTCTCCGTAACTTTGGTCTCGTTTGATCAAACAAAGCTGCTTACTTTTGCAAAACCCAGGACAGTTGCAGCCGAGCTTCCACAGGGTTGACGTTTAAAATGATGCCGGGAAAACGTCTAATCCCACTGCGTTTCAGGTTGTTTGGTCCAGCTCCCCCAAAAACGTACATTCAGATGTGGTCTTTCAAGCTGTGGTTAGATATGTGGGCAACAAATATACCCGATATATATATATATATATATATATATATATATATATATATATATATATATATATATATATATATATATATATATATATATGGTTGGCGGCATCCGGTTTCGGATTTGCCTGTCACTATGGCAAGCCCCTGGACGCCTGCGCCTACAGATGGACTATGGGTGACTTGCGCTGCACCACCCACAGCTCCAATCACATACCCCATATCCAGTGTAAACCCGAAGGATTAAGACCGGGATGCATGTGGATGAGAGCCACGTTTCATCAACGGAGCCGACCCATACTCCTTCACAGGCAAACACAAGCACGCTATTTTTGGGAATCAAGCGCACACAAGGCGGTGGCTGGACCGTAGTCCGCTCCACACTGAGTGTATGGAACCACTCTTCGAGCCTAATACGGCCACAAGGACCGTGCACCCCGTCCCCTCCAGCAACGACCAACTGTCTCCTGGAGCCAGATGGACGAGGTAGTGGGTAATAGACAGGTAGGCATCTTGTCAACATGCACAACAAGCGCAGCCACACCTGGGATATCAAACAACAGCCAATCACTTGAGAGAGAGAGAGAGAGAGAAAGACAAAGAAAATAACTCGCTTATTGCATAAGGAAACGGTGACATAAATTTATGTTAATGAGCATATGAAATAAGTTGTTTGCAAACGATTCCTAGGTAAGTTCACGAGGTCAGAATGTATACTTTACGGAAATGCCTCGAACACAAAAATGTTATGAAAATCGAATACAATTGGCTGAAGCGATGTGTGCAAGTTAATGGAATAGAGTATGGGTAGACATTTATATGAGAAAGAAAAGCATTAAGGCAAAATTGAAAACCCACCACCTGAAATAAAGAGACTTAGCATGCAAGCACGCGGTTAGTAAATCGAATGCAGCGTACCTATATATATGTATATATATATATATATTGCCCACAATCTCTACAGATATCGTGCCATCGAAACCATGGCGTAATAGGAAAACAGGGCTACATTAAATGAAGAAAACACAGAATTTTTTGCGTTTTTTTATTTGGGGTGCGAAGGGGATGATCCATCTATGGTTCGTCAGTGGGCAAGATACTACCCGGTTGCCCAGACCTAAGTAGAGCGTTATTTTAGGGGGCCCCACCCCGAGCCTTTGATCCAGGATCTAACGTACAAGGCACCAGGACGGTATGAGAGTATCGCAACGCGTTGGGAGCCAAACAAGTGGTTCATACGCCTGTAGGACCGCATAGGACAAGGGACCCAACGCACCCTTGAATCACAATGCCACTCAGAAACACGCAAGGAGCTGTGCTTTTATTTAGTGGCAAGTCACATTCGCCACGTCACAGTGTTGATAAACGGACATTTGTGGCTTTTTATAGGGAGAAGGCTTGCTAGTGGAAAACCCACCACGTCCTGGAACACTGCCGCCGAACCATTCGCTGGAACGGGGTAATCCCGAACCACCCAGCTGGCACCACGAGGAGGTTGTTCGGCAAGCCGATACATCCGGCAATTGTACATATGATAGATGTACTTTAGGTTGATCTCATTTTTGTAGATGTGATAGTACATCAGGTGGTAGCAGCGCTACTACGTAACCGCTGCTGGGTCAAACACGATGATCTTGGACCACATGTACAGCATTAGTGCAAAACTAGTGGAAACATGCGTGTCACGCTTTACAGTGTGTGTATTGGCTGATCCGTCGTAAGCCGTTCCATTATAGAACCTCTGAATCTAGCACTGCTACTGAGATTGGGCACACGGTGTCCCTCAGGCATTTGTTTGAGCTGACAGTCGAAACGGCGGTACCGGATAGAAACACAGTTTGTAAGCACTGTCATCGATACATGAAATTTCGTTTTGGAATGAGTACCAAAATTATGACCACATTGTTGGTGACACCCGTTTCAGCACATACTCACTGGTACGAGTATAGGCCATCTGCGACGATGGTGCTCCGTTCGCCGCAGTTTCAAAGCGGCTTAGCAAATTAAGGTGGAAGCGGTGCCTGTGCTGTGCTGACACCTGCTCTTTACCGCACTGTTTTCGTGACAACACCTCAGGCTGGGTCTATACAGCTTCATCTGGTGGCATGACGCTTGTTTATCATGTGTCGTTTCTCATGCACACTACGTGACGACAGCGATCTTGATGTGATCACGATACTAGTGTGATCAATTAGCACCTAATGCTACAACTGGATCCCATCCTTACCTCGCGTCTTGACTACATGGATCTCATTACCTTTGCTCCCCGTTGGACACCCAGCTTCGGTATTCGAGTCGCATCAATTCAGCAACTGTGATCAAGTCACCTTTGTCGAAGTAGCCTTTTGAAAATCAAAACAGACTGGGCAGCGATCCATTTCTCGAATTACAGAACAGTACCATTTTACACTGTACATAACGCACTTTAAATGGTTACTTCTTGTTGGCCATAAGTATGAGTTAATTGGCTGGTGCTGCGCGTTCGTTCGCAGCTGTTTGCACCACAACTCTCTTGACGAGGGCGACGTTGCACTTTGCTCACAATACTCCAGCCCCATTCTAGTCGGTCGTTTAGTCTTCGCAAATGTGAGCAGCTTGTGTCCACGGCGTTGATTGGCTCCTTATCTGCTAGCTCTGTCCATTTCGCTCGCTCGGCCTATCAGCTGTCATTGCGCGATGCGCCATCCGCTCCGAATCAGTGTCACGTGCGGCCAACTCGTTTGTCTCTGACCGGAACCAAGTTCGCGCTTAGCTAACAACGCTGCACTCCATTTCCTGCATGTTCGCTCGGCCCGTTAAACATAGTGCTAATTGGCTTTGTTGTACACCTACCGCACTTCAGTCTCGTTCGCCTGACTTGCCAGCTTCTATCACAATCTATGTGGTCACGTCAGTCGAGCATAATCTACGGTCGGAATTCGCCCTGCCTGCAAATTATTTTATTCTCTGCACTGTGATTGATCAACGGACTTGCGAAACCCACCGAACGCATTGGTGATGGACTCATTTTCGATGGCTGTTCCACTGTCGTGGACAGCGCCATACACAGGCTAGGAAATTGTTTTGCCGTGGTCAGATGATTCTTCCACTTTCGATGTTCCGGCTTCACGATCACCACACTTGCTGTTAGTATTAAAGTGCTCAACCCGCAAACTATTCACTGGTAAACAGGTGGCGCACTTCTGGGATAGCACATTAATTCGTTCTGCCCTTCTTTCTAATAAATTCTGCTTCAAATGAAGGTATCGATTGCTCACTAAAAATAGCTGAGAAACATGTTAGTGTTCTGCAGTGCTTTTATGTTTCGGTTGCTCAACCACACATCATTAAATGATTTCAAGAATTACCATCCGATTCTCAACATTTTCCTTCCCTGTTTAGATGGATGCATTTCGGATTGAAACAGGAAAATGCCAGGTAACGTTCCACATTACCCCGCGTAATATTACTGTTTCAGATTTATAAGAAGCAGTTTAGAAAAAGTTTTCCCCCATTGTTATTTGTCACGGACAAATCAGATTTCGGTAAGTAAATCGACCAGTCTTGTAATGGTTAGGGCAATGATTCACACGAACCTGCCGTATGGGCGTCGCTACTTGCTGCTTACCTGGATGCGAAAGCTTGGGATTGGTGAGGTTCGTATAGTCCTTATATATCCGTCTTGCCTATTGCAGTTCCGAGCTTTGCGCTAAGGATGCTATTTGGTGTGAGTTAAATCTGATTGAGACTCCAGTATATCTGATCGACGTGGTGCTTCAGATGAACACGGAAAACGTGCAGAGGGAATTTCTCGTCGCAGTTGTATCGTATGACAATTTATGATGATATTCTTTTTTGCAGGCGAATTTTTTCACTTCCCCCCGCCTCCTTTAGCGAAGCCATGAATGCAGTCAGGTTGTTCATGTTCCACAAATGGTTAGACAAAGAAGCACCACACATTGTCAAGCCCACCATCAAGGTATATAGATTTTTTCCTGTTTCACCCCAAAGGCGATTATCCAAACATACATCAATACAGAGACTTTTCTGAAGTGGATGGGTCAACAGGGGATTTTCCAAAAGCTGGGTGAATCTTCAGAGGAATCCATCACCAACTTTTTCGAAGCCTTCGACTTGGTGGAGTTGGCATCTTTTCTCGCTCCTCACCATGATAGTATTATTGGAGCGGATGTTTCACTGAAACCACGCCCCAAAAAGCGGCGTCTTGTTGAGAGAAGCTTCAATGGGTTCCCTGATCAGTTGGATTATTCGATCAAGTTTAGCACGAAATCAGAATATTCACCAGTGGCCTCTCTTTCTCGTATGTTCTCATCAAACAAACATTATTTTTAGCGAATGCGAAAAAATCCGAATTTAATCAGTCTTCAATGAACCCAAAACTTCTCAACAGAATAACTACAGATGGGACAAATTCTGTCGTTCAGCCTGAAGATGTGATCAAATTTCACTCTGATCAGTCAGGCCAGTCGTGCTCTGAGAATGGACATATTATCGAACCGTTAGAAATTGTGCCAGATAACTTGAAATTACTGAATTCACTTCATGCCAATATGAACTACAATTCACAGAATGCTCATGGTAGCTTCCGCCAATCTGATGGCTCGCAAGATTTAATCCCAGCAGCAAATATTGGTATGTTGTCCATTAATGTCGTTGACCTTAACTCCGCACCATGTAACGAAGTCCAGCATAAGACGGTTGAGTCTCCGCGATCAAGCAGTAGGGATTCCGATCATGGTATTCATAATGGTGCCGAGTATAATTTTCTTTTTATGCCGACAGACTTGACGGTGATGACTACTACAGAGAACTCCTTGGCACCATTAACCGGAACGCCTCTGTTAAGAAGAGGTTCACCGCCAGTTTCACAAACGTGTCGTTTTGCAACTAGAAAGCGAAGGCACTCAAACGAACTCCAGGACATGAGTGACAGTTACCTGGAAACAGACAGTTGTCTTCAGACTCCTAAGACACGTAAATCAGCTAAACGAAGAGCCTCAGACTCCGCATCAAAGGTGAATTTCAAGTCATCATCTGTTCACCTATCATCTTATCATCAACAGGTTCAAATGGGAAAAGGTCGATATTTCCTACGTGAGAGGACTTCTGTAACTTGAAATCTCTTTTTTGTGCCTTTCGCCTTTTAAATAGACGGTTATATTTCGAGCCATGTTTTCACAATCACGACTCATGGGTGATTTCATGAGAAGACAGATTCAAACATCATGTGAATGCTGAGTACCTATTACTGAATGGAAGCTGAAAGATGTCTCTGTTTAGCTGCATCTGGAACTCTTTCGGGAACGATGGCCTGTTCTGCTGGAGAGATTTCGCGATATTTCATGTCGGTTGTGTTTATCCAGAAATTTCTTGAATTTCGACACCGATTTTGCTTCGACTATGTACGATGTTGGACTGTTCCATGCACACACTACTCACCGTTCGAAGCAGAGTTGGTGCGCGACCCGCTTCAAATCCGATACTACTCCGGCGTCCTTGTATACTGTCTGGTGTGTGCGCAAATGACCTCAACATGGGGTAATCACCATGATGCAATATCCGCTGCATCATGGTGTAGTCAACCGACTGTGCGAAACATTAAGACGCAGTACCAGTGAATAAGCAACGATGTTAAATGGGTCACGTGGACAACATAAAGCGGTTAGATGAGGATATATCCAATCTTGATCATACCCGATTTGGTGTGCCACGAAGTATTCGAGAATAAATTATTTATTTATTCATCTTAGAACCTGTTCTATACCTTGCTACGTTGTTCGTTGTCTACGTGGTTTTTTAATGCAATACTACTTACTATTGTTCAACAGGATACGAACAGAAATCGCTTTTAATGGGCTATGCAAAAACAATGAATGTCGTCTCCTCTCTCAGCTTAAGGCGTCCTTATAGTGGTTGGATTTCTGCACGTAGGATCGGTCCGGTAGAAGCACGAAGAACGGCTCCGTCAGGATGTCATTTACGAAGTGCCTTTATCTGAGGATCAACAGTGGCTGGTGACGGCTCGCGAAATAGAGAATGGCAATGCTATTGTGGATATCCGTTTTGTTCTTACACATTCGATGCACTGGTTCAAATCAATAGTTAAAAAATAAACCAAGTGATCTCTCCGATTTACACTGACTAGAAATCTGGGCTGTTCGCTTTAAGGAGCAATCCAGCCGGCGCGATATTTCAGAATTGTTGGATTGGCCATCTGGGACGTTTACATAACGATTTTTAGCATTGACTGGATGAACCTTATATTTGTGCCGCCAAATCAGAACAATAAGCGTGACCCTGGCGACTTTCCACTATTGTCGCCGAAGTACGGTAGTAGGTGTTGCCGGCACCCCAAATAACTCTGCAAAAATGCGCCACACAATGCAGCACGTGGGCTGCGAGAGGCAGAGTTCAATTATTGCCCACAACGTAGCAGGATCCAGCCACTCGGAGTCGAGGCACAACTGGTCTAATGTGAACAATGTCCTTTCGTAAACCACCAGCCCTGCGTAGTGGTTCATTTCACCCACAATATGAAGCATTGTGCCAACTGTGCTTCGGCCTTTGTCAGTCGTAAAAGAACTCTCAGAGGTCCGCTTCGTCTTCCATTGTCTACTCTTGCGGGTGGTTGGGAACCGTGTGGTCATGTGCTTGTCTGCGCTGCTGTGCCGTGTCTTGCGCGTCTATTCCCCCGGTCGTTAAGGTATCCTTTTCTGATCTCGTAAACTCCGTCTATCACCCAAATACGCGCGTGAATAGGGGCCGTGCCCAGGTTACACGTAATTTTCGTCTAAGTTAACGCGACCAGATCTGCGCAAATCTGTTACACTGGCGATGGCAGCTTTCGAACCATGACGGACGAGTACGCCAACTTGAAACTTATACCGCAGTAGCAACTCAAATTGATGTCCGTGCTGACGGACAAATTTCCCGGTTCTTCCCTTCACGCATGTCCGTTTGACAGTTCTCAATCAGTGGACCATGTCGTTAGCGGCATCAGTGAATTCCTGTACGACGCCAAGGCTGAAATAACCTTCGATTCTTGATATAAGCCGTACGAGGACCTACTCATCTTTGAGCTGACTCGCCAGGATGCCGCTTGCAAGGTCCGACTGCTTCTGCGCAAATTGGGTACGCTCCAACACCAACGCTATGCCAATTTCATCTTACTGAAGAACCCACGAAACGTCACATTCACCGAGAGGTCCGAACCTTGTCCGATTTTTAGTGAGCAGTCCTCTCTGTTCAATGCCCGTTATCAATGCCTACAGCTGGGCAAGCGTGATGCCGACGACTACATCACTTACACGGGCATGGTCAACCGTGAATGCAAGCGTTTTCAACTTGGTTCGCTCATAGAGGACCAGTTTCACTGCGTGATCTTCGTCTCTGGTCTCCATTCTGCACACGATGCCGATATCCGGTCGCGCCTCCTATCCAAGCTACATCAGAATAGCACTGTCACACTCCTGAACCCGGCTGAAGAGTGTCAAACTCTGCTGAACCTGAAGCATGACTGACATGATCCAAAACGCCGCGGCACCTGGTAAGGTGCAGGCAGTCGCAGCACCTAGGGCGCAATCGTCCGTGCGCCCCTGCCTTTTCCACTCTACTTGACACTGTTTGGTGCAGGAACTGGCGGTTGACAACCTTATTTTCGTTTTCATGTAGGGCCAAAAGGATTCATGTGAGCTTAGTTATGACATTTCCCTTCTATATTGTGCCCATACTGGTGGCAAATCGTGTTACCGAGGTGCTACATTTTACTCTTCGACAGGTGGTTAGGTAATACCCTATTTAGAAGCAGCATATTGCAGTTTTCCTTGACCTGTGAATAACTGCTGCTTCAGCTGAGCTATCCGTTTGTGTGTATATTTCACTCTGAAGGGCTTGCCTTGGAAATTCCTCTGCATCGGAATAAGGAAGGCATCAGAGGTGTCACTACATCGTATCTACGCTTCGCTGTCACGTAACAACCACCGGTTGCTCGTGGCCTGTGTATAACGCTAGGTCACCGACACCTACGCGGGTTCGAACTAGTGGCCCCTGGCCTTTTTAGCTGAGTCAGGGTTGCCAAACTCCTCACCCTTGCTTCGTACACTTTTTGGGGTAGAAGTTCTGTTAAGCGGAGTACGCCGCCGGTATGGCTGTCTCTAGATCGGTGTGCCAGCGGGACTACTTATCGCTCTATCAAATTCCTCTGCCATGCCTCCAAATTTTCTCACAATCCAGCCTGCATACCCTCATTTGAGCAGGCATGGCGAGCTCCTTCTAACGCTGCTACCTCGAATCTACACCTCACGGAATACCAACTTCCCTACGTTTTCTAATTTTGCGTTTCCTCACTCCTAACTCAAGCCCACAGCTTCGTTGACCTTGCATTCTACACCGCAAATTCCAACCTTTTCTGGAAGCCCACTTTAAGTGCTGTCTGACAACTGCACAACTGCTCTATTCCCTAGCTGTATAGGACAGGTGCAAGCGAATTCTCCTCATCTATCACTGCTGGCGTCGTCGACCCTGCAGTCCGCCAGAATTCCACCAGTATAGCATTGCGTACTACCACTACCAGCGCGCGATCGATAGCCTTCCAGTCTACTGCATCGCCCGACGCACTCGGGCCAATCAACTAGCACCGGCGGTCATCTGATCGTGTGCGTTTCGACTGACGTGTGAACTGGAACCAACGTGCACTGCGGCTTTGTCAAGTCAGAGCAGGTCGGTTTGATCGCATTTCCTCACCCCAGCAAACGACCTTGACGTGAAACTGGTGGCAGTAGGTTTTGTCCACCTGTCCCCTTTAATCCTTAGCTGGACAAACAGACTAGGCCGCTAACTGCTTCCTATTTTGTTCCACCTCACCCAGCTTCTGATTGCAAGATTAGCGGTTAGAGCCAAGTTAAATTAGGCATTACAAGTGACCGTCGTGCCTGTAGTACTATTCTATTTTACCCTCGTTCATCTGACATTTTTGTTCCTCAAACGCTTGCATATCTTGCGTGAGAAAACCACTATTATGACAGCCGTAAACACGCGTTCCATGAGAAAGAAAAGTGCCACCAGCCAAGCTACTGCGTTGACCAATACCACAGCGGTCACAATAAGCGCTAATAATCCCACTCCCTGCAGTAGACGGGACAACATTGAATGCTCTGGATTGCAGGACAGAATAAATGAACTTGGAAGAGCTGTGAGAGATTTGCGAGAAAGGTTGGTTGCTATCAATCCTCCGGTTCCTAGTATGGATACACTTTTCCGCTTAACTAACCTACTTCCTAATCCATCATCCGACCACCTACACATCGCTGGTAGCTTTATTTCCGTGAATTCCACTGAACTGTCTGAACGGATTATCCGTGTAAGTAATGTTATAGTGTTTAATGTCCCAGATAGACTACATCTGAAGAAGCTGAAACACTTGCTACCAGACACCATCGGGTTTCAAAATGAAGAGTGCCTTGCGGTAGGTCTAAAGAAGAAGAGCTTAAAGCATACGTGCCCAGTGCTACTGAAATTCAAAAACGGAGAGTGCCAAATTGTTAATACGGAATATGTCAGTTATAAAAGCGACAACCGAACTTAAGAATATTGTTATAAGGTCAGATAAGACACCACTTGAGCGGATACATACGCCTGTTTCAAAGAAACAGAGTAACGCACCTGACCCCTCGCAAACTGACTTACGAACTGCATGTGATGAGGATATCCACACGAATGTTTTCTGCGCAGCTGACCTAGATGACTCCGCGACTGCGGTTGACTGCCCACAACCGATCTTCAGTAGCAATATCACTCATCAGAGATCTAATAAAATCACAAATAATACTACCCCGACAGAATTAGTATTAGTTCCGATACTACCAACAGATCTAAATATAGGCCGCTCAGGTTCTCAGCCTACTGTTGCTACAGATTGCGCAAGCATAGACAGCATGATCAACATCAGCGCCACACAGGATGCACTCTGGAAACTAATAAATAGCAAGAAAATTCGTAACGCCGTCGGCGCACGCCGCAGCTCTAACAACACCAACAAAACCACTTTCACTAACTCGACCAAGCTGAGGAAGTAAACACATCAGAGCACAGTCACAGCCTCTAACATTCCTGATACTTTTCCAGCAGATAGTATTAAAAAGTCTTACGAATCCTCCAATTTGAAAAGCAGTTTATTATCAGCAATCAGGCTAACACAAAGACGAATCGATTATTCCCGCCCTATGAAGCTCTTTCGTTCTGATTCAAATCCAGTCAAGTCAAAATAAATAGGCTTTATGAACCCTAGTGGGTTCCTTTTCAGCATTTACACCACCAATGCGGACACCTGGATGATAATATCAATATACATGCTTGGGTAGTAAAGTGGGGAAAAACCGAACTGTTACTCCAACAAGCGCTGGCACATGTTAATGACTTTTGCAGTGTCAACAAGCAAACTTGAGAGATAAGGCAAAACAGTATTACGATACGATGACGTATGGCAGAACAACATTCTGAATTTCGAACCAGTAGAAGAGAAAGGTTTTGAAAAGATCATTGTGAAGTGGATGAAGTCTATCATTGCAGGCATCAATAAATTTGAAAATGATCACATCAACTAAAGTATCTCTAGACCAGCTGATGCATCTAGAAATGGGCTTCATAGATCGCACTAATAAGATGTAGTCTTTCTGTAACAGTCCAGGGAAAATGACAGGAGAGCAGTACAGTCATTAGGGAATAATGCAAGAGGTCACAAACCTGAATATTAACGTATGAGGTACTGAAAGCACCTTAAGTCTGAGGGTATAAAAAGCAAGTTTTCTGACGTTTTGAAAAGTTTTACAGACGTGCGTGGACTAAACAAAGTTGTGGGACAAAAAAGCGCCGAGATACTTGACGATGGAAGGGCTGGGTATGAGATTTTCATTCACAGTACGTGTGGGGGAGAAAGCTATGAGGGACTGCAACTTATCGCCACCTAGAAAAGATGCTATTACATCCCTGCATTTATCCAGGTGTAGGATGGAGACATAGGATGTGTAGAGTAACAACAGTGTGAGTGGGAGTGGAGTGCAGGTCGGTCCCCACCCCGTCTAGATGTAAATATTGTTTAGTCGTCGGGTGGCGAGAGACGGGACCAGGTAGAACCTGGGAGGAGCGAGTCCACAGCGGGGTGACGGGAGGCCACGAGTGAGGACAAGAAATTTCTGCGGCGGACTGGGGGGGGGGGGGGGGGGGGCAGACGACTGTTAGGTTCGTTTCGTGCGAGTTTTGAATGAGTGGCCCGGCCGGTCAGGTGTGGTGTGTATGTGGTGCTGGCTGAGGGGTTTGCAGTAAGACGGGGCGGACGACACGGATGGATGTTGGTGGTCTCGGGGCAGAATCAAGTGTGGGGTCCTAATGGATCAGGTCGGCGCTCGTGAGCCTGCGATAGCTTGCCATACGCTGAACAAGGTTCCTAGGTGCGGTCGCGAGCCGGTCGTCTCCTGGGTAGGACCGATTGCGCATGGTCGCAGTGTGCACGGGTGTGTCTGTAGAGACATGCCGGCGCGGTGCGCGTGTGATGAGGCTTTGCTGCGCAGGAGCAGTTGAAGGTCGAGTGTTTGCAGGTGCCATGGATGGGTGGCCGACGGCTGTGAAATATTGGGCGTGATGTAGTGTGCGAGCGATGGGGTTGCGAACATAGCGGCACGTGATGCCTGGGTGTCGAAAGTGATGCAAAGCTGTTGATTTGATCGCCAAGACGCCCTTGGCCTCAAGACGATTCCCAAGGAGCGGGGTGTTGCGTTCCCGGTCGGTTCGTGAGGGGCTCGGTGTTTCTCGGAGAGTTGCCTGGAGCAACCCGAAGTACCATCCTGTGAGACCAGGACAGGGGATGGCAGAGGGGCAGGCAAGTCCCCGTTCGTGAAAGTGAAAGGGGGGGGGGGGGGTGGTTTGTGAGGGTTGTTGGCGGTGAGCGAGTCCGGTGTCCGTGAGTCGGTATGAGTAGCTGCTCGGGGGGGGTGATGTGCTGGATGGACAAGGGCAACCGTGGTGCATGTGTGATCGTGACGGTGAAATGCATAGAGGAGTTGTGTGGATGCGAGCCGAGTGAAGTGGACAGCTGTAGTCTATAGAGGTCAGCGGAGGTTTGGAAGCACGATTGATATGGTGGTCCCGGCCGTTCGCGGCTCTGGATCCTGCGACCTAGGATCGTTGGAGTATCGTCGGCAATAACATTAGTGAAGTTTGAAGCGGGATTCCGTCATGTGCAGAGGTCAATAATGAAAGCACCGCAGAATACAAACGGTGGGACCTTAGAAGACCGGGAGCCTTGCGGCAGCACCAGCACTGGCAGCGGTTGTATGGGGTCCCGATAAAGGTAGCTCGCGGAGCTTTTGACGGGGGCACGTGAATTGCCGTGTTTTGAAGAGGCAAGAAAAGATGTGGCGATGCCCAGCTTAAGAAAGCAGGGAGTCGGCCGCGATCCCACAGTAATGCTGTGGCAGCTTGGATAGAAGTGTGGTGTGCGATGGCTTCTGAGGCGGGGATCGAAAATGCCTTGGGGGAAAAAATCCAAGAGTAGATCAGCAGTCGCACACCGGTCGGTGGGGGGGTCTCGCAGGCGTCGGGGCTGGGGGCCTCGGGTCCGAACTACGTCGCGTGGCGTAATGGAGTAAAGTTTAGTTGTGTACATGACCGCTGCGCGGACGGAGAGACCGTGGCTGTTTCAGGAGTGATGAGGTTGGCAGTTTTCTGTTCGCATAGATTAGCACACCAGTGACAATCGTGGCAACGGTATGGAGATTCCATGTGACCTTGGGAGGAGTATGGAGGGGAAGCAGGGTTACTGGGCGCGAGTGAGTGTGGAGGGATCAGGATCGTGCTCTGCCGAGTCCGACCATCTTTGTGACATCGGGCTCTATTAGTTCCGAAGCTTGCCTACGATGGTGCGGCGAACTTTGGTTCCGGGTCTACAAAGCGGTGCCGGAACCCAAACTGGAGCTAGAAAATGTCCATGACCAGTTGAGAATTTGCTGCTAACTAGAAAAGGGCGTGCGGCCAGAATTGCACGGTCAGGGACGAAGGCGTGTGCGTCGAAGCCCCCGGCGAAGCGTGTGTTTGCGTAGAGAAGTCAAGCTGGGGGGGGCGGGTGGGAGAAGGGGGGGCCGAGGGGGGTTTTACAGTCAGCCTCTGCCGGGTAAAAACTGATGCGGGTTAGTGCCTGGTGAGCAGACATAGGCAAAAGCTTGGTAGTAGATCGCTTCGCGTGTGCCAAGCCCCTATTGAAAACGTCGGGGGCCCGACGTATCGCATTCTGGCAGCGCACCGTTTGCAGCTGCCATAAAGAGACGTTTTTCTTGTTGGGGCCGGATCTAGTGGGAGCCGTCTTGAGTGGAGGAAACTCCTCTGCCGTGCACCTTTCGTAGGCTAGTAACGTCGCCTTGTACAGGCAGTTTGTGGCGAGCATCGTGGTAAAAAGCGTGTTTTGCTGGATGATGTTCTGCTGATAGGCTGCTCGGCTTTTGTGCTTCTCGTTAACACGGAGTTGGAGCTGCAGTGGTTACGTCTGGCTGTCTAGTCCTGTAGAGTTGTCCCACGTTTTCTGGTGCTGGGAGCTTGTCTCTGATACACTGTCGCCATGCTTGCGTTGACGTCACTGTCTATCCAGTTGTTCGGCGTTCTGCCTCCTAACGAATATGAAACGGGATTTGGCCACTTATTGCAAGCTTTTGATCTGCCTGATAATGGGCCTAGTGCACATCGACGTGTAGCTGGAATGTTGTTTGACGTAACTCGAGCCACTGGCGAGAAGTTTCCGAGGGTGGTTTCTTTCCTTCGAGGAACGATGCCATGTTTGTGGCGCCGTGAACATAGTCCTGGGCCGAAGTCGGTCTGTAGAAAAAAACCTTGTGATAGGTTCGCACGAGTATCATCGTTATCATTCCGATATTCAGCATAATAGCAGGGACGTTAAGTTGTGAATAAACTGATGTACTCTGCGTGATCACTGCGACCCATACACCGGGAGCAGTCCTAAACACCAACGTGCCATCAGATCCATATGCTCCCCTCGTTGGTACAGCACAAGATCCAGCACACAGGAGTGGCCGTGTTATCCGAGTTCTGAACTCGAAGTGGGCAAATGTGATGTGGGTTGTAAAGAGGCAGCAGTAGTTACTAGATCTTGTAAATCGGTTTTGAATTGTCTTTCCTCGTGTTTCGTGGCAGGGGATTCTAAGCAATTGTGACGCTTTGAAGATTCACCCTATGATAAGAATGGTGCAGTGTAGAGCTTTTGTTGTTAAGACCTGGCACCTTCAGGCAGTCCATTAGGTGGTAGGTCGGTTTCGGGATGTTGGAGTTTAAGGGGCGGCGTGTACATCCAGAGATAATAAGTGCAAGCGGCCACTTGCCTTTGAACTGCAACCTGGTCACCAAA